>CM053790.1:123416634-123841634 GCA_028749045.1 Cupressus sempervirens | reverse complement strand
AATATATGCCAAGCCGATAGCATTTGCATTACATATATTTTACTAATAAATAAATATTATAATAATAAAAGATTATAATATATTTAATTTATATACTATTAATAACTAATAATAATAAAATTGATTAATAAATTAATCGATATAATACAATAATTAATATAAATACAATATGATATTATGTTGTAATAACACATAATATTGTATAACATATTTAATACTTATGATAAGCAATATATATCTTATATATGATTCTATTATCTACCAACTAACTAAAAATTACAAAGAGGTTGATAATAACTAGTCAACTTCACTGCATAAGTACTAATCACTAAGTAATTAGCTATATGTAACATTAACAAACCAAATGATGATTATCATTTACAAAGGATGCAGTCAATGTCAAACGGTTGTGCAATTATTGCAGGAGTGTATTAAGTCCTGAATGGATGCATCTCATTCCAATCACATGACTCTTCATAGAGGTATAAGATGTTATATAGATTGTCTTCTCAAAGGACATAAGATAACAACATACATCATATATATATATATATATACATATATATATATATATATATATATATATATATACATATATATATATATATATATATACATATATATATATATGTGTGTATATATATATATATATATGTGTGTGTGTATATATATGTATATATATATATATATATATGTATATATATATATATATATATATGTATATATATATATATATACATACACACTTACTGCAATTATATATATATAGATCACAATTTTTAGAAGATGCTGGCATATACAGTCAATGTTGATCGTTATATATATATTCATATTAAGATCATGACTCTAAGTAAATTCAATACTTATCTAAAGGAAGATAGTTATATAGCCAGCACATAGTTGCAAATCAATCTAGTGAAAGGCCTTAAAATTTGGTTATATGGTATATAATAATCAAGCACTTCCATAAACATCAGAAATATTGTTATTGGGTCTTTCAGCTTCAAGTTGGAGGGTTTTCCCAAGCTATATATATTTGAAGAAAGGGTTCATTACATGGTATTAGAGCTATGATCTTGCCAGCCTGTGATTATGACATTTCTACAACAAATAACTTGATCAGCATTGCTAAAAATTAATGTAGAAGATATATAAACCACATAAAGAAAGAAATGATGAATAGTCTAGATTATCAAATAGATTGATAAATTTATCACCGCCCAATGCATCAAAGTGTTCCATTAGTATCTCATGTCTAGAGCATGGAGCAAAAGGAAGCACATTGCATAAGGATAATTACAATGATATTTACTATCAAAACTAATTCTTGCATCTAATAATTTGTCAATGATTACCAATACAACCAAACCACCAATTAGAGAAAATGATGTATGATGAATAAATCATAGTCATTTCTCAACCACATATGTATAATGGGATCCACACCGCTAAATGGAGTATTAAGGGAATTCAAATCTTGGTGAAGAAAATAGTCATGTTGGCCAGTGAGTAATTATTTCTACAACTAAGCATGAGAACCAACAAAGTGACACTACTGAAGACAAATCAATGCTTGTTTCTGGTTAGGATTGTCCTCAAACTCTTCCTGAAAGTAGAGCTTCCTATGATCATATGATTACTAGAAAATAACTAATTTCTAATGGTCTAGATGCCATCTATGAACAATCAGCACTGGAGCATGAACTTCAATGTCCTCCAGTGCTACCATTGGGAGAAAATGACAATTTGGAAGGGCTCTTTAAGAATGAAAATTAACAAAAACATCTGGAGATAGTTGAGTTGTCATCTATTACTAATGGCACAAAATTAGTTCATTTTAGAGAAGGAGGCTATTGATATTGCTATATGTAATGCCGATGATAGATGCATTGAGTATTTCAGCCACCCAAGGAGGAGTGATCTCTATTATGAAGTGTAAGCTTATGTCAATACAAGAACAAAAAATATGACGAGGCACTATGTATATTGGAAGGATTCATGATTCGAGTTATTAAAGCTTGATGAGACAAAAATTGAAGATCTTTTTTTATTGTCTTTAGAAGAAGATGAGATATGATCAAGGGAACATCAATAATGTTTAGTCAATGAATAGAGAGGGAAGCCAATGGAGCTTCGAGGGAGTTCAACCATAGTTAAAATATGAAATTGTAAGTTTTCTTAATTAATGTAATCATAAAGGTCTAAAATTAATTATTTGAGAAATGATTTAGGGATTTCAAGTAGCTTTCCTATGGAGTCTACAATCAAGGAAGGTCTATAAGATGCCTTATTGTAGTACTAGTTAAGGGAAAGACTATATAGAAACCCTACTATATATAACTTTCCTATGGTGTCTACAATTAAGGGAGGTCTGTTAAGACACCTTATTGTAGTACTCATTAAGGGAAAGACTATAAGGGAATCTATCCTTCCTATGGAGTCTACAATCAGGAAAGAGCTACTATGATACCCTATTGTAGTACTAGTTAAGGGAAAGATAGTAAAGGAACCCTACCACTTTCCTATGGAGTTTGTAATCAGGGGAGAACACCCTATTGTAGTACTAGTTAAGGGGAAGATAGTAAGGGCACCCTATCAACTTTCCTATGGAGTTTGCAATCAAGGGAGAGCAGTTAGGACACCCTATTGTAGTGCTAGTTATGGGAAGGATAGTAATGGGTCCTTTTCACAAGAACCTTTCGAGCCAAACAAGCAATCCAATAAGTAGACCACCTCGTGTGGATGCCTAACACCTACCACAGAGGTCAAGTGGGCCAAAGTTCTGCCCTTAGCCTTAGTATGGAATTAGCTTGGATTAACTTATTATTATTCAAATTTCTTTGAAGTTTATATATATTTACATGCATATACTAATGCTTATTTTATGGTGGAAGGGTTCATAAGCCTAATGAAGATGTATAGTCATTGTGCATTGTTAATTCTAGGATCTAATCAAGGCTATGTATGATGTGTCTACATCGTGTCTACTTCATGTCTTCATGCATCAATGTGTATGTCTCATGTTTTCTTTATGTCTTCATACATTCATACGTATACTTTGCATTCAAATGCATACTACATGTGTGGCTTTTTATAGAATGAAGTAATATTACAAGTAAAAATTTGAATGGGATCTAGTAGTCAATTTCATTATATAAGGTGAAACAAATATGAAAATGTTTATTGCTTGAGAACAAGAAAATTTGAGAGCAGTGGATTGTCATGACCCCTCCTGAAGAGAATCCTATAATTATAATTGAATAAAATATAATAATAGTCCACATGCTATTATCAATTCTTCACAAAAGAAATATTGATACCATTACATGAATAAATACTAATTATTTACATTATTCATAATAATAATAATAAATATAAACATTATTAATAATATACATTAATGAATAAATGAATTATGCAATGTATGCCTAGCCGATAGCATTTGTATTACATATATTTTACTAATAAATAAAGATTATAATAATAAAAGATTATAATATATTTAATTTATGTACTATTAATAACTAATAATAATAAAATTGATTAATAAATTAATCAATATAATACAAGAATTAATATAAATACAATATGATATTATGTTGTAATAACACATAATATTGTATAACATATTTAATACTTATGATAAGCAATATATATCTTATATACAATTCTATTATCTACCGACTAACTAAAAATAAGAAAGAGGTTGATAATAACTAGTCAACTTCATTGCATAAGTACTGATCACTAAGTGATTGGCTATAGGTAACATTGACAAACCAAATGATGATTATCATTTACAAAAGATGCAGTTAATGATAAATAGTTATGCAATTATTGAATGGATGCACCTCATTCCAATCGCATGACTCTTCACAGAGGTATAAGATGTTAGATAGATTGTCTTCTCAAAGGAGAAAAGATAACAACATACATCATATATATATATACGGAAGCATATTTAATAAAAAGCATTATAGATCAACATATATATAGATCACAATTATTAAAAGATGTTGGCATATATAGTCAATGTTGATATATATATACACATATATATTCATATTAAGATCATGACTCTAAGGCAATTCAATACTTATCTAAAGGAAGATAGGTATATAACTAGCACACAGTTGCAAATCAATCTGGTGAAAGGCCTTAAAATTTGGTTATATGTTATATAACAATCAAGCACTTCCCTAAACATAAGCAGTATTGTTATTGGGTTTTTCACCTTCAAGTTGGAGGGTTTTCCCAAGCTATATATGTCCGAAGAAAGGGTTCCTTGCAAATATATACATGTACACACACACACACACATGTATACATGCATGCATATATACATACATACATATATATATATATATATACATATACATACATATATATACATATACATATATACATATACATATACATATATATATGTATATGTATATGTATATATGTATATGTATATATATGTACATATATATGTATATATACATATATATGTGTATATATATAAATATATATATTTATATGTATACATACATACATACATACATAAATACATGTATATATATGCATACATACATACATAAATACATGTATGTATGTATGTATGTATATATGTATACATGCATATATATATATATATATATACACATATACATATACATACATACATACATGTATTCATATATATACATACATGTGTGTGTGTGTGTATATACATACACACACACACACATATTTATATATCTATATGTGTGAGTGTGTGCATGCATAATATCGTTTGCTGAAATATCCATTACTATGCAGATGACTATGATAGATTGCATGTATGTATTGAAGATGGGAACATGGTTAAGGATAAGAGATTATGAAGATGAGGAATAATTGTCATGATAAAAGCCTATTACACAATCTATTTAGTCTCATTAATGACTATAATTCATATAAAATAGGCATTACATTTTGAATCATTTTATGATGTCAATATTTATCTATATTGTATTATGTTAATCAATTTGAAAAACAAATATTAAATTTATTTTATTTAATAATTGAATATGTATGTTAATACATGCATGTATGAATACATACATACATATAACAAATGCACAAATTTTACTAAACTATTATAACCATTTTACTCAAAATCCATTTATATGTCAACATGTGATATATGATAAAATAATTTCTTTGTGTTAAAACTTTCATTGTATTATGATTTATAATGAATTCTTATTTATTAATGCCAATCAAAATTAATATATAAGGTGATATTATTTTACCATAATATCATGCCTTTCATCAACAAATATTGTGTTTGGTTTCTAAATAAAACACAGAGAAATTTGGCATACTTGATGAAGAATGTTACACTTACCAGCCATCTTTTGTGCCAAATGGCTAAGGAAGTTTGTAAAATTCTTTTACATTGGGTCTACTACTAGGAGTTTTTGCACACATAATGATTCCCCTTCAAAAAGTGGTAGGTGCAAGCATTATGAAAGACAACACAATTTAGTAGTAGAAAATTAAAAACTCAATCCATCAATTCACATTCAATGGTAATGCTTATGGAGATAGGTAGTATAACAAGATTTATTGATATCATTTTTTATTTAACTTATCACACATTCTATCGAATAATTATTTTGATCATAGGGCTTTTGAGAATGGATTCATACTATATCTTGTAGTTTTCTGACAAACTTGAAGTTCATTTAAATCAAAATAATCTAGGAGTGAACATCTTAAGCTATAACACTAACAAGTTTTAGTAGATCAAGAATCATTAGCCAGACCATTGATTGAACATGATTGGATCAGCTAGTATATTGATCAAACATCATTTAAAAAAATTTCAACCTTATGATTTGAATCACTTTTGGTTTCATTAGAGGATTTTGTTTTATTCTTCAATTTGAAATATTATTTAAATTTGAATAAATTCTGACTATGCATATAAATATTATCAAACAATCATCAGATGTGAACATTTTATTATAATATACATAGTGAAGAAATAATTCAATTCATTAGCATGTGATGAATTTATACATTGTTAACGAAAACAAAGTTGATTATCCTTAGATTTATTAAATTTATATATTATAGAAAAGGGGAATGAAATATTATGTATTAAAACTGTATCTATATGTGTGTCTATGTTTCAACTAAAACAATAAATCAAATAAATTAAAAACTATAATAAGAATTATGCCAATATTCTCTCATTATTATATTATTACCAAAAAATTATCAAGGTAGGCATCATTAACCTAGCAATATAGATTTTTTAACATAATGGGATAATACATTTTAAGATCTTCTAAACAAGAAAATTATTTTAAATTATCATTGTACCATCAAAAGAGTGTAGATCTAACACATTCTTAATCTTTTAGTACCTATCTGTCAAATAATCAAGCCTAGTTTAGCTAAGAACATCCATACTAAGAGATATTGTACTTCTCTATTGTTGTATTTGATTCTTCAAAAATCTATAATTCTTATTCATGTACTCTTAATCTTGATAGAAGAAAAGTTGAATTGATCTCAATTTCAAATTTTAAGCATTCTTCAAATCTAATCTTCAAAATATATGCATTCCTCAAAACTAAATCACTACTAAGAAAGAAATTGAAATAAAATGTCAATTAAAGATAAACACTAAATGATAACTCACCAATCACATATAATATCCATAATATGAAATTACTCACCAATACGTAGCATCTCTCCAAGGCAATGAGGGGATATGCTAGGACAATTAATAAATTTTTATAAATTAAAAAGGATTTCCTACAATGTTTTAAAAAATAATTTGTAACCCTATTGTGTTTTAGTCCTATTTATTTTTGTTGTTTTTAGTTTCATGTATTCATTTAGTAGTAGTCTCCTTTTTAAAGGAGTTTTGGGGTCATCTTGAAATAGTTTTACTTTAGAAAATACCACTGGCACTCAAACCTCTTCCAAAGAAAATCTTCTCTTATAGAATCTAAAATAAAGGAAAAATATTGATGTAATCTAATTTTTTTATCAAATCATATCAATTTTTGTAACTTTAGATAACTAACCATGTCAATTCTTTACTTTTATTTAAGTGATTTTACTTTGAAACACTATTCTTAAATAGGATTACATAGATTGTAGGATAATAAACTACATGTTATTGTCTACATTGCTTCTTTCACAATTTTTGCAACTTCCTATATTTGAGTACTAAAGACATGATTCCTTACAAATCTTATATCTCCTTAAAGGAAATATTATTTCTTAGGGTTCACATTTAAATCTTTGGTGTAATATAAATATGTATAAAATATACTAGTCGCCTCCCATTTCCACCAACTCATTAAAATGCAAATATCAATATTTCATTTTGTATTTACCAATCTAAAAAAATCCCTTGTACTTTTTAAGTTTTTTTCATTGATTGACTATAGAGGAGAAAAGTAATAGTTTTTATCTACTCTGCAATGAATATTGGCCATTCTATTCACTATCATTATGTTATAAGAATAGAAGAATCTTAAAGTATTTACTATGTCATCCCCATGTAATAGTCATAGCTAAATTGCTATTCTTATTCATCTTAATGTGATTCCTTGAATAAAGTTTATAGGCCTATATTATATATCATAGTAACATGGGAACAGGTCCCCAACTTTTTTTTTCCCTATGTCCGAGAGACTAGGATAAACTATGGACTTGGGTCCTCCATTCCCCTATCGCTAGTAGTGCCATCAAATTTTGCCACCTCCACCAAGGATGTGGGTACCTAATGATGTTGACCATTTTATGATTTTACTATTTATTTTTAATGTACGATATTCCAATTCAATTCAATGTTTGAGTATTTATTCTTTTACATCATTATATCTTATATTGCAATACATATTTTATAACTAGCATTTTAAGTACCATATGTATAACATATACAATCCCTCGCATCCCCCTCCACCATCCCCCCACTATCCCCCTACTTTCCTCAAATTAAGGTCCCTCTATTCCCCATCCCAAAAACTTGTCCCCCCATTCAGCCATCCCCACATCTCCTAGGGTAGTGTAACTATTCCTTTTATTGATTGTAGAAAAAAATAGAGATCTAATACAAAATGATATAACATAGCAAGGAACCTCTAAAGGTTTTAATTTTTTGTATACAAGAAACCATACAAAGTAAATGGATTTTTATAGAAAAATTTAAAATTACTTCCAAAATTATACATTGGGAAAATCATGAAAACAAAACTTTCCTTGTAGAAAAAATATAAGTGTGATGCTCAGTGCCTTAACAAAGTGGTAGAAAACTCATGAAATTTTAGAGTTATCACTAAGCTCCACTAGAGTCATGAAAGAGGGATCTATCACCCATTATTTTTGTCTTTAGCTTATATTTTATCAACAAGAAGATAATTGACCCTAGATGGTTCATCACCATCCTTGACTTTGGCTTTGCAATCTTCACCCTCCCTATTTGGTTGGTAAGTTATAAGATGTGGCCTAGGAAAAAGACATAAATGGAGAATCTATGCATCTCATAAATGATATCCTTTCTAAATGACAAAATATTAAATGGTAGTAAATCATATACTAATCTTTGTTAGTGTAAATAATTAATTGTTATTTACACTTTACTTCAGTTTACTTAGGTTAATGAATTATTTTATTATTTATTTCTTAGACACCTAGGAGTATTCATACTCATATGAGTTGTCTTCTTAACAACATAAAATTAAGCAACTCATTTTAGCACGTGGTGTCTACAACATAGCAGTTTGCATAATCAACTGAGTTGTGATATAGACAACATAGTTGTTCACACTCTAATTAAGCACATGGTGTCTACAACATCTTTTTATGTGACACAACTATGTAAGCTTATCCTCTCATCATCGCACAAACTCCTACACTCAATGTAGGATAATCCACTCTTGGTGGACATGTGCTTATTTGTGAGTTTTATCATTTTCCTAACTCCTTGTCATTCTAGAGGCCTTTATATACAGGCACTTCTAGTGTACATGGGCATCAATTTTCATTTTCATATTGTTATTATGATCGTATATCATTTGTTCCATATTGTGCTTTGTTCTTGAGCTTCTTGATCTTGGAATCATTTTTTCCTAAGGAAAATTCTTACATGGTATCAAAGCCATAGGAGCATCATTTCATAGCCATTGGAGACCATTTTTGCTTCACCTCTTGAAGGATCATTATTCAAATCTAGTGTATCTATAGCTATTGGGAGCATCTAGAGCCAAAATGGACCTCAACATTACATGTGAACCATTGATTTAGTGAATTTTGACTATAATTTTACCTATCCTAGGCAATAGTCAAAATTGAGGAATTTTTTTTTTGAAAAGTGACACCCAAAGGCCCAATTTCCAGAATTGGTATGATCATTTCAAATTTGTGCATTTTATTTTAGGATCTATTATTTCTCTACAATTTATTTCATTTGTAATTTCTCTACATTTTTTTTCATTTGTAATTTCTCTACAATTTTTTTGGATTTTTTAGATTTGTATTTTCAAAAAATTTGGCCTATTAGGCTTGTAGAGAAGCATTTTATTGTAGGAAACCTAGTGGTAAAATCTTGACACTCAAAAAATATTCCATAGTGAGATAGGGTTTCAACATAACTAGCATCTTCCATCATATCTGATGAGCCACGTAACTCACTGGTCTCAACACAAATTGCCAACAACCCTTGAGTTTGATTGAATATTGAGGCTTCTTGCTTTTATACATCACGTGCACCAAAAATGAGGTGCATGTGGGATTAATCCCAACCACCCGCTAGACCTTCTTCCCCACCAACAACAATCCCAACTACCATCCCACCCACTGGTTAATTTCCCACCACTAACCTCTTTATGAACATCGACCAAACTTCTGTCACAACCCTCTCCCATGCTAGGTGATCTACACACCCACCATCAACCACACTCTCTACTACTGGAAACTTTTTTAGGCACCCCACCTTTCCAACTCATTTGGTCATCGACATCTGTTGTGACTCATCTATCACATTGCAAAATCCTAGTAAGCACTATACTAGCATGAGTTTACCATGTTAGCACTCCACATAGGCATTCATACATTCGCATCAACTGCCAGGTCAACTAGATGATCTTTTTTGGTTGATGTCACAATTTCACTATCTTAAATTTGATGGTCATTTGACCTTCACCAGTAGGCCAAATTGCATTTCCGCAATGGCCATTTGGAATTCAAATTTAACCTCACAGTTTCCTATGTAGACCCCTGACCATATGCAATTTTGATTAGATAGTCCAACTTCAGGAGGTCATATCTTAGTCATTTAGACTCCATATCAGGTGCAATATTTTTTAATTTTGGCTAGAGTTTCTTGAATTTTTTAGTGGTTCTATTATTTTTTTGTTTTGGTGCATGGATTTGTGAGAAAATTCTATTTTTGGTGACTATACCTATCCAATCCTACATTTTACAACTTCAAGTGCTTCATATGGGCTCATCTGGACACATTTTTAGGTTCCATTTTTTTTGAAAGTGCATAATATTTTGTGTACTTTCTCGATATGCAATTATATTATAGCTTGTGTGGATAGAAATATCAATTTTAGAAAGAGGTCCTTTCTTTGCATTATATTGCTCCAAAATTCTTGTATATCTAAGCTACATTGCTTAGTTCTAGATTTGGACTCCAAAAGGATGTTGTAAATAGAAAAATTAAAAGTCCACTAAGGCCTAAATTGGCAAGTGGCTATTCTAAATGCACTAAGTATAAAGGGCCAAAATAATTCATTTTGAGGGGGGGAGTGGGGGTGTTTGATTGAGTGAAATTGGGGGGATGTCTCTTGGTGTTGTGTTCCTTGTTTCTTGTTGTTATCTTTCTTTTCTTGAACTATGGGAAACCTTAAGATTCCAAACTTAACACCATATTACCATGCCACAAGGTCAACTAAAAAATAGTGTGAATTGATGAGTGAAGAAGTTTATCAATATGTAGATGGTTCTTTTCCTAAACCAATAAGAGATCAGATATCTAAAAGTGAAATTCATTCTTGGGAAATACAAGATAGGAAAGCCCTAGGAATCATTAAGCTATGGGTTGATGACAAAATCCTCTATCAAATCATCAAATATGATACCTCCAAGGATACCTGGGATGCTCCTAAAAACCTTTATGGGAAGGTGATTGAGGACGATTTATACAAGATTGAAAAGCTTATCTCCCTAGATCATAAGAGGTTTGATTCTATCCAAGATTTTATCATTAAGGTGAATGAGTTGAGAAAAAAGCTTAATGATTGTGGTAGTCCCATTAAAGACGATAGGTTGACTTATCTAATACACAATAAGCTACCATCTGAATACTCCACATTTTTCTCTTATTTCAACACCACAAAGACTACCTTAGGATCTTCGTATAAGAAAATTGCTTTTGATAACTATGCTTAGTTGTTAGAGGATGAACAAGCTAAGCTGATAAGAATGGGGACTCTCAAGTCTTCAAAGTCTAAGGCATTGGTGGCTAACAATGAGAGTTCTTAAAATTCAATTGGTGAAAGTTCAAAGAAAGGAAAAGGGGAAAAAAAGGTGAAAAGACAACAAAAAAGGGAACATAGAAAAGTGAACACCTCAATCAAATCAACAAGGTAAGTCTTCTACTAATACCAATGAAAAGGGGGACAATAATTAGTAAAAGAAGAAGTGTGCCTATTGTAAAAGGAGTGGTCATGATGAACATTTCTATTATCACAAGCAGATTGATGAATTGAAAAACATCATGAAGAAACACAATATTTTGTTGCCTAATGCTTATAAGGAGAAATGGTCTTCATCTTTAGATTCTAAGAGAAAAGGGAAAGCTTTACTCACAAAAACTATTAGTTAGGGAGAATGGAATATTGAATTAGGTGGCACACATCACATGGGTGCTTCAAAGAGAGATTTTGCTTCATTGAAAACTCCGCAGGTACCTCACTTTTTTGTAGTAGATGATACTAAAGTGGAAGTTGAAGGAAAAGGTGTAGTTGAGATGGATAATGAAGATTTAAAGGATGTTCTATATGTTCCCAATCTTACCTCCAACCTTATTGTAGTCTACCAAATCACTCACTAAGGAGGTGGAAAAAAAATTGAATTTCTCTAGATTCAGTGGTAGTGAAAAGCATCAAGGATGACTCTATGGTTGCAATAGGTGAAGCTAATAATGAATCAAGGATTTACACTTTCTCTTATTTTGTGCCTAAATCAAATTCACAAGCATTGTTAATGCATTCAAATACAAAAAGCAAATTGTGGTATGAGAGATTTGGACATTTCATCCATAGATATCTTCAATAGCTTACCAACAAGAACATGGTTCATGGTCTACCTCAAGTATAGTTTTTTTATGGTGTTTGTTTAGGTTGCACACTTAGGAAAAATCTAGAAAAAATGTTTGATAAGGAGAAGTCTTGGCAAGCATAATGTGTTCTTGAACTATTTAATAGTGATGTGGCAGGCCCATTTCTAGTGCCATCATTTGGAAAGTCTCACTATGTACTCACCTTCATTGGTGAATACTCTCACTATACTTGCGTATTCTTTGTGGCTCATAAGAATGATGTGTTTGAAAGATTTCTTAGCTTCAAAACTCAAGTGGAAAAGTAATTAGATAAATCCATCAAAGTTCTTCAAATAGATAATGGAGGGGAGTATGTGAACTCAAGACTTATAGACTTTTATACTCAAGAAGAAATTGACCTTTAGCATTCAATACCATACATGTGATAGTAGAATGGTGTTATCAAAAGGAAGAATAGAACCCCCAAGGAGATGACTACTTGCATGCTATTACATAATTCTCTTGATCAAGTATTTTGGGTTGAAACAATGAATTATGCTAACTGCATCTAGAATAGGAGTCCCCATAAAGATTTGGATGGAGTAAATCCTTTTGGGGACTAGAAGGAAACCTTTTATAAAGCACTTTAAAGTCTTTGGTTGTCCAGCATGGTAATGAATACTTCCACAAAAATGCAAGGCATTGGAACCTCAAACGAAACCTTACATCTTTGCTGGATATGTGGAGTCACATAAAGCCTACAAGTCGATGGATCTAAAGATACATGACATATGCTATAAGAGAAGTTTACACTTTGAAGAAATCTATCCCAACTTTACTTCTTCTCCTCCTTCCTCCTTCATTGAAGAGAGTAATAATGATGACAGTGACTTGGAAGATGTTCATCCATGACCCAAACAAAGGAATTAGCTAGATGAGGTTGAGGATATCCATTATACATCTTCTTTCACAAGACCTAAATGGTCTCAACTAAAATTGGATGTGGCAGTACCATTGGCAGGGGATCCTTTAGATAATAGGAGGCCAAGATCACAATACAACTGACTCCCACATGCTTCTATTGCAGTTGCTTCCAATCCACAATCATTTAAAGAAGCTTTAGGAATTTTAGAATGGGATAGAAAAATGGAAGAAGAATATAATACTCTTATGAGAAATAACACATGGGACAAAATTGGTTTATTGTAAATGGATCTATCAAACCAAGTTTGTAGTGGATGGAAGTTTGGATAAACATAAGGCTAGAATTATTGCAAAAGGTTTCTCTCAGATACTTGCCATTGACAATACTAAGACCCTTGCACCAGTTGCCAAAATTAACTCCATTCATTTAACACTAGCTATAGCAATAGCTTAGAGATGGGTTGTTCATTAGATGGATGTGAAAAGTGCATTCTTGAATGGTGATCTTCATGAAGAAATTTATATGGAGCAGCCACAAGGGTTCATACAAGATTCTACCTTGGTTTTCAAATTGAAGAAGTCTATCTATGAACTTAAACAAGCTCCAAGAGCTTATTATGCCAAGATGGATTCTTTCACCAAATGTCATTCCAATCTAAATGTCCACATTCTTTAGAGGGATGATTCTCACTTGCTACTTGTGCTTTCTGTTGATGACTTGATCATTATAAGGAGTACAAAATCTATCATTAATAGTGTCAAGGCTACTTTTCAGGATAGATTTTTGATGACAAACTTGGGTCTACTTCATTATTTCCTTGGTATCAAGATACATGATCAGTTTTCATCAAGGATCACATTATCGCAACCCAAGTATGCTCTTTATCTACTTGCTCAATTTCACATGAGTGACTGGAAGGCTGCATCTACTCCATTTCCTTCAAGCATTAAGTTAGAAGCCAAGTGTTCCACTCTACTTGTTGATGCTACTTTGTATAGAAATTTGGTTGGATGTCTCATCTACTCGACACATACATGCCCTTACATATCCTTTGTAGTTGGCATGGTTTCTCACTTCATGCAAGAGCTACATGAACTTCATTGGAAGGAAGCCAAATACATCTTGCATTATATCTAGAGTACACATACATATGGGATATGCTATGTAGTTGGTATTGGACTATAGTTAGTAGATTATACAGACTTGGACTATGCAAGGGATATTGATTCTTACAAGTCTACTTCAGGATATATGTTTCATCTTGGTTCTAGCCCCATTTGTTGGCAAAGTAAAAAGTAGAACACTATTGTTCTTTCATCTATTGAGGCTAAGTATCAAGGAGCTACCAATGTAGCTATAGAGGCTATTTGGCTATAGCATATTCTAAAGGAGTTTGGTTTTGACATATCTCAACCCATAGTCATACATTGTGATAATCAGAGTGCCACTGAAATCTCAAAACACCCAGTCCAATGTCAATGGACAAAACACATTGAGGTTCATATGCACTACATCAGAGAGTTGATTCATGAGTAGATCATTACATTGTAGTATTGTCCTATAGAGTAGAAAATTGCTAACATTTTCACCAAGCCCTTCATGGAGGTCAAGTATCCTCATTTCTGAGATTTCTTGGGGATGAGGGATTTTACACTAGGAAGGTCACATGACTCTTCTCTTCTTTATTGTACATATCTCTCTTTTTGGGGGAGGGTTTTTCCCATGAGATTTTCCCTCTTTCTCCATTTTCAAAGAGATTTCATTTCATAGCATTGTATGTATAGCATTGCATTTGTACTTGGGTACCTAACATGACCTAGTATCTAGGACCCATTATGAATTTTCATCATAGCTTTTGTGATCTTAAGTGCATTCCCCTAAATTTCACTTAGGGGGGTTGGTAGTGTGAATAATTAATTGTTATTTACACTTTACTTGAGTTTACTTAGGTGAATGCATTATTTTATTTTTTATTAGTTAGACACCTAGAAGTATGTGTACTCATATGAGTTCTCTTGTTGACAATACATGCATAAGCAACACATTTTAGCACATGGTGTCTACAACATAGGATTTTGCATAATCAGCTGAGTTGTCATATATAAAACATAGTTTTTCACACTATATATAAGCACATGGTGTCTACAACATCATTTTAATGACACACCTATGTAAGCTTATCCTCTCATCATCACACTATATCATGTGCTCAGTGGAGGATAATCCACTCTTGGTAGACTTGTGCTTAGGTGTGAGGCTTATCATTTTGCTAAGTCCTATTCATTCTAGAGGCCTTTATATACAATAACTTCTAGCATACATGGACATCAATTTTCATTCTCATATTGTTATTATGATCATACATCATTTGGTCCATACTTTTCTTTGTTCTTGAGCTTCTTGATCTTGATGTTATTTTTCCTTAAGGAAAATTCTTACAATCTCAAAGCTTTTTCAAATAAATTATATTAATTAGATATCAATGCATTCTTAATGTTTTCCAAAAGTTGAGCTATGATCAACATTTTCTTCAATGCTTTGTAGAAAAAAGAGCCAATTAAGAAAGCATATTTTCTAAAGAAAATAGATGATTGAAAACCTCAAATATTTCCACTCAAACATAGATATCAATCAATTTTTCTAATAGGGCTTGATATTTAACAAGGTCAACTAAATTTGATATACTAAATATTTATTCAAGAAAGGCGGAGATTATTTTTGGTGAATTTGGCATCAGTACTTGTTTGATGTAAAGTCCAACTCTTCATTTCATCTTCCTTGACTTTTTATTTCTTGTTTTACTCTTTGTCTACTATTGAAAACTATTGTATAAATCTAAGAATGAAGCCCTGTTTATGTAGGCTTCAATGATTAATTAATATATTTTCTCTTCTCTCATTGTGGATGTAGCCATGAGTTTTAGTGAACCAAGCTATATCCTATAATTTTTCTCTATTTATTTATTCTTGATTTATATATTATTTTAACAATTGATATTAGTGCGTGTAAGATCCAAAAGAGAAGAGAAGATGATAAGTCAATCCCTGAGAAAAATAAGAAGTCTACTAAAAGAATACTACAAATAGTAGGATAATATACTGCTAAAAATGAAACTATCCATTGTTCATTGCCAACTAGTTGTGGATATTGAAGCCTACTAGAATAACCTTTTAATAGGAGTTGGGCATTGGTCCAAATGTTCAACCCTACAAATATTTTACTTGACTTCCCCTATGATGAAGATGGAATTAACATGGTCAGAAAGGTATTTTTTTATAGTTACATTTGTTGCTATGTAATAGCTAGACATAAAGAAAGTTTAGTATTGATAGGTATCCAAATATTTGGGCCTTTGATATGCAATAATGAGTATAATAATTGAGAAATAGAAGAAGAATAGTTTGAATCCATCTATAGCTTGGAAAATTCAAAGCACTCTAAAGTCTGTAAATAGAATGGTGTTACGTTGTGGGAAAGAAATATTGTCTCTAAGAATTGTGATTATTTGTAGAAACCACATCATGGAGTTTTGAATTGAGTTTCATGCTAGTTTGAGTGATTACACTATTTAAGAATCTACTATTGTGGGGGGGAATATGTGTCTACTCATTCCAATTTTATTGCATAGCCAATTTTAATGTAGAATTTGAAGAAATGAATGTTAACATTCATGGTATTAGTCCTTGTTGGCAAGTAAAGTGGTGAAACATAGAGGCGTCAAAAGGATGTTTACTAGATGCATAACTATGTTAGTTTCATATTTTGAAAACTAAATTCTTGGTTTTATACTCCAAAGCTAAGAACATTATGGATACTCTAATGTGTGCAATACATATGAATATCTTCTATTTAAAATGATTATGAGGCATTATATTTCCTTGTTGTGAACTAGGAATCATAAATGATGGCTTAGCGAGAGGTAGAGTGGTTGAGGTATTCTATTGTGGACATAAGATTCTAGAGAAGATAGAGAATAAGAGCCAAAACCTTTGTTATAATGAACTAGTGGGAGATCCTTGCGGATTATGGGGAGGTATTTATTTTGGTTCTACTTTTTCATATTATGGAGAAAATGCAGCTTCATATATCACTTCTAAGTGTGATGATTTGTATCATTTTTTCCAAATTTTGTCTTTGATATCATGAATATTTTGGTGTCACACTATAGTGGGAGTTTTAACAAGATTTTGGTGTTGTCATGAGGTGGTTTCCTCTATGTGATTGGAGATCTATATCATTATATCATGGTGAGATATTGATTCTAGATTAGAGTATTGGCATGATATACATTTTTATTGTATGTTATGGTCTCTAGAACATGAGGTTTTAATTTCTAGAGATTAAGCTATCATGTTGTTTTCCTAGGTTATGTAGATGTGTAATGGGAGTTTTACAATTGATCCTGGTTAGTCCTCTTGGTATCATGTAATTTGGAAGATTTTCCATGGGAATTCTCTTAAAAACTAAGATTCTAGGAGGAGGTTATAGTTCTCTTCATTTAGATAATATCTCTTGAAATGGTTTCTCTTTGGAGATTTTAACATGTAGTCTAAGGAGCCTACACCTATGGATTAATGTGAGTTCATTATGGACCTAATGGGGATTTGTATATATGATCAAGGAAATATAACATTATTTCATAGTTTTAAGAGTTAATTGTAAAGGTTTATTTACCTTTTAAATCTTAATTTTAATTTGTTATTAAATATTTTACACATAATGACTTTTCATACCATCATTCATTTATGTACACTTTTTGAATGTCACCAAGTATGTTCCCTCACACCTCAATGTGATTCATAGGATCTAAATATTACTATGCCATGGAATATTAGGCAATAGATTTTTTTTATATTTGAGCAAGGCTTGAGAAAGAACGGAGAAAAGAGAGGAGTCATTGTGGAAGTAATTTCAAAATTATAGCTAAAATATTAAAATAGAACATTAACTTCGTCACCTTACCTTGTAGTAAAATATTAAACTATTGAGGAAATTTTTTTATGAGTGAATGTTAGAATATTAAAATACATATATTTTTATTACTAATTGGGAAATGTCCCATGATTATTTTTAGATTAAAATGAATCCAAAAATGGGCGCTGACTTGAGAAACAAAACATTATAAACTAGTTTAAAGTTAGATCCAACACATATTAGCTTACTCCCTTACTTAATTTCAACACCCCCCTTGCTAACACACACAATAGAGTATCCTAGTATCTAGCAAAATGCATTGAAAATTCAAGGATTTGAGCATCTTCAATATTTTTAATAGTAACCTCAATAAATAGTTTTTGAGCCCTAGACCATTCATCCAAAGTGCCTTGCCTTAGCCTTTCTAATCTTCTTCATACTATGCTCAACCTAGTGCTATGAATCTTCTAGTGGGTCATGAGAGTTTTCCTGGCTCCCCTCTTCTCTCTACAGGATGGATCGGGTCCTTGGAGGTTTTTGATAAGCCTTACCCCTCTTCCCGAATTTTGTCAAAAAATTTCCCTTCAAAGTTTCTTCCTAGAGGAAGCTCTTTGGCAGAAATTGTTTTGGGTACTTCTTCTAGTGGGTCTTCCCTTACAAAGACAAAGTGATCTTATACTATTAAAGATAACATGATTTTAGCTCCTAAAGATATTATTTAATATTCATTGGTTGGGTTGGAACTCTCCCATGTGGGATGGTTCCTTCTTTTTAGGCCCACTATTGATGTGATTAAAAAATGGGCAACTTCGTCTAGAACTTTGAAATGTAGTGATGAGATTAATGCCCTCATTAATAGTTTATTTGTCTTCTCCTTTTTGGTAAAGAAGGATTTTCTATTTTTACTCAACAATGAGCCCTGGTCACTAGGATCTAACAAAAGGAACATTCTCAATATATTTTAATGGAAACCTAAACTTGACCCAACTGATGGTTAGGGATCTTTTGCTCCAATGTGGGTAATGGTCCCACAGATCTACTTGGAGCTTTCAAATATTGACATTTTTAGAGATATTGCTAAAAAATTTGGTTCCTTATTGTTGGTGGATAAAGTCACCCAATAAAAATCTCACTTCTTTTTGCTAGAATCTATGTCATCATTTTAGTATAAAAAATTATTTCTACATCTATCACTTTAGACTCAAAGTTGGGCTCCTATGTGAAACCATTGGTTTTTGAAAAGGTGGACTTGTTATGTTTGAAGTGCACAAGTTTTGTTGAGGTTGACCTATCTTTTCCTTCTTAGTGTCTGAAGTTCAAGGGGGTTGCCAAGGTAGATTTGAGGTTACAAGTTGATCCTTTGAAACCTCCTTTGGTTTTAGAGGTTCTATCCCACAATGTTAGCCCAGACCCTCCTTTGCTAGAGGAAGTGCCTAAAAATGTTTTACCTCATCTTCCCAAGATTAGCCCTCTTCTTACCCCTTCATAAAAATACATTTTGGATGATTCAATCAGATCTCTCCTTCACTCCTCCTTTTTTTCTTTAGAGTTGGTAGACACCCTCCCCCACTTAGATAATTGGTAATGTACTTCTATGCTTTATTGTGTCCTCTCTCTCTCTCTCTCTCTCTCTCTCTCTCTCTCTCTCTCTCTCTCTCTCTCTCTCTCTCTCTCTCTCTCTCTATCTCTCTCTCTCTCTCTCTCTCTCTCTCTCTCTCTCTCTCTCTCTCTCTCTCTCTCTCTCTCTCTCTCTCTCAATAGTGGTAAGATGTTGCATCTTATTCCAATGAGATCTATTCTTCCAAATGCACTTTTGCATACTAACTATGTTAGAGTAGATGACATTATCATGGAATGTTAGTAGAAAAAAGTTAATAAGAAGAACAAAAGAAAGCATAAAATCAATGTTGGAAAGGGTAAAAAGGGAGGTATGGCAAAAAGAAAGGTAGCTAGATCCTTAGCCAAGGAACATCAAGCTAGAAGACAGGGATCCTTGTTTAATAAGGGAGGTCAAAAAGTGGTGATAAAAGACTAATTTGTTTGTGTGGTTTTGTTTTTTGGTGGTATGAATATATTTGTGCTATTTTCTATTCTTAATTATGGTCAAAAAATAATCTCTTCATCTTAGGGTTATAAATAGTCATCTAAAGAAACATATGTGGAAGAGTCCTCTTTATGATCTCAAAGTGGATACTCTTCTCACAGAGGCAGCTAAAATGAATAGAGAAATTATCGAGATGATAGTGAAGTCTATATGGTCAAATAATTCCTAGATTTCTCTAGGCTCTCAAGGTGGTTTAGGGGTTCTAGTTGTCATTTGGGATGTGATTATGTTGTCAGGTAAACTTGTAAACTCCTCTTGTAACTTTATTATTATTACTTTCTAGGATCTATCATGTAGGTGGTCAAGAAATTTAGTCAATGTGTATACCTTAAATAGTATACATCAAAGGAAAATTCTTTGGAACTCACTTTCAAATATTATGAATAGAAAAAATTCTAATTGGATAGTCATTGGTGACTTCAACTCTCCCCTCCATACTTCTAAAAAAGTGGGGGGTAATGAAGACTTCTTTGAGAACATGAAAGACCTAGTGGAGTTTTTCATTGACTCAGGTGTTATTGATATTGATCTTCGGAGGGCCAATTTCATGTGGTGTGATATGAGAAAAGGTTCTAGCCTTATTCTAGTATGGATTGATAGGGATTCTCTCTCTTTATACTAGAGAAATATGGATTATATTTTTTTGGAAGCCAATCCTTTACTAAATTAGACATGTAACACTCTCTTACTTGTGTGGAAAATTGGAAAAAAGGTGGTAGATCCCTTTAGATTTGAAAACATGTGGCATTTTAACTACAATATTAAGGACACAATTTTTTTTTCATGAGATAAGCTTTCCAAATCCTTTCCAATGATGAAATTTAAAATCAACTTGATGGATCTGAGGGATAAATTCAAGAAGTGGAACAAGGTTTCCATTGGAAACATCTTTGGTAAAAAAAGGGTCACAGAGGGAAAGTTGGTAGAGGTTTAGGGGTTACAAGAAAAGAACCATCTTGATTATGTCCTTAGTAAGAAGGAGTAGTCTGTTAGAGACTAACAAATTACTCTCTCCATCTAGCAAGATAATTTTTCAAAAAATAAATCCTATGTTCAATGGTTAAGAGAAGGAGACAAATATAGTAACTTCGTTAGAGAAACTACTTTGAAGCACAAAATCATAAATCATAGTAGATACCTTTTTGTGCTAATGAGGTGAAGGTCATAGAAGAGTATGATATCAACACGAAGCTTATTAATTTATTCATTAATAATTAACCTAATGATAAATAAATGAATGATCCTAAGGATCTCTTTGGGTGTATTCCACTATCTCTGATGGATGAAAATAATGCAATTCTAATTTCCTATGTCAAGAGAGAAGTTAAATATGCTAATTTCTCTTTATGTAAACTTTCAAATTCCTAGATCTAGCTAGGTTTTCTCTTTCCTTTTTTCAAGAGTACTAGGATATTATAGGGAAAGATGTTTTTAAGGCTATTTTCCACTTCTTTAGAATGTGTATTATGATTGATATAAGGTCAACTAGATATATAGCCCTTATTCCTAAAATGAGATTCCCTTCCTCTATGAATGACTACCATCTCATAAGCCTTTGTAACACCATTTATAAGATAATTGTTAAAGTGATGATGAAAGAAATGAGTCCTATCTTCAATAAGTTGGTCTTCAAGAGCTAGAAATGATTTGTCAGAGGATGAAAAATTATAGATGTTTTTATTACTATAGTACTAATGATAAGGCTATCATGGTTCTTAAAATTGACATATTCGAAGCTTATGATACACTTAAATGGTCTTTCCTTGAAAAGGTTCTGACTAGCTTTTGGTTTAAAGGAAAATATCATGAAGTGATTATGAGCTATGTGAATACTATGAAATATGATTGGTAAGCATGTAGGGTTTTTCTCTACTAGCAAGTGTTTGAGAAAAAGAGACCCCCTCTCTCTTTATCTTTCATTCTAGTGCCTGAAATTCTTGGTATAAACCTTTATTTACTTATCCTTTCAAACATTATCTCATGTATTCAAGTTTCTCCTAGGCTTTAGTTTCTAGATAACATAGTTCTTTTTGGGGAAGCTTTTATCTTTGAAGCTTCCTCTTGGAAAATCCTTATTGAATGATTATACTTCTCTCTCTAGACAATATATCAATTGTCAAAAAAGTAAGCTCTTCTTCTTCAATAATAGAAAAGAGGTCCAGCTGAGTATCTCTAGGTTTTTGGGTTGTACTATTTTTCTTATTCATGATATCTATCTTGGTCTCCCTCACTCACTCATGAAACATTGCCACTCCTACTAGAAAAATGTTATTTATAAATTCTAAATAAAATTGGTTGGTTGGTAAGGTAAACTTCTATGTTTGGGAGGAAAATTACTTGAACTTAAAGTGTGCCTCCAAAGTATCCCAATCTACTTTATGACCTTCTCTTAGTTGCTTTCTAGGATAGCTGATGTTCTTGAGAAGATAAAGTAAATCTTCTTTTGGTATGGTTGATATGAAAAAGGAAAATTTTTATTATCAACTGGAGTCAAGTGTGAAAACCTAAGAAGGAAGGGGGTTTAGGGGTAAGAGGTTTCAAGAAAATGAATAAAGCCTTAGTTTCCGAAATGGGTAGGTCTATTTTGGAAGATTCTAAAGAGTGGGTGAAGATAATAATAGAAAATTATATGCTTGAAAATCCTTCTTCCCTCTTCTTAACTATTGATAATGCAAATGGTACATCTACTTTCTGGAAGAACTTATTAAAATCAAAATGGATTGTCAAAAGAGGGAGAAGGAAAATTATTGGTAACAATAGAAATAATCTCTTTTGGTGCAACTTTTTGTCTAGTGACACCCCACTTTATATGTTTTTCTCTAACAAAGACCTTAAGAACTAGTTCATGACTTGTATTAGTATCTAAGTGTAAAAATACACTTTTTGGAGAAACCATAAGTATGAGTGGATGGATCTAGAAAATATTTACCTATGACAAAGGGAGACAAGGATAATCACTAGTATTAGAGGAGAGGATTTCTCAACTCTTTGTCACATGCCTTTAGATCCTTCCTTGTTTAATACTATGCAAGAGGGAAAATATATATTTCAAAACATAACAATAATTGTCTCTTCTTAGTTAGCTCTTCTTATATATCTTTACATCTAGTGGGAGATGCTATCAAAATTTGGAAAGAGGTTTGGATGCTAACCTTGCCCTTAATAATAGTGGCTTTTTGTGAGAGATTTCTCATGATAAGATCTTGAAGACAACATCAATAAGAGAGGGTCCATTTTTGCTAATAGATGTATTTTATATGAGAACCTAAAGTAGAACTTGTTGACTAGCTATTTATTCATTTTTCATTTAGTAGATAACTTTGGATTCTTGTTTTGTAAAGGACCAAGGTTATTATGATGATGTTGTATTTTATCAAACTTCTCATTTCTTAATGGAACAAGACCTCTTATTTCCACCTAATCCTAGAAAACCTTTTACTTCTTATTCTTCCCATGATGGCTTGGGTAATATGGAAGAAAAGAAATAACAAATTCTTCAGAGAAAAAGGGAAATATCACATATTTTCTACACTATTTAAATAATTATCAAGAAAAGTATCAATAATGTGAGTTTCCTTAAAGGGCTATTCTTTATTGGTTTGATGGATTTAAGAATCAAACAAAACTAGAATGTGACACAAATCCTAACAAAAATGAATTGGGATAATATTTAGAATAGGAAGCATTGAAGATGGATAACCCTAGAGGAAAATTAGGTTAAGTTTAATGTAGATAACTTATCTAAGGGAATCATGGGAATAGTGGGGGTGAGTGTTATCTATTGGAAATAAAATAGGGAAAGTAAATTCTAAGAGAGGGTGAGGGTGAATTAGTGCTTAAAACTTCAACCTTGAAATCATTCTCCACACATCCATCTCACAATCTATGAATGTAAATTGAAATACCAAATTAAGCATATACATCCATAGTGTGAAAGTAAATAATTATTCAACAGATGAAGACATTTGGTTAGACAGAAAGCCTCCAAGGAGAAGATAAAACTGGGGTGGGTATGCCACCCACAAATCTTCACTAGTGCACTAATAAAGTGTATCCAATGATGGTAACAATATTTGATCATGAAACATGATCTACCTTGTGAAAGTTTTTCTCTATTAAGAGCTTACAAGATTGTTAGATCTTATCCTATTCAAGTTTTTCAACACCCTATTAGAAGTGTTCTTAGTAAAATTACTTTAACTTACAATGAAGTATGCACCATGTGAAAGGATTTACAACAACTTGTTAAGAGATTTAACTAACTCACTTATTAGAATGTCTGAACAATGATTCTTTCATTAGCACTTTATTATTAGATAGCATATCACCTCTCTCCTGATGTGTACTTGATCTTCACTAATCAAATGTCTCTCTTCTATCTTCTAATTCATTTCCTCTATTCTCCTCTAATTATTATGCAATGTATCTAAATTCACAACTACTTAGCTACCATAAATGCCATATTTGTGCATGCAAACTTCTCTCTCTTCTCCTTCCACACAATTAAAAGCTTTAGTTTTTTCCTCCTTAAGAAGACCTAGGTGACTTATGGTTAGGTATGAATCAATGATCATGATTCACCCATATTACCACTTAATCCTTCCCTTTTTTTGATTGGCTACATGAACTACATAGTGATTCACAATATATATTTTTCCTTATCATCTAGGATCACAAAAAAATCCTTAAGTCAGCTCCAAAATGGTTTACATAATAGTTTGTACCACTACAGACAACTATGTCAAAACTGTATTACTCAACACTTGAAGTCCCTAATGCTTGACATCAACTACAACTTCAATGATGTAGCTCAGCCCCTAAATGACTTGGCATCTATTGATCACTCATCATCTAAAAGACTTGACACTTACTATTTTCTCAAAGCTTGAGTGACTCAACACTTACTACTTACTCAGCACATACTGTATATCTCTCACTTGGAAAATGCTATCTAACAACATATTCTCAGCATATATTACTTGTTCAGCATGAACTAAGTAAATGACTTAAGTATATTGTAATTGATATGTCAAAACCTATCAAAGATTAACAATCTCTCCCTTTGACATGAGTGGGAAAATACTTGGTCATGCATAAATAACCTTAGCCTATCAAGCATAACTTAGATAATATGCATTTACATACAAAATTTCAAAACTTCAAAATTTTGCAAAACTTATGACTCATTAGTCATACCTCAAAATTAAATAACTCCCATTGAGTTGATTGATCCATTCTAAAATTAAAAGTTGAATACCCATTCTAAGTATATTCTACATATTTTAACTCGCTAACTCTATCCCTATTTGATCTTCAAAACTTATCATGCATTGGTCCCTTTTATTTATTCTCCCCTTTTTGACACTTATGTCATGAACTATACACTTATAGTGTATTTTTCCAAGAAAGTTTTATGGACCTCAAGTACTATCTTTAGACATACATACTAGTTATCACAAGCTACCTACAATGATTTGATTTGGATGGTTGAATTAACAACAAGATGAACTAAGCCTTCAAGCGTAGAAAGATGAGGAAGTTTTTTCATTAACGTCTCTATAAAGGATAGCTCCTTGTGAAGTATTTATAGGAGAGGGGTTAACATGGATTAGACGTTGATCAGTGTAGCTCAAATATTTAAATCTTGAGCATGCAGAGCTGCCAATTGACCTTAGGAATTTGTCAAATTCCTAATGTTCTTTTGACTCTGAGCTAGAGAATGAAGTAAATTTGTACATTTTAGCTCCATATCTCCCTCCAAATTCTCAATATGGCATTGCACTTCTTAGATGAATAGAGTTGTATCACACAACTTGGTGTAAAGTGAGAAGATATTCTCAGACTTCCTTTAGAGTATCAATCTTGGTTGCTAACTCAACCTAACTAAGTACAATAGCTCTTGAAATATTTTCATTTACCTCTCCTTGAAATTTTCTCTTAGACCATTAATGTAATTTTGCATTGGAATCCAAGTATGCATCATTGATCTATTCTACAATGTTTACCAACTACTCCATGATAGGCTTGTATTCTTTAGGTGCTAGCTGGTTAAATGCATCAAAAAATATATCCTTGATGTCTTGTGATTTTTGATTCTACTTATGTTCCCTCTTGAGTAGTTCTTGATGCTTTTTCTTTGCAAGTGCATCTTGTGGTATACACATTTATTCAATAGTGATTGTTGCAAGGTAAAACTATGGTAAAACAATCACTTCATCCAATTTGAGATCACCAAATTATGTAAACTCATATGCCTTAGATGTACTAGGACTACACCTTGATGATTGCATTGATGTAGCTTCTACACTAGGCATGTGCAGTGCTTGACTTGGAGGAGCAGTAGTTTCTAAAAAAGTAACTAGTATTGTATTGCTAATTGCTCCTCAAGCATTGTAGTCAAGTTTGAAATTTCATTCCTCTCCTCTTCTTTCCTTTCAAATGCACCTTGAACTTGTGTTCCAATCTATGCATCAATAGCAACTTCTGGTACTAACATGGTGATTACCAATTTTCTTATGTTTGTCATGGATGTCTCTTTTCTTTCATACACTACAAGGGGTAATATAGGTTGTATAATAGTAAATTGAGGGCTTTTTGATATGTTTTTTGTTTCCACCTCTACAAATATCTTCTTTTCCTTCTCAAGTTCATCTACACTCACCAATATTGGATGACTACATAGTTGTGCCTTGGTGGTGGTGTCTAGCAATGTTTTTTGCATGTCCTCTTCTATTAGGGAATTGATGTTCTAAATCACATTGTCAGAAACATCCTTGATCTTTATAGTTTTGTCTTCTTTTGTCACATGTTATGGACTGGCACTCGACAATTGTATATTTTGGAATACTCTATTCTATTTTATGCTCATCTTTAGTTGTTTCCTATGTATCTGTATATGTCTTAGTGTCTTCCACATGTGCATCTTTCTTAGTATCAACTATAGTAACCTCAGTTACTTCTTGTTCACCTTTTTCATAACCCATCTCAATAGGTGTTCACTCAATTTCCTTAGGTGTTGTCAAACCATAAATTACCTTCCATATTTGGGTACTCTGCTAAACAACATCTTAAAATTTTATTCTTCAATATATGGAATGCTTGGTACTTTGGAGTAAATATTCTTGTGTACTTCTTGATGGCCTTTTTCATCTTAGATTTATCTAAATCTTGCATCACTCTTACAAGTATAGTTTCTCTTATATTTCTCTTTTTTGTGAGACTATATTTCCATTTGTGCTAAATACTATCATATAAATTCTATGGTAGAGAGTTGACAATCTCAATTGGAGTCATCTTGAATGTTGTCATCATAGCATATATTGACTCTCCTACCTTATCCATATCTAACTTTCTAAGATTATCAAATTCAATATGTGAAAATCCACTCAAATCTTCATTGTTCTTTATATTTTCACATAGATTATCCAAATCAGAAGAAGCACTATGACATACCACTTTGAATTCACTATTATCATTATATTCTCTCCTCTCCTCATCTAATTCAGCTAGAGCAATGTATTTTCTCCTTGGTCTCTTTTTAGACTCATCATCTTGCATAGCTTTCCTTGCCTTGATTTTTTTTGGCTTTGCCACTTCTTGAGAATTCTTAGCAGTAGCTCTTGTGCTAGTTTTGGTAGCTAGAATTATTGGCTTAGATTTTATTACTTTCATTCATTTGCTAACTACTAGAGCTTTAGCTTTCCTCTTTTTCTTCTCTGTGGCTATACGTGCTTCACTAGCTTCTTCTCCCTCGACACCTTCTTCAATCTCAGCTTCTTCTTCACTTAATCTTCTCCTTGACCTTGGGAAAGGGCTAGTGGTGCTTAAGCATGAATGCTTTCTTCTTGATCATCTTCATTTCCTTCCTCTTCTTCATATTCCTTTGCTCCATCAATTTTTTTGTAGGCTTCTTAACAATTGTGTTCTTCTCTCTTATTACCAATGCTATCTTCAATTTCATAGTTATCTTTGATTTTGCAACATCATAATTTTCAAAGGCAGTAGCCTTGGTATCTACTTCTTTTTCAATAAAATCTATAATTTATGAAGATGCCTCATCCACATTAATCTCATATCCTATAGGTCTTAACCATCTTACGCATGGAAGTGCAGCTTGTACATATGTAAAATCAATATCAATTGGAAAGAAAACATCATTAAAATGTTTTTCAACTAATGAAACTGGAATCGTATGTCTTTTTTTCATAGACTTCTTAAAGTCCTCAAAGTAATTAGTCATAATAGAATCAAAATTCTCTCCCATTTTCTCAATGAATTTCCTATTTATACTGCAATAGACCCATTTGTCTCCCATCCAATTTTACCAAAGGAAGGAAATGTGTTCTACACATAGAAAAATATACATACAAGTATTGATAAAAAATTCCATTGTGAACACTTGACTTTCCTTATGGGTCCCAAATTTTTAGATAATTGTTGCAACTGTAGCTCAGCAAGGTCATAAGAATATCCTTCTTCACTATCTTGGAGCCTACATCAACAACAATACAAGGTGTATTGTTCAACCTACTTGATTGAAATAATTTGTGTGAAATAATTCTTACTACAAAAGCAATTAGGGGATCTGTGATGGTAACAATTGTCATTCCTCTCTTGTTCCACATTGCCCCTATATTTTTCTCAATGACCTCTTTTCCTCCAGTTCTCATGGTTTTGAGCCTATCTAGGGTTGGATACCCTATTATTATCTACATAATATTCTTAGTAATATTGATAGGTCCATCTTCTAACCATATAGAATTGTCATGAATTCTACTCAAAATAATCTTAATCCATTGTGTCTTAAAAATGTTTGGAAATTCTAGGGCACAAGTTAGCCCTTTTCTTTCTACAATTTATATTCCTCCTTTAGTAATCCATTCTCACATAGTTTGTCATATAGGTCTTTGATTTCCATATCACCTATGTTACCCACATTGTGTGAGTAAAAATACCTCACATCTTGAATCATCAAGACTTGTGGTGCTATCATGGATAATGCACCAAACAGGCCTTGTTTGTAAGAAATGTTGGCTATTGCCTTGAAATTTGGCTATTGAATCTCATTTCTAATTAATTGAACATTTAATACTTCTCTTCCCTCTTTGACCTTGGTAGTAAAATAACTAGTCACCATATTTAATACTTAGTGTTTACAAAAATTCAAATAGCATAGTTCAGTGCATGATAAATACCTTAACAAATCTCATGAATGGTGTCGAACAATGCTTGAATTCACACTGTAAATACTTGGAATGATTTCTTCAATTCATCTTTACATATTTTCACTCTATCGAATTTTGAATTATTTCAAATGAGTCAATCATATAGACCTCAAAACTTCATATTTAATGCTTAGCTCTTACATAGCTATAAGCTTAGCTTGGATAGAAATTTTAACTCACTTGATTCCATGTTGTTTCCTTTAACCTTAGAAACCACTACATGATTAGTCAACACTATCATTTACAATAGCTCAACATTCAGTAGATTACACTTAGCAACCATAGTGAAACATTTCATGCTCACCAGTAACATGAAAACTAACAAAAATTTAAAGATTTCTTCTAGATTCTAAAAACCACTTTGCATCATTTTTCATGAAAATATAATCTTTTCAAAACTAAATCATTAGAATTGATGTATAATTGAACTTTGAAATATTAGTTTGACACGTACCTCTTGATTGCTTAATTGGACATGGTGTGATCACCTGACCCATTGGGTGAACTGATCTCATCTGAACTTGATGTGCTATAATCTTCCTTTTTCTTCCATGTCTTGTTCATCTCATCTCTAAAATTCTCAACATCTGCCTTTCCTTTTCCTTTGTTAAATTAAATATTGGGTGCCTTTGGCCTTGTTGGACAATTCCTACTTATGTGACTAGTCTTTAAGCAAATAAAACATGTAGTTTGACTCAAGCACCTTCTATAATCACTTTTGAAATGTGTTCTTATGAAAATTTTAGTAACATGTCCATACTCTTGACAATAGTGACAACTATACCTAGTATTGTAATCCCAACTATAAGAGTTTCCATTGTTCTTTACCTTACTATGCTTGTTTGATGACCATTTGGGCTTGGATTTGCATTTGTATGCTCTATGTCCATACTTTGGATAATTATAGCAGTAACCTTCAAATCTTTGTGTGGTTATGGGCTTGGTTCTACATTCATGTACCTAATTTCCATGTTTGTTGCATTTGTGGTAGTGATTGATAAACTTATGTTTAAGATTCTAATTTGTAGTCTTGATCCTGCAAACATTGGTAGTATGACCTATCTCGCCACAATTATAAAAAGTAGGTTTGGATTTCTTACCATTGGCATTCCTTTGTTCACCATTTTTAGATGATTCTCGTTCTTTAGTGGTGGTGTGCCCTAATGCACTAGTATCACTATTGGATCTAGGAGGTCTCATCAATTGCTCAAAATACTTGATGACTTCACTAGGTTTGGTGAAACTTTTAGAATTTTTTTTTCTTTCTTCAGATGATTTCTCAATTGTTCATTCTACAACTTCAGTTTTGTGATCTCAACATCATATTCACCTCTAATGTTTTCTCTTCCATTCTATTGGTTAGTATCATTTTTTCATCTTTAATCATGAATTTTTCTTCTTTAGCTTTCTTTTTCTATTTGGTCACTTCACATAGAAATAGTGATTGGACTTCTTGTTCTATCTTGAGATTTTTGACCTCTTCAATTAGGGCTCTTTTCTTTTCCATTAGATCTATAACTGTTGCATCAAATTCACTTATTTTTCCATCTACAAATAATTTAGTAGTGTCAGTCCTTCATTCTCTTCAATAGCTATCTCCTTCTTTCTTTTTAATGATCACTTTAACTTATCTCTTGATTCATTCAACTGATGCAGGGAAAGTTTTATGTTAATCTCCTAGTTCTCAATATTCTTTCAAAACTTGTAGACTTCCATCTCATAGATCTCTCCTCAAAGATGTAAAGTTTTACATTCTAGAGAACTATTCTTTGATAACAATTGTTGGATATAGAAATGGGAAAGTAAACTCTTGGGTGGGTCAGTGGTTAAAACTTCAACCTTGAAATCATTCAGCACACATCCATCTCACAATCTATGCATGTAAACTAAAATACCAAATTAAGCATATACATCCATTGTATGAAAGTAAATAAACATTCAAAACATATATGACACATGATATTTGGTTACCTCAAATCCCTCCAAGGAGAAGGTAAAATGTGGGTGGAGATAACACCCACAAATATTCACTACTCTAGTAATAAACTGTATCTAATGAAGGTTACAATGTTTGATCATGAAACATGATCTACCCTATGAAATATTCACCCTATTAAGAGCTTACAAGATAGTTAGATCTTACCCTGTTAAAGGATTTCAACACCCTATTAGAAGTGTGCCTGGTAAAAGGACTTGAACTTGCAATGAAGTAAGAATCTTGTTAAAGGATTTACAACTTGCTAATGCTACTCTATTAAGAAACTTGATTGAATCACCTATTAGAATGTCTCAAAAATGATCCCTTGATGAACACTTTATTGCTAGATAATAGATCACCCCTTTCATGATGTGTACTTGATCCTTACTGATCAGATATCTCTCTATTGTCTTCTAACTCCTTTCCTCTGTTCTTTTCAAACTAATTTTGCAATGTATCTCAACTCACAACTCGATAGCGACCATGAATGTTCTATTTGCACATGAAAAATTCTCTTGTTTCTCCTCCCACACACATAAAAAAGTCCTCCTTAAGAAGACCTAGGTGGCTTAGGGTTAGGTATGAATCCACAATTGTGATTCACCTATATTGCTACTTAATCCTTTCCTTTTTTTGATTGACTACATTAACTGCATAGGGATTCACAATAAAGATACATCTTTATCATCTATGATCACCAAACAATCATTAAGTTAGCTTTAAAATGGTTTACATAGTAGTTTGTATCATTACAAATAACTATGTCAAAATCGTATTACTCGACACTTGAAGTCCCTAATTCTCGACATCAACTACAACTTCAATGTTGCAACTTGGCCTCTAAATGACTCGGTATCTAAATGACTTAGCACTTACTACTTGGTCAACACTTGAGTACTTGGTACTTACTACTTACTTGGCACACACTATATATCTCTTGCTCAGCATATACTATTTGGCAACTTATTCTCGGCATGTATTATTTGTTCATCATGAACTAAGTAAATGACTTAGGTATATTATCACTCATATGTCAAGACCAATCTTAGATTAACAGTATCATCAAAAATAAAAAATATCTTCTTATTTTAGGATTGTCAGAGAACCTTGGAATTAACTCAAAGAATTATAATTAGGGCATATCAATATGGAATGGTGTAAAAATATTACGGGACTATGATGTTGTTAATATCTATTGAGCGGTTCTTTGCATGATGCTAATAGTAAAAATTCTCTTGAAATGAGGATTAATGAACAACTTGAATTTTTTGAATATCTATTTTTCAACCTATTGGTTAGCTCAACCAAAGATAAATGTGAATGATCACAAAGAGGCCTTTGCTAGTATCTACCAATTCTACATACCATTTATGAAGCACAAACACAAAGCCAATGTATTTTTGTTTAATGATGGGTTCAATTTCTCATAATTAAATCTATATGAATTCCTATTTTAACCGAGTATTTGCATAGAAAATAATAGAGATATACTAATGAGAGATCAATGAAAATTACTGAAAGGAAAATTCCTAATGGACATAATCCAAAGCAACAATATGTCTACAAATTAAATTATTAAAAGGACCTAGTAGGAAACTAATAAAATTAGGATTAGTACATCCTCAACCCCATTGATGCAATTTTTTATGGGAATTTTAATAAAAATTGAAAGATGATTCACAACTCATCAAATTTTGTAGACAAAGAAAGTGTGTGCACATGAGACAAAATGGTATGCAAGAACAATAATGGTCCTTTATCCAAGTCACAACAAGATCACAAAATTATCACAACACAATAAAAACACTAGCTCTATTACTATTCATTAATGTAAGTTCATAACAAATAACACACTTTGACAAGATTTACTACACTCGGAATGACGGCACCAATAGAATTTATTATTGCATGAAAATATTGGCTTGGACTACATATTACATCCATGTATTTATAATATACCCTCTCCTCTTTTTGTGTTAGAAGTGAGAGCTCTTATAATAATTTAATTTAATGAATATACTATTAAATTTCAATTATATTACTTTTTTAAAGTTTTCTAATTTTATTCATTATTTATATCAAATTATTTCAAGATTAAAAATAATTAGATTAATAATATTTAACATTTATTATACAAATAATATATTAATGAGATTTTATTCAATATATATATTTTTAATTTAGTGAATTTTTTTTTTAGTTTTAATTCTATTGAAAATTATTTCATATTTATAATGCCTTTTATAATACTTATTATTTGTATTAAATTATTTCAAGATAAAAAATAGTTATATAAATATAAATCTTAATTGAATTTTTTAACGAGTGTTAATTGTATATGTGAATGGCAACTTAAGAGTCTCATTGATAGGGAAACCATGAGGTTAAGAAAAAATAATCCATGAAAAACTTAGTATATCTAACTTTCTGCATCTACATATTATTGGTGATCAAAAAGATTGGTAGATGAGCACAAATGGATTTATAAGGAGGCACACAATAATTATTACATGCCATAGATGGATAATGAGTAGATTGTGATGGGATAAAATGATAAGAGATGGAAAAGTAACATGGAGAGTTAATAATGAATGTCCTCATTATATCAAGGAGGTGATATTAGCAAGGCCTTGGAAAGAATGCAAATGCCATAGAGACAGAGACCCCATTGTGACCCAATTAAGTGATAAGAAACAAAAAATTAAAATAAAACAAATAAAAGGACCATAATAGAGAATCTATCAAGTGAATAACAACTTGGAAAAACAAGTCCTACTTTGCATATGGCAACACTTAATGTTGATCACAAATAGATGTACAAAAGAAAGGATCATAAATGGTGTTTTTAGTGAAATAACTCACATTGTTTATGGATCTAGTTCTAGTCTACCTAATATTTTGATGCATATTGCAACAAGAACTCAAATAATCATGGGCCAACATGGGAGAACGATGACCCTAAATTTGTACTAATACTTCTTATGTCACTAGGAAGTTGATGACAAATACCAATCACCATTTCATGAGATATAATAATACACAAGACCTAAGGGTACAAACTATAGAAAGAAGTAATTGACATTATTAGGATGGAGTTGTAGAACTTAACATTTATAAACATTATATAGTCAAGTCACTAAGAATATTTCAAATTTAACCATTTTTTTTTTGAGAGATATCAAAGAATTTAGAAAAACCCATAAATATTTCTAAGGAAAAAATGAGGAAGCCTACTCGTGAATTTTTTTTTTGTAAATGATTCAAATATGGAATATAAAGTGATCATCTCCCCTTTGTACCTATGAATACAAATTTTCACAATTGGAAAATTAAATAAATAAATGCAAACTCAATGCTAGCATGTTTAATTCTTTAGAATAGTTAAATAGAATATGACATGTACATATTTCTCTATTGGCATATTTATTGCACCTCCTTTTAGGTAAATGGTACTTGATTTAATGATATTGGCCACATCATAGTCCTCTCAACATAAAAAATTATTTGCCTCGAGTAATTGAAATCTTAGATGCTCCAGAATTCACTCAGTCTCATAGGTGGTATCTTCAACAAGATGATCATTCCATTGCACAAGAAACTCCTTAATGTTATTGGACCTGAGCCTCTTCACCTAAAAATCCATCAACTCAACTAGCACTAGAATTAATTTTCCCTTTCATCAATGGAAGGAGGTTCCTTTGAAATTGTGGTATGTTTTCCAATGCCCTTTTTTAGACATGAGACATGAAAGATATTATAAATTTGGATCCCTGAAAGAAAATCTAGTTCATAGACAACTTACCTACCCTATGAACCACTATATATAGTCCCTAGAAGTGAAATCTTAGCTTATTCTTACAATACAACTTCAAGGAGGATTTTTTGAATAGTTGAAGCTAAAGATGTACTAGATGACCAACCCAGTCTATTCCCTCCACCCTATGTTAGAAAAAATACATCTTCTACTCAGTTTGAGCCCTCTATAAAATTTCTTCAAGATATCTCATGATTTCTAAACTCTCCTATAGCCAATCTTTAACTCTTGATGTTTGATTGTTAACCAATGCTAAATCCAAGAAGGATGCAGTTTCACAACCAGAGAATGCCTTTAAGGGTTCCATGCCTATTAAAATGTGATAGATAGTATTGTAACAATGCTCACCTAAATGTATTAAACAAAACAATGATGTGTATTGATGCAGGAGCATCTTGCATTGGAAAATTATTGGAAAAAAAAAAAAAAAATTTGGAGGAGAGAGAAAAGTGACGAAAATTAGAGGAGAAATAATAAAAAATTAAAAGGAGAAAAGAAAGGAAAAAAGGATTTTTATTTTCGAGGTGCATAGGTGGCATAAATAGAAAAATAAAATAAAAAAAGTTGTCATTACATTAATCGAGGTGTGTAGGTGGCATCTTAGAAGCTTGTGGAAAGTTTCTTAAATATTGCATTTAATATTTGTTGTGATCCATAAAGGAAATGTAATTTTCTAATTGGGCCACATGGTGGTGCTTAGTTGTAATTATAGAAGGTTATGGAAGTTTTAGAAGGTTGTGGATATTGTGTAGGAGGAATTCTAGAAGGTTGTGGATAAGCCATGCATGGGGTGGTAAGTGCCTATTTAAGCAAGGCATATGAGCATTTCTAATCAAGTTTGAGAAGTAGAAGCTAGAAGGCGTGAAGACTTGAAGGTGTGAAAACTCTAAAGGTGTAGCTCTTCAAGTAGAAGTTATTGGTGAAGCTCTTGGTGTGAAGACTCTTATTTAGGATTTCTCTTATGTTGAAGAAGTCATATCATCTTGTGGGTGTTGTAAGGATCTTCAAGTATAATAAAATTTCTTGTGAAGCATTTTTTTTTATTGGTCTCCATATTGTTGCTTTCTTGATTGTGAGTGGGTAAGGGTGGTGTGTCCCTCTATCGTGTATTGTGCTCAAGCATAGCTCCTCAGATATAGCTCCAATTATTTATTTACAATATCTATATGTCCATATAATTATAGATGGTATCTCATACTTGGTGACAAATTTTTCTATACTAGGGATTGGCAATGGCTAAATAATCCTTGCTAATAAAGTATGATTGGATTCATTCTACTAGCTGGAAGAAAATTCTAAGACATAGTATAGGACATAATTCATAGAAGATGAAGGGTTGAGTGCAGTTAGGTAGTGCTAAAAGCAGATATAAAATTATGACTTCCTTCAACTTGTTGAAGATATGCTATGCCTTCTCATCCCAAGGAAACAATCATTTCTTATCAAGTCTATCAAAGGTTCACTAAAAAAATGATAATCCCTTTAAAATTATTTTATAATAACTTATCCAATCCAATGAATCCACATAAATCTAAAAGAGTCTTAGGAGGTGGCCAATCCAAGATGGCTTGAATATTTTCCTAATGTCCTTGGACCCCTCAAGCACTGATGATTTGTCCTAGATATAATACCTACATCATTCCAAAGTCATGTTTGGATCTATTGGAAATGTGACACTATGATCTCAAGAAATTCTTCCAAATACCTTAAATATTCCATTCATGTCTTAATATGAATAAGTATTTTATAAAAAAAAAAGTCAATAGGAAATTATGCATGTTCTTTTTTAAGACATGTTTAATGCATGACTATAAATTTTGTGGAGCATTGATCAACCCAAATGGAATGATCAAGAACTAATAATGATCATAACAAAAATGAAAAGATAGTCTTCTCCATATAGTTCTCCTTCACGCAAATTTTATGGTAGTTAGAACAAAGATCTATTTTGGAGAAATAATGTATATAGTGTAACTCATCGAATATTTTTTTATCATAGGGATTAGTTACCTATTTTTGATAATATTCTTGCTCAATGAATGGTAGTACACATACATTTGGAGGGTTCCATCCTTCTTAAAAAATACTATTGATAGTTTTAAGGGTATAGAACAAAACCTATTTCATCATTTCTTTAGAAGTTCCTTGATTTTCTTGTCTATCTCATCTACAAAAATTTTAGGATGTCAATTGGTTGTATTGATGACATGATTGTCTCCTTCCTCAAACTTGATAATATGCTCCAAATACCTATAGTGATGTATGCTAGGTGGAATGTCAGAAAAGACCATACCATGCTTATCCAACATATCCTTAAGCTCATCATCATTTTAGTAAGACTATTACCCCTTTATCAACTACATTAAAATAAAGAAATGTTATGCCCAAAAAATATCATCAAGTTGAAAAATGGCTTACATTCATTGCACCAAGATTCTATTCAACTTTCCATTTAACATTGCTTTTATAACTACCCTTTTACATCCACCTTTAATAAAATATCCATTTGCTTGAAGCTTTGTGTGTAATATTCTAAACTTCCCATCCATGGCATGCACAATATGACTTCCATATCAATCAGATCTACTATGATAAAGTCATATATCATCATATGGTTCCTTGTGGTAATACGCAGTTGTTGGACCAAAGGGATACATGATAAAAGGTTTCATTTCGTCAACCTTGACTTTGGGTCATGCATGTACCTCCATACAAAAACCTCTCTAGTTTACAAGTGATGAGTTAATTTAAAACTAAGTATGGCCCCACTATCAAGCATCACTATGACTAGATACCCCTAGAGGGTACCCTATACCCCAAAAATAGTACATCTTAGAGTTCCAACAAGAGAGATCATGAATCCTCATCATACTATCATTAAAATCCTCTTTGTATGATCTATGTTAACCTTCTTGGAAATTTTTTAATCATCTTATTTTCTTTGTCATTCTTATTGCTCCTCTTTTCTATATAATGTCACCTTAATGTAGTAAATTTTCCTCTTTCCTAAGAATCTATTCCCTAGCTCCCATAAATCCTTATAATTAGATTAGAGATTCCTCCTCCTAAGAACTTTCCTAGTGTAATTATCTACTAACTAATTCTTTAGAGGTGGATTTTTGTCCTGCTCCTTCAAAGAGAGGGGTAGCTTTCCATATGAATATATTATTGGATGATGAAGGGGATGTTTCCATGTCACACACCTCCTTTATTATTTTCATGAGTTTTTTGGGTTTAAAACCATTCACTTAAACATTTAAGGGCTCATTTAATGGATCTATGAACAATACAACAAGTCTTCCCTGAGAAATATTGATCACTAACAATATCATTCTCTAAAATTCTATGATGTAGTTGTCCATTGATCCAATTCTCTTTCGTTAATCACTTGTAGCCAAGTGCTACCATCCCATAGTGCCACCATTCATGAGAGATTTATTATAGGTGAAGTTTTGTAAACTTGATTGTTTCTTCCTAAGTCATTGGGTTGAGCTAGAAGTAGGTATCAACCTTATGATCGCATGCTCATGTTGATGTATGAAGAGACCCATCAAAGGATGATAAATTTATTTTTCTAGTCTTTCTTTTAATTTAATTTTTTTATTTCCCCTATTTCCTAGAATGTCTCATCTATAAATCAACATTATCCTTCAAGGATAATTTCCCCCCTAACATAACATTAAACTAGTCTTATTGGAATCGATCTTATATCTCAAGGAAGGTAAGTTATTTCCCCTTTATGGTCCTAACTATGAGGGATATTTTAGAATCATTGGTCATGTGTGAGAATATTCTTTGTGAATCCTTGAATTGATAGAATTATCATTGTGCTCATTATGTCCTCCATTTTTCCTTCCTTTTGCAAAAAGTTGAAGGTTCTTGCAAATTTTTTCTTATCATTTAACAAATCTCTTACCAAATTTATTATGATGTCTATTTAACAAAGTTTAAATTGATTTTTATTGTCCTATTATTAGCTCATGTAGGAGTTTCATCATCTCTGTTCTTGATTCAACCATCTTGCCTACAAATTAGAATCTTGTCACATCCAATGTTATGCAGAGGTTGGCAAGGTCATTAGCTTTGATGTTAGTATAGTTATCTATTATATCTAACTAAGCATCAAAAAATTATTTCATAAATTTAACTTTGAATAGAGGCTATGAAGAGGGTTGTAAGGAGAGACGTACAATAGAGGAAGTAAGATCTAGAATAGAGGTGTATGATCTTCTTTGGCATACATGGTGTGAGGGATAGTTTCATGAAGTATTGGTAATGTGATTATGATGGTGTATGCTAGATAATGAGGATGGTGGTAATAAAATATATGGAGGAGAAGGGTTAATGGGATATGGTGATAGGAGCTCAAAATTTGTAAGGATGGATGGGGATATTGTTGTGCCAAAAGATTAAACATGGAGTATGCAATCTTACTGATGAATAATAAAGTGCAAATGAAGTACAAATGATATAAATAAAGCATTTTCCAAGAACCAAGATATATGTCATTACAAAAAAAATTGAAGTAAAGAGACCAAACTAGATATATGAACTATATCATTGAATTTATATTTTTAGATAAAAACATGGCCTAATATTCTCAATTCAAAAGAATTAATACAAGGAAGAACATAGGGTGAGGGTGAAACTTGAATAGCCAAGTACAAAAGATCTCTCACTTCTAAAATGGTGAGAAACATAGAAAACCAACAAAAATTTTTAGTATAATAAACTAATCCAAATTGCATGCTTACAAAAACACACAAAATAGACTTAAAAAGGGATTCAAAGAAGCTTCCTAAAGAATTACAAAAGTAGCCAATCAACCAACAAACAACAAGAAATAAATAAAAAGTGGACTTATTAGATAAATAAATTAATTATAAAGGCCACATATATAAAATTTTATTATACTAATTTATTTAATGACGTTGAGGGAATCATGTAAGAGGGATAAACAGAGTTGAATCAACCATTAGCTTAGTGAATTATTACTCTAGTGAAGTAATTTTAGATTTTGTAATTAATTTGAGTATTTACCATAATGGAGGATTTTAGTTTTATTTTTAACATGATTAAGCTAGATTTGTGTAAATTTTCATCACAAGTTATTAATTATCATTCTATGATTACCACTATTGCATGCTCAATCTAATAGAATTATTCCTAGCTTCTTAGGTTTAGAGACATGAATCTTTCATAATTGACTAATTTGAGTCATTTAAAATATCAAATATTTAAAATTGTTCAAATTTATAAAATAAAATCAATGTTTCCTGAACATACTTTTTCTAGTACAAAATGATAATATAAATCTCAATGGATATTCAAACATAATAATGGACTAACTATAATGGGGAGCTAGTTATCCTTGGTGCCTCCTAACTATTTTGGAAGATTGTAAAATAATTCTTTCATCATTGATGTATTTTTTGTCACTTAGGTTTGCACCCTTGTCCAAGACCTATGCACGAGGACAACCTAGTGAAACATGGAAACAATCTCCAAGCTGTGGGACTTGAACTGTGAGGTTGAGTCTCTGGAGAAGGTCAGCTTCCTCTTACTATTAGGGCGCACCTATCTACTTCTTGGAGAGGAAAAGGGAGAAGGAGAGCACGAAGGCAAATCTACCTAGTCTAATCTAAGGAGGTGATGCACCAAAATAGAGTGTTCAAACCAATTCTCTGTCCATACATGCGCTACTAAACCATAATGAAACTAAGGATATACACATCAAGACTTGCTTTAATCAAATAACCACATATAGGCTAGAAAACCAAGATGAATGACACAAGGAAGAAGTTCACTTATATATCATTCACAGGCTAGCAGAGATACAGTCATAAAAATTACAAATTTTTACAAAGCAATGGCATAGGCAAAGAATTCTTGTACTTTAATACCACTGGCTCAAGGAGATAAGTGGAGAATTAGAAAATTTAGAGGCACAGGGGAATTTACACTAGAATTGCAAATCAATGGCACAGGAAAATCAGAGAGAAAGTCCTCCTTTACAAAAAACTACAAAATCTTCCTTTATAGTTCAAGCATAACTGAGATCTTTTCCAGCTGAAATGACTTCGTAGCTACCTGCCATTAAGTCCTGCGGAGGACAATCATGGGGATCTGAAGAAAATCTTATCTTGCTTCCAAAAATGCCTTGAGAAGACAGAAATGATGCCATAACTGTGCTCTAACCAAGTAGATGGATCGACTCAGATAGTGGAGTGTCTCCCTATATTTTGCATTCATTCCGGGTAGGTTGAGATTGATCATGAAGATCAGATCACACAACAAAATTGATTACCTTCATTTCTTGGTTCATGAATCAGCAGGATTAGCGAGGTCAAACGGTTCCACATGCTGACTGGGCCATGCAGGCTAATCATATTCCTTCCTTCTACCATCCTCGGACACCTTTTCCACATTTGACCACCCTTAATATTGACTGGGCACCATGTCGCTATTGAAAAGGTCTTCGAATATCTTGATGGCACCATAGCGCCTAGTGGTCTCAACCTAACTGCGCCACCCTTCCACCATCCAGCCATAACATCAAAACTAACTACCATGTTGACTACAACAATTACTCTGACTTCCAACCGTTAACCATCAACCTTAGCCAAGCCAATGAGACATGTGTCAACAAGGCACTATGTCGCCATGGTATACATCGTGCAGCTTCCAATGGTGAGATAGCACCAACTATCGATCTGCCTTAAATCTAATGATCATGGAGACTCGTCGTACAACTATACTATTCTTACCCCAGGCCCATCATATCTGGCGCCACCTTTGCAATCGCACCACACTCGAATGACACTTGGCAATACTTGACAGATGTACCCTAGCAAGACCTGGCCCCGTTGATCCACATGGCGAAAGGGCACTATGTCGCTATGGTAAAGATCGCGCAACTTCACCATAGCGACATGGAGCCTTCTGTCAATTTTCCTAGATTTGATGGCAAGCAAGATAGATACTGCCCCTCAGTGTATCAATCAATGGGAACTGGCCACGTGCCAACTGTCTATATTTCCTGTGCCTCCAAACTTGGACCCACGAGGACACGTGTCCTCCAGGCACCAACTCGCTATCATAAATCTTGTGTAGCTTTTCCATAGCATGATGGAACCTACCCCTAATCTCTGCAAATTTGACAGTGGAGAACTTAACCCTTTACTACATTGGCCGCGTTGAAAATCTAGTCCCATGATCTATCTGTATTCTAATTTGGCATACATGGTAGTCCTCCATTGGACCTAACGGAGCACCACCTTGGCAGGAAACCATTGGTCTGACAAAGCATCAACCTGGAGGGTCTGTATTGCTTTGACCTTATTGAGGGGACATGTGGCGCCCAGGCGCTATGTCGCTATGGGAAAATTGAGGCCAACTTCCCATAGCACCATGGCACCCAAAAGATGACATGTCTTCTGATTTGCATGTGTCTTCAAATGATTCACCACCATGGCACCAGACTCCACTAACTGGGCAGATGAGGTACATGGCACCCATCTGTCTTTGATTCACCATAGTGGACTTTTCTGTTATTGTGCTATGTCGCCATCAAAAAACTCATGAGTTTTCCGATAGCGCCATGGCGCCCCACTAGTTTTTTTGACTTCCTGACCCGTGAAACTAACCACTCATCATGAACATTTTCTAGTGTGACACAACCTACCCGTCGTAGGACATTTCCATCAGGTGCTATGTCGCTATGAAGATTTTTCGGCCAACACATGATAGTGACATAGCACCCATGGTGTCGTGGAACTTTTTTGACCTACCAAAGAACCTTGGATGACCTGCCTCGCAGACCCACCATGGTAACGCATCACCAAGGTGCGATGTCGCTATGCTATCTGTCGTGCAACTTCTAAAAAGAAACATAGCGCTAACCGTCAATCTACCTTAGATTTGACGATGGAGAACCTGTGGGCCATAGAAACCATGTTATAAGGCTTAGGCATTAAAATAATATTAACTTTGGGAATTAGCCATTGGACAAGCTGGACGTTTGAAATTTGAATCTTGGCAGGGTGAACAAATGATAAAATTTTTGGTGACTCACAGGGGACACAAGCCTGCTATGTGTATGACCAGTGGTCTCATGTATTCATTGGGCTATGGAGTCAAAAAATGGGTCTGTGCATACTGTGAAACCCTAACCCTACCTGTGAGAGATCAAAACATGAAATCCTGAAAAAACTACAACTTGAACTGGAAAAAAAAAACAAAACTTCCTCTGCAACCTGAGACACCTCAAAATCCGCTACCTCACAGGGAGACGGCTGTGCCCGCGCACTTCTTGAAAAGCAGGAAACAACAGAAAAGATACTAAACTACTTATGTACATGGATTTGCAAATTTTTAGAAATAGGGCTTCAAATAGATCCCATTGACTAGAATGGGCAAAATCTCTCCATTAGGTCGGCTTAGCTAGAATGCATTAGCTTGTTTGCTACTAGCAATCAGATAGGGGGCACTCCATAGTGCATCAAATTTGGAATGTCTTCCTGGTTTTGTCCTCTTTGCATCCCACTTTAGAACTAAATCTCCTTCTCTGAAGGTTTTGACCCTAGTTTTCTTATCAAAACTCCTTTTCATCTACTGCTGATGCATCTCTAGGGTCTACATAGCTTTATTTCTTTTCTCTTCTAACTCAATTAGCTCTTCCATTCTTACTGACATGGCTCTATCTTCAATCAATTCAAGCTGATGAGCCAACTCCAAGGATGGGAATTCCAATGAGATTTGGAGTTTGGCTTCCCTACCATATACCAGCACAAAAGGTGAATTCCCAACAGATATCTTGGGTGTTATCCTATCAGCCCACAAAGCACTTCTTAATTTCTTATGCCAGACCCTCTAATTGTCTTCTATTGTCCTCTTCATGATTCTAATCAGATTCTTGTTGGAAGACTCAGCCAAACCATTACCCTAGGGATAGTAATTTGATGATGTGCTCAGGTAGATATTGTGATTCATTGCCCATGCACAAATCTGGGTTCCAACAAAAGACTTAGCATTGTCCGAGATGATAGTAGAAGGAGCACCAAACCTAGATACAATTCCATCAAGAAATTCAACAACTAATGGTTCTGTGGCATCCTTCAAGGCAACTAGTACCTCTGTCCATCTAGTGAAATAATCAGTAGTAGCCAAAATCCATTTATGACCTGCACTAGATGGAGGACTAATGGGGCCTATAAAATCCAACCCCCATTGGGTAAAGGGATGATCCACCTGAATAGGACAAAGGGGGAGAGCTGCAAGCCTCTATTTGCCTGAGAAGAAAGCACATTTCTCACATTTTCTCACATATCCATAAAAATCATGGAAAAGAGATGGCCAATAATAACCAAGCCTCATGATCTTCATGGTAGTTGTTCTTGCAAAGAAATGGCCACCATCAGGGCCATCATGAAGTTCCTTAATCATCCTCTCAGCCTGATCCTCTTCAATGCATCTCAATAGGGTCCCATTAAAATCCCTCCTGAATAGGATACCATCAATTACAACATAGGGAATGGACTGCAGTCTATATTGTCTCCTTTTAGTTCTGTCCAATCCCTGAGGGTATCCATTCCCTAATAAGAAGCTCTTCATGTCATTTATCCAGCTCCTTGGGCCATTAATGTTTCTTAACTCTTGCTGCTCTATCATTACCATAGCAGCCTCTTCATCTCAATCCCAGCCTGATAACATTTCCTTGCACAATCCTCTCCCTCTTATCAGCTTCATAATCTAAATATCAACATCACACTCCATTACCTTAGTGATCCATCCAGCACTCTTTTCACTGATATCCTTGCTTAATAGGAAGTCCTTTACACTAGCTCGGGGCACCAACAAATGAATCTTATTGTGGGACAAGAGGTGCTTGAATTTCTTCAAGGCTCTGATGACTGCAAGGGCCTGCTTCTCAACAAATCTGTACTTATCTTCATATTCCTTAAGCCCTTCACTAAAGAAGGCTATGGGCTGCTCCTCACCCTTGTCATTTGTTTGAGTCAAGAAAACAGAGATACTTGACTCACCACCTAGAGCGTAGAGGATGAAATCTTTTTCAAAATTTGGGTTCATGAGAGTAGGGGTTGAGGCTATGGCTGTCTTGACCTCTTCAAAACTCTCCTTCCCTTCCTTGGTCCATGAGAAGACCATACCTTTCTTAAGCATAGTTGTAAGAGGTTTCACCATGGTAGCAAGATTAGGAATAAACCTTCTTACAAAATTTATTCTACCAAGGAAACTTTGCAGCCCCTTCTTGTGTTTCAGAAGAGGAAGGGCAAGTATTGCCTTTGTTCTTTCTAGATCAATGTTCAGCCCATCCTTAGATACAATGTGTCCCAATAATTTTTCTTAGCTTGTAGCAAAGACACACTTGGCTGGGTTAAGGGAAACCCAAAACTCTCTACATCTTAGAAATACCTGCCTTAGATGATTAAAATGATCTTCTACATTTTTTGAATATACAGTTATATCATCAAGGTATACTAAGACAAACTTGTCAATTAATTTTTTGAAGGCCATCTCCATTGCCTTCTGAAATGTGGCACCTGAATTTGTTAGTCCAAATGGCATCTTGCAATAAGCATAGGTGCCCCATTTAGTAGTAAATGTTGTGTTATGTCTGTCAGATTCTTTAACCAACACTTGGTTATAACCAGAGAATCCATCAAGAAAAGAGAATCTCGTTGACCCACTGACTCTGTATAGGATTTTCTCCATGGAAGGGAGAGGATGGTGATCTTTAAGAGAAGCCTGATTAAGATCCCTAAAGTCCACACACAGTCTCATTTCTTCATTCTTCTTCCTTAAAAGGACAAGGTTAGCTACCCATGATGAGTGTTTGATAAGAAATATTATATTAGCCTCTATCAACTTGGATAGTTCTTTTCTCATTAGAGGCTCGATCTTAGAATTCACTGGCCTCTGTTTTTGCCTTACTAGTTTGGCCTTATCACTAAATCTATGGTATGCTGAAATAAACTAGGGTCAAATCCTTTTAAGTCATCATATGTCCAAGCAAATACATCATTAAATTCTTGACATAGATGAATGAAGTTTTCTTGCTTAGTTTCGGAACATACCTTCCCCATATTCAGAAATTTTTCATCAGCAATTGTAACTGGGGCATAATCATCCTTTTTTGCAGCTAGATTCATTCCTTTGCCTCTTGTTCGATCATCAAGATTAAAGACACTCTCCAAGGTAATGAGACCCTTGGGCAACTTGTTAGAACTGAGATGAATGATCTGATCACCATACTGATCTCGCAATCTTGACTAGTTTCTTTCCGAGAATTCTGCCTCATTCTGCAAGAAACTCACAATTTGCTCATCAGAATCAAACACCTGCCAATAAGTGTTGTTATTAGGGATGGTAGGCCTCACTACCATCCTTATCTATTGCTTCTTCTTCTCCTCAATATTCCTTGGTACATCATAAGATGCGCCTATTGCTGCAAGTCTATCAGCATGTTTATTTTCTTTTCTAGGAATGCTCTGAATATTAAATGCATTGAAGCCCTCAAGCAAATCCCAGACTTTTTGTTTGTAAGACTTGAGCAAGCCATTTTTGGTGATGTTCTAGCTTCTCACTTGGTTAACTACCAACTCACTATCCCCATATACTCTCAAGGCTTGAATTCCTCTCTTTTGGGCAAGTAGGAGGCCTTGAATCAAGGATTCATACTCGGCCACATTATTGGTGCAACTAAATTGGAGCCTAAAGGAGAAGTAGTATCTTATTTGTGTAGGAGAGATCAACATAACACCAGCCCTTGATCCATTTCTATTCCTTGAGCCATCAAAGTACATACTCCATGTTCCACTTATATCATCATTAGTCTCGATTAGATCAGGAACTTGAGCATCTTTCTCTATTATGCAATATGTACTAAGCCCTGTCTCAAGAGTTTCTGACATAGGTTCAAATTTATATGTACTAGCCCATTTACTAAAGAAGAAATCAGGAATCTCTGCTATGGAAGTGGCAGGCTCATTCACTATGTCATTTTCATCCATCTCTAGAATAGGGAAATTCATGTTGATGGGATTGGGGGTGTAAAATTCATTGTGATGAAGGGCTTGAGGTTCTACTCTAATTGAGGAATTGGCTCCATATCTGGTCTTAAATGACATATATGACCAATCAGCAGATATGAATCCACCAATTTGAGCAGTGAAGTCTCTTAAAAGATAGATAGCAAAATGGGGCTTGACTTTAGCAACAGATATGTCTTGAATCACAGTGCAACCAGGGCATGCATGTAGGGCCATCTCCACATTCCTAAGGATACCTACAATTTGATAGTACTACCATCCAACTATAACACATCCCTAACAATGGGATCATACTTCATTCCTAAAGCCTCAGCAACACACCTAGGCATCACTGAGCTACTAGCCCTTGAATCTATCATGCAATTGTGGACTAACTTGCCTCCTATAATCAGAGAAACATAGAATGGAGGAGGTCTAACCTTTTTATTTATCTCCACATCCCTTGCTGGTTTTACTAGACTTGTGGCACTCTCCATGGTAGATGGTTGATCCTTGGGTTCAATCTTCTCTAATTCTTGCTGTAGCATCCTGTTCTGCATTGGTATGGTAGCGACAGCATCCCACATAGAAATGTTCACATTTGTCTTCTTCATTTTCTCTACCACACTAAATGGTGTATTAGGAACTTTGGTAGAAACTTTGGGAGGTGCATTTATAAGAGGTTGAGATGGGGCAACATAAGGATCACTTGCATCTTTCTTTCTAGAATCTTGCTTTTGCTATTGTGAAGTACTTGTTTGTTCATTTGCTGCATGTGCATGAGGTGTAGCACTTGAAGTTGAGGCTTGCTTAGGAGAAGGAGGGGCAGCATGTTCCATAGCTCTACTCTTACTTCTTGTGTTATGAGCAATGAAATCCTTGTTTACATTACAATGCTCCCCAATCTGATGATTCATGAAAGAGCAATCATCATGTCCTTGAATATATGAGGCCTCCTCGGAATGATCCTCCTTGTATGATTGCTTTGCTGTAGGTTCTTGGTCAGTTAGGGCTAAATAAGATTTTTCCTTCTGGCACATGCAATAGGCATAAGAATAGATGCAAGAAGGATAGAAATCTTGATCTTGGGCCAAGTTATTTTGAGGGACTATAGCTCTATTCTGATTTGAGCTTGAAGCATAAGCATGACTATTTTGCCTACCCTGATCAAAAGAGATATTCCACTCATTAGGAGGCCTACCACCATTTGGAGCTTGATATTGCAATTGGGGAGGTTTGCCACTTTGAGCTTGTTGCCTTTCTAAGGCCACCACCTTGTTACTCATTTTTTGTATCATAGAGAAACTATCCTCTAATCTCTTTCCTTGGTCTTTCAACTCCCTCCCCTGCTCTTGCAATTTTTTATCTAGGGTCCTCTCTCTCTTATTTGTATTCAACACTAGACCTTGGAGCATCTCTTTGATTTCATCTATCCTATTTGAGGGACTGGAGGAAGGGCTCGTGATGTAGAAGTTGTAGGAAGAGGGGCCATTGCCGATTGATCATTCGGGATATCAGGAAAGAAAGGAATAGGGGACCTTGGAGCCAACTTCCCTCATTGTATTAGGATGTTCTCAGCTTTTATGGCTATCTCATAGGCATTAGGCAAGGTATCTCCTCCCATAGTTTGGATTGTAGTGGCAACATCACTGTTAAAAGCTCTAAGGTAATGCAGGAAGGTATTGCCAGGGGTAGGTTTCACCGAAGTAGGTATTCTATCCCATGTCTTTTGAAATCTATAATTAAAATTAGTCATACATTCATGGGGGGCCCTTTTTATAGTAGTCAGCTGCTCTTAAAGTGACAAATGGTCACTTCTATCCTCAAAATATTTGCATAATCCTGCTCCTAGTCCATCCCAATCGGTTATAGAACCATGAGCTAAGCCTCTATACCACTGTAATGCTTTTCCTTTTAAAGATGAGGCTAGAAGTCTGACAGAAACATCATCCTCTATAATACCATGAATGTTATAGACATTTGCTACTTCTTGGATATGCTCTAAAGGGGAGATGGAAGCTTCACCAGTAAAATCTGGTATACTTTTGAGTGTAGATACTGGTATATCATGTCTTTGAGCTAACAATAGAGGACTTCCACCATTAAAGGTGGCAAAAGCATGAACTCTTGGTTGTGCCATGTAAACAATTGTTCTATTGATGAGTGTTGATGGCAATCTAGATTGAGTCCAAACAACAGGAGGAGTAGGGACATATCTTACAGGTATATTGACTGTTATTACACCCCTAACTGGTGATAATGAAGTTCTAGTCCTCCTTCTTCTAGGATTTGAAAGAGAAAGCTCTTGATATTGAAATTTACCTCTAGAAGATGCCCTTGTTTCAGCTTTGGGCATGAATCACTGTAGCTTTGGCCTGGAACTAGATTTGTTGATGTTTAGAGTCACCAAGTACTTTGAAGGATCAACCCTTTGAATGCTTGAATACTGAAGCCAACACTACCTCTTCAGCATTAATCTCTAAAACTCTTTCTTCTTGAAATTAGTAGACTTTAAATTTTTTTTTAAAAAGTGTCCCACCAGGCGTGCCAAAAACAGTTGTCACTTAGGTTTGCACCCTTGTCCAAGGCCTATGCATGAGGACAACCTAGTGAAACATGGAAACAACCTCCAAGCTATGGGACTTGAACTGTGAGGTTGAGTCTCCAGAGAAGGCCGGCTTCCTCTTACTATTAGGGCACACCTATCTACTTCTTGGAGAGGAAAAGGGAGAAGGAGAGCACGAAGGAAAATCTACCTAGTCTAATCTAAGGAGGTGATGCACCCAAATAGAGTGTTCGGACCAATTCTTTGCCCATACATGTGCTACTGAACCAGAATGAAACTAAGGATATACACATCCAGACTTGCTTTAATCAAACAAGCACATATAGGTCAGAAAACCAAGATGAATGACACAAGGAAGAAGTTCACTTATATATCATTCACAAGCTAGCAGAGATACAATCATGCAGATTACAGATTTACACAAAGCAATGGCATAGGCAAAGAATTCTTGCACTTTAATACCACTGGTTGAAGGAGATAAGTGGAGAATTAGACAGTTCAGAGGCACATGGGAATTTACATTAGAATTGCAAAGCAATGGTAGAGGAAAATCAGAGAGAAGGTCCTCCTTTACAAAAAAATACAACATCTACTTTTATAGTTCAGGCATAACTGAGATCTTTTCTAGCTGAAATGACTTCGCAGCTACCTGCCATTAAGTCCTGTGGAGGACAATCATGGGGATCTAAAGAAAATCTGATCTTGCTTCCAAAAATGCCCTGAGAAGATAGAAATGGTGCCATAACTACGCTCTGACCAAGTAGATGGATCGACTAAGATGGTGGAGTGTCTCCCTATATTTCGCATTCATTTTAGGTAGGTTAGGATTGATCATGAAGATCAGATCGCACAACAAAATCGATTACCTTCATTTCTTGGTTCATGAATCGACAAGATTAGCGAGGTCAAACGGTTCCACATGCTGACTGGGCCACGCAAGCCAATCATATTCCTTCCTTCTATCATTCTTGGACACCTTTTCCACGTTTAACCACCCTTAATATTGACTGGGCGCCATGTCACTATTGAAAAGGTCTTTGAAAATCCTGATGGCACCATAGCACCTAGTGGTCTCAACCTAACTGTTCCACCCTTCCACCATCCAACCTTAACATCAAAACTAACTGCCACGTTGACTGCGATGATTTCTCTAACTACCAGCCATTAACCATCAACCTTAGCTGAGCCAGTGAGACATGTGTCAACAAGGCGCTATGTCTCCATGGTATCCACCATGCAGCTTTCGATGGTGAGATAGCCCCAACTGTTGATCTGTCTTAAATCTGACGATCATGGAGACTTTTCGTACCACTATACTGTTCTTACCCTAGGCCCATCATATCTGGCGCCACCTTTGCAACTGCACCACACTCGAATGACACCTGGCAGTACTTGACAGACGTACCCTGGCGAGACCTAGCCCCGCTAATCCACGTGGTGAAAGGGCACTATGTTGCTATGGTAAAGATGGCGCAACTTCACCATAGCGACATGGTGCCTTTTGTCAATTTTCCTTGATTTGATGGCAAGCAAGATAGATACTGCCCCTCAGTGTATCAATCAATGGGAACCGGCCACGTGCACCCTATCTATATTTCCTGCGCCTCCAAACTTGGACCCACGAGGACACGTGTCCTCCAAGCGCCAACTCGCTATCATAAATCTCGTGCAGCTTTTCCATAGCGTGATGGCACCTACCCCTGATCTCTGCAGATCTGACGGTGGAGAACTTAACCCTTTATTGCACTGGCCACGTTGAAGATCTGGTCCCATGATCTATCTGTATTCTGATTTGACATACGTGGCAATCCTCCATTGGACCTAACGGAGCACCACCCTGGCAGGAAACCATTGGTTTGACAAAGCATCAACTTGGAGGGTTCGTATTGCTTTGACCTTACTGAGGGGACACGTGGTGCCCAAGCGCTATGTCGCTATGGGAAAATTGAGGCCAACTTCCCATAGTGCCATTGCACCCAAATGATGACATGTCTTCTGATTTGCACGTGTCTTCAAATGATTCGCCACCATGGCACCAAACTCCACCAACTGTGCAGATGAGGTACATGGGACCCATCTGTCTTTGATTCACCGCGGTGGACTTTTCCGTTTGGGCGCTATGTTTCCATCGAAAAACTCGTGAATTTTTTGATGGCACCATGGCGCCCCATCAGCTTTTTTTACTTCCCAGCCCGTGAAACTAACCACTCGCTGTGAACATTTTTCGGTGTGACACAACCTGCCCGCCATAAGACATTTTTGTCGAGCGCTATGTCACTATGAAGATTTTTTGGCCAACACATAATAGCGACATAGCACCCACGGTGCCATGGAATTTTTTTGACTTGCCAAAGAACCTTGGATGACCTACCTCATGGACCCACCATGCTAACCCGTCACCAGGGCGTGAGGTTGCTATGCTATCCATCGTGTAACTTCTGAAAAGTGACATAGCGCCAACCATCGATCTGCCTTAGATCTGACAATGGAGAACTTGCGGGCCGTAGAAACCATGTTATAGTGCTTAGGCATTAAAATAATATTAACTTTGGGTATTAGCCGTTGGACAGGCTGGACGTTTGAAATTTGAATCTTGGCAGGGCGAACAAATAATAACAATATTATTTATTGGTAACACTTTGGGGTTAGGAAACAATATCTATGATCTTATAAATAACTTAGGCTTTAATCCTCAATATTGATGCTAAAATAATTTTGAGTGGTGTCCCTAAAATGCTTGAAGAAATTATCACTAATGAGAGGACCGATGAGATAGTCAAGTTTCCTTATAATGAAGTTGCTTCTCAAAATTAATATTTGGGTGCTTCTCACTCTTAGGAGAATCTGTAGAGAAAATATCATGAATGCTAAATTATTAAACTTTAGGAATTTCTATAAGTAAAATCCTAAGAAGAATTACAAATTCTATACAAAATAAAGATTACATAAAGAGAAATATATAAAATGGTGTTAACTAAAGTAGGTTGAACTCCTCTTCATTATTCTTTCATATAAAGGAACTATTCAGAATAGTTCAAAAATAATATGGCTAAGGTTGAAATACATTTTCTCCTAACCTATTTAATGTACAATCATATAGAGATTAAGACAAGTTGATAGCCAACTTGTGATTACTATCCAAAAGACATGCAAGTTCAAAGAAATTATAATGTCATTAAAAAAAAGAAATTGCCATATACATTAATGATATCCTTAATGGGTTGTCTTTTCAAGAGTCTAAAAAAATTTGTCAATATTTTTAATAGAAACCACTGCTATTTTGTAATGATATAAAGTTATCATATTAACTACATTTTTTATTACTAAGGTAGAATTTTATTATGTTCAATAATATTTATTTCATGTCTAGTAAAGGAAAAAAATAGGTGATTTTTTAAATTTTGAATTGTTTAAAAAATCCCCCTAAATGTTCACCTCTAATATATAGTTGGGTCTTTTAGAGGTTAGAGTGATGGATTATCCTCTCAATCACACAAAACCAAATAATTGTAAGTGATCAAGAGATGTAATAATACATTATCTATGAATCATTCAACTTATGGTACCAATGAAATTCCACCCATTGGTAGTATCAAGTTTGACATAATGTAAACATTAATCTTTTAGATCACATGGTTGAAATTGAAATGCAATAAATTCAAGAAGGAAACATCTAGATAATTTGGAATTATAGATGAATATATTTGTTCATGAGGGGAAACAATTGGTTTTACTTTACCCATGTAGTTTGGTATATTTCCTTCCATGGGTACCAATTTTCCATCCTTAATCGCATTAGGAGACACCATAAGATATATGTTCCTTTCTTTCCCATTTGTGTCCTTAAGAATCCACATTGTTGAGTGTGCATTATGTGTACTCCAAACTAGGACATTAGTTTTCCCCATTAACAACCTAATTTAGACAAATCCCCATTTCAAAATTATTTTCTTTCTTATCCTTGACACAAGGAAAAAAAAATTGGGCTAGCATAAACATAATATAAAGAAACCTAGTTCCTATGAAACCCAACCCTATTGGAAAAAATCCCAAACCTAGAAAGAAGAATAAAAGATTCACTCCAATTTCATAGATGGAAAATTCCTATTGAATAAACCCCAGCTGACACAACCCCTCGACAAAGTAAGTCCCTTGTTAGTAAAATGAATCCTACCATAGATTAAAAGAAAGAGTAAAAAGGTGGAGAGTCTAAGTCATTCAAGTGACATGGATAAGAGAAAGAAGCTAATCAGGGAAATGAAGATTTTTTTAAGTTGAAAAATGAAGTTAGCTCAATATAGAGGAGATCAAGATATTTCTTGATAAAGAAACGAAGAGTAAACAAGTCATGGAAGACATAGTTCTTTTGATCAATTTTAAATACGAGCTAGAAGAAGAGGAAGAATCATTGAAGAAAATTGAAGATAGGGATTATGTTGAAGACTATGAAGAGATTAGGGAGGAGGAGAAGTAAATGTTATTTAATATCATGGTGAATTTGAGTGAACTAGAGAAAACAAAGAGAATATTTTGTAGGTTGCCTATCCCTAGTGATAATAACATTTTGGAGAATACCCATCCTTCCCCTGATCAAAGCAATAATAATGAAATTGTTATTTTCCAAAAATTAAACTGTAAGCATGGATAAGAGATTCAAGAATCTTGATGATTCTCTTACCTACTATCATCACCAATGAATAATTTAAGACATTAATTTACTCTCTATATTGTTATTGATGTCTTACAATTTACTTGGAGTTGTTATAGGGAAAAAAAATACTTAGGGAAATAGTAAAGTAAATGATGGATCATTAGAATGGGGAAGAGGGGAAAGAAGGTGAAACAAAAGAATGTAAGAGAATATTTAACAATTCTTCTAACGAATTGATCAGCTAAAGCTAAACTTAATGATAGCTATAATTAGTTGCCTTTTTATGCTTACTTAGATGCCACTCATTCTGTTATTATGATAGTGCCATACAATTGACAATTATTTTAGTTGTCAGATCATAGTTGTTGTTAACTACACAATTTAAAGTTCATGAGCATAGATTTTGTGGATTTGGTTGACATTTTGAAGACCGTAAACTCTTATAGATGCTTTATGATGATAGATTATTAATTTTATAAAGTTATTTGTAGTAGTATTAAGATGATATCTATAACTTTTCACTAGAACGATTCAAATAAAGTCTAATACTACTTAACGTCTTCTTTTCTATAATTCAAATTATGACCTTCTCCCTTCTAACTTAATTAAAAATATATATTAAAATAAAAACAAGACAAAAATTAACCACATTAGAGAGAGAAATAACGAAAGACACTCTTTATTTCTTTATCTTGAGCAAGGGACATATCACCAAGTGACTCTACAAGTAACCAGGCGTACCCTTGATTCTTTTCCTCTTAGCTCGATGGCATTGCAACTCCTCTCTTAAACTACATTGTTTATGTTGGATATAAATAAATTCTATGAAATGCGAAAAACAATAAAGAATACAGGTAATATAATTACCAAACCATTGTACATGGATTATATTATGTTGAAAACATATTCTCACATCAAATTACATTGTAACTTTACTGATCTTTTTCTCAGTTAAAGTAACACTAGAATTCAATGTAAAGGAGTCAGAGAAAGGACACTGAGAATAATAGTGCATCTTTGGGCAAAGCTCATATGATTTAGCACATAAATCATAATTGGGAGGTAATAGTGCGTAGAGGCTACGAGGACAATCATTCCAAATATTGAAATACTTTGTGCCAAACATTATTATCTATCACAGATGGTATCATAATCACTATCATGCTTGGTGAGACGTGATGTGTCCTCATTATCTAATCATGGTTAAAAATTTTGGTTTGAGATGAAGTGACTATTAGAATACTTTAGGTCTAAAGTTTCTTTCATTACTGAATGCTTTCAGTTTTATTTGGAATATTTGCAACGAGTTTGAAACTTTTCAAACAGCACATACACGGCAACATATTGGGATGATTTTTTCAGCCATACCGACAACTTTTTTTCAGCCTGTAATAACTTATTTTTGACGTATTTGACAGGTATTGGAGAGCATGATTTCATAGTGACGTCATTGTCACGGTGGCATCCACTCTGAAAAGTTATATACGAAATTTGATTGGAAGATATGAATTTTGAGATTTAGACTAGACAAATAAAATTTAGCGTGTAGAAAAAAATTGTATATCCATTGCAATACACAACGTCCAACACAGTTATAACGTTTTTGAATTAATAGCAGTCAAAACAAGGGGCTGGTTCATTACAGAAAATTGGTCAACTGTTAGTGGATTACCGTCAAAACTAAACTAAACCTTATTGTTGCTAGAAATAAAAACAAGGTTTGCTCCCATAATTAAGAGAGTATCCTTAAACAAAATGCCTGTAATCAAACTTAAGAGTCTAAAGAAAAATATTAACAAAGACATAACAGCCTTCCAAACTAATAAATTCAATAACTAGCAGATTAACAACATAAAAATAAAAAGGAGGGAGCCCTTAAGATTTCTTGGCCTCTTTTCTCCCTAGGAGGATGTTTGCCCAGTCCTCCACTAGGAAGTCAAATAGCATCTCAGAGTCCTCCTTCAGCGATCTCCATCAGTATCCTTGAGCAGGCATAGAGTGGTAGTTGCCGCATGTGTCACTTTAACCATGAACTTGGTCAATAGGTGCATTCTCTCCTCCAGCGCATGAATTCTTTCCTACACTTCATTACTAGTCGTATGTAGACCACATGGATGGCCATCAGTACTAGTCTTTGTGTTATCCTGCACAAACATGGGGTTAGTATAATTTTCAAAAACAACCTTAATAAGGGAGGAGATCATTACGAGGGAAGGCATCTTATCCACCGTATTAGGGAACTGAACCTTTTTTAGGTCCACACACCTTAGTTCAACCATCGTTGAAACATGTGACACATCCTTATTCTCCTTTCCATCACTCAAATCCGACCTAGAGGAGTCTAAATCCTCCTCCTCCACCTCCTCCACACCTCCCACCCAAAAGTTAACTACTTTTTCTTTCATCCTCCATTTAGGGCAGCCCAAATCCAACTCCTAGGCTTACAAGACTCCCTCCTTCAACTTGCTCTTGGCATAGGATTTTGCTAACCTCCTTGACCTTCTCCTACCCCCTCTACCCTCATCCTATAACTCCACCACCACCTTCTCCTTCCTTTTATCATGCCTCCCTCTATTCTCCATGTGGGAGGGATTCACCGGGGACCCACTAGGTGAAAGCTATGGGGTAGGGGCTCTGGGATCTATAATCCTAAGGGGAAAAAATTGGGGCTAGAGGTTCAGATAGATAGGAATGTCAATTTTCACAATCCTAGGAGGGCTAGGGTGAGGTGGAATTGGTACAAAATAAAAATTAAACCCTAATGTAAAACTATAAAATTAACCCCCTTTTTCATTTTTTTCTTTAACATCAACAACAGAATCATCTAAATCATGTAGCAAGAAGAAAGGAAGTGAAATGAAATCACAATGGAAAAAATGATTAAGGAGAGAAAAGTGATAGTAGTAGCAGACTTGATACCTTCCTTCGAGGGTAAGATATTTCATCAAAACCAAACAAACCTTGTTCCATGGGTTAGGAAGCTTCTCCCACATAAAACCACCTCTATGTCAAATCAATTCCTCACCATCCATGAAGAAATGTTGTAGGCTCAAATCATTAGTCACTCTCGACACCTTCTGCCATTTCCTACCCCTCATGGGAAAGCCCATCACCAGAGCAATTGCCTCCAACAAAATATGAAACAAGATATCATTTATGGTAACTCTATAGTTTTTCTAGGAGTTAACAAATTGCATAGAGAAATTGTCATCATGCCCATTAAGTGCCTCCATAAACGAGACAAAACCACCCTCCCTCAGAATATACCACACTAGGGGCTTCCTCATATTTTCGTCATCACAACCAATTCAATGCACATCAAATCACCACCCATCTCTACAATTTTTACCTCTCCTCTATTTCTCTTCAAAGCCTAGACATAGTTTCTAAGAAAGACTTCACTCTTAGGCAGAAAAACCCACAAGCGAAGATGATAATCATAATTAATAATAATAATAATAACAACCAACTTGGTAAGAAAGATCACATGTCAGCTGCCACAATCTATTCCCCAATCATTTCCATCATTCCCAACACACATCAAACCTTTGAAAAATAATTTCTTTCTCTATACAGCTTACAATGACACATTTTAGGAAATAAATAAAGAATCCTCCATTTCAAACTTCCAAATTTTGGGCCATGCATAATGAATATTACCTGTACTTGATTCTTTACTGTAATGTCTATATTTTCAAAGTTCCTTAGATCACTCTTAGTTTCTAATTAAAGGTCGTATGAATGATTCTAAGTTTTCACTCCATACTTGAAAATGTATTTATTTTCAAATAATTCCAATTTTTGAATTATATATATATATATATATATATATATATAATTTTTGTAAGATATATATATGATAATGATTTTGTTATATAAAAGAATAATGGTTTTGTGTATAAAATAGAATATAATTGAAATTGGAAATTTATCCCAATCACATATACCATGTACTTCCTTTGTCCTTACAGTTTAGTCTCCTTAATATATATGGGTGATTCAATTGTATGAATTTAATATCGATCCCCTGCACTCTTTATTACTTTTCTCTCTATAATCAATGATCTCATAACAGTGAGTATGCCATCCACATGTTCCGAGTTGATATTATGAGTAACTCAGGTTTTACAGTCTTAATATACTTCTGACTGCCACGACCTCCTTCATATGTTGTTCCTATGCAATCCTGCAAAGATAACCCTTATACTTAATGTTGACGTGATGTTAGAATGTGCTTCCTCCAATGTGAAGTCTTATAGCGACTGATCTATAGGCTCTGCTGACTGTGCGGTGTTCACCCAGTTTAATATTCTTTATATCGAGTCGTACTTCTTCCAATTATATTATTTCCAACCCGATGTGTTTTTCCTGCCCTCTCTCTACATGGTTCAGTAAATGAGGCTCGTCTGCTGTTTCTTCTTTCTCTATCGCCTCTTCACTGCTCCATGTTGCAATCCCTTTATACGTATGCCTTCATACGTGATGCGACATGACCCTTGCGTGAGCAGTGGTTGACTAGGTAATATGTCCCATCAATTGCAAATTTGTTATGCTTATTAACATCTCTTAGTTATAGGTATGGGTCTATTTTAAGTTTGTAAATTTTTATTGAATTATATTTAAATGAATATAATAATGATAATATAATTTTATATTATCATCAAATAATTAAGTAGGATACTTATTTATCTTTTGTGAATAACTGATGATAGTGTGTATATTTATTTTATTTATATAATTTTATTCAATAAGGATTTAAATGTGCTTTGTAATCATAGCTTATATATATTGAATAATTGATATATTTTTATAGGGTTAAATACGTTATATAATATTGTATGTTACTATAACATATTAAATATATGTTATGCAAATATAATACCATATTGTATTATCATTTATATTAATTCTTGTATCATTAATATATATTATATTGATTAGTCTTTTAATCAATTTATTATAATTATTATTAGTTATTAATATCATATATATTCAAATGTGAATATATTATAATCTTCTTTGGTTTCATAATGTAATTATAATATTTATTATTATCTATTCATTATTATTCTTAATTATTATCATTGTATAATATGTTATTCAAATATTCATATATCCTTAAATTTGGGCTCATGACATGTTCGTCGCTCTTGAATATGCTTGTCCTCAAGCAATAATCGCTTTCATATTTGTTTCACCTTATATAAAAAAATTGATTACTAGATCCCATTCAAATTTTTACTTATAAGATTACTTCATTCTATTCTATAAAGAGTCACACATGTAGTATGCATTTGAATGCAGAGTATACATATGAATGTATGAAGACACAAAGAAAACATGAAGCATACACATTGATGCATGAAGACACGAAGTAGACACGATGTAGACACATCATACATAACCTTGATTAGATAATAAAATTAATAATGCACAATGATTATACTTCTTCGTTAGGCTTATAAACCCTGCAACCACAAAATAAGCATCAGTACATGCATATATATAAACTTCAAAGTAATTTGAATGATAATAAGTTAATCCAAGCCAAATCCATGCTAAGCCCAAGAGTGGAACTTTGGCCACCTTGGCCCTGGTGGTAGGTGTTAGGCATCCACATAAGGTGGTCTACTTAGTGGATTTCTTGTTGGCTAGAAAGGTTCTTGTGAAAAGGAGTCATTACTATCTTTCCCTTAACTAGCACTACAATAGGGTTTCCTAACCACTCTCCCTTGATTGCAAACTCCATAGGAAAGTTGATAGGGTGCCCTTACTATCTTCCCCTTAACTGGTACTACAATAGGATGTTCTCCCCTGATTGCAGACTCCATAGGAAAGTGGTAGGATTCCCTTAATATCTTCCCCTTAACTAGTAATACAATAGGGTATCATAGCAGATCTTCCCTAATTGTAGAATCCATAGGAAGGATAGATGCCCTTATAGTCTTTCCCTTAACTAGTACTACAATAAGGTTTCTTAACAAAACTTCCTTAATTGCAAACTCCATAGGAAATTTAAATATGGCCTTTCCCTTAACTGATACTACAATAAGGTGTCTTAATAGACCTCCCTTGATTGCAGACCCCATAGGAAAGTTAAATATGACCTTTCCCTTAACTGATACTACAATAAGGTGTCTTAACAGACCTCCCTTTAATTGCAGACCCCATAGGAAAGTTAAATATGGAATTTCCCTTAACTGATATTACAATAAGGTGTCTTAATAGACCTCCCTTAATTGCAGACCCTATAGGAAAGTTAAATATAGTAGGGTTTCTATATAGTCTTTCCCTGAACTAGTACTACAGTAAGGCATCTTATAGACCTTCCTTGATTATAGACTCCATAGGAAAGCTTCTTGAAATGCCTAAATTACTTTACATCTTTATGATTACATTAATTAAAAAAATTTGCAATTTCATATTTTAACTATGGTTGAGCTTCCTCGAAACTGCATTGGTCTCCCTCTTTGTTTATTGATTGAATTTTATTGATGTTCCCTTGATTATATCTCATCTTCTTTGGTGATGTCCCTTCTAATTTAGGGTCGAGTATTTCCTCTATTCTATGAACTTGGCTTTTCTTCCTGCATTTATGTCCTGGTTCCCATGATTCCTTGCATTTGAAGCATAAATTCTTCCTTCTTAAGTCTTCTCGTTGTTTTTGAGCTTTCTCATCTTGGCATAGGTGACCCTTTTCAAAGTCCTCACCATAGTGAAAACATTTTCTTTTTGGGAGTTCTTACTTATGCTTTTCACTCATATCGTGGAATGGTTTGCTATGGTTGTTTGAAGGTCTACAACTTGATGATGAAATTTCTAATCTCAAAGTTGTTTCAATGGCATTGTCCAAAGATGTTGGTTTAAGAGCACTAACCAACCCTCTTAGTGAATCTTTTAATCCTTCCATGAACAAGTAAGTGAGTCTGTCATTATCTACTCATGTGACTCTGATTGAGATTTTTTGGAATTTGGTTATATACCCTTCAACTGATCCTTGTTGCTTGATTTGAGTTAGCTTTCTAAAGTCTTCTTGAGGTTGCTTCCTATCAAACCTTTTGATGAGTTTTTGAGAGAATTCTTCATAAGAAGTAATATTTTGGTGTCCTTGAGTAACAAGGCCATGATGCCACCAATCATGTGTGATGCTTTCTAAGTGAAGGATCACAAATTGAAGTGCATCCTCTTTTGTCATCGGGCTAAGGGCAAGATAAGTGTTCAATTTTTGTAGCCAAGCGTGTGTAGTGGTCTTTTCTGATCCATCAAAATTTTGGAGTGTTACTCTATTTACTTTGCTTTTAAGATCTTAATTTTGCGTTCCTCTTCCTCTCTTGGGAATTTCTTTCCTGTTGGCTTCATAGAATTCTCTAAATGTTACTAGCCCTCTAATTTATGGTTCAAGACTGGCATAAGCTCTTGCATTCTCAATAGCATGATTGGTTGTTCATCCCTCTCCTTCTATCGAATGGTCCTCCTGAGGTAAGAAAGGGGGTTTGGGCACTCGAGATGATGAAGCTCCTTTTTTTTTGAGTGGTTTGAAATTATGTCTCTTCCACTAGCATTATTGTTTCTTATATTATTTATGGAATTTCCCATGTTTTGCAAGGCTTGAAGAAGTTCTTGATTTGATCTTTCTATTTGTTCTACTAAGGTTTGGTTTGTCTGTTCCATAAAATTTCTAATTTCATTAGATAATTTCTCACTCATCTTTGCTCCTCTCGTTATTTACTATATTTTCAAGATGGCAGGATCAGGCTCTGATACCAATTGTAATGTCCCCATTTTCAAAGTTCCTCAGATCACTCTTAGCTTCTAATTAAAGGTCGTATGAATGATTCTAAGTTTTCACTCTATTCTTGAAAATGTATTTATTTTCAAATAATTCCAATTTTTAAATTATACATATATGTATATATATAATTTTTGTAAGATATATATATGATAATGATTTTCTTATATAAAAGAATAATGGTTTTGTGTATAAAATAGAATATAATTGAAATTGGAAATTTATCCCAATCACATATATCATGTACTTCCTTTGTCCTTATAGTTTAGTCTCCTTAATATATGTGGGCGCTTCAATTGTATGAATTTAATATCAATCCCCTGCACTCTTTATTACTTTGCCCTCTATAATCAATCATATCGTAATAGTGAGTATGAAATCAATCTTTCTTAGATTATTTATGGAATTTCCCATGTTTTACAAGTCTTGAAGAAGTTCTTGATTTGATCTTTCTATTTGTTCTACTAAGGTTTGGTTTGTCTGTTCCATAAAATTTCTAATTTCATTAGATAATTTCTCACTCATCTTTGCTCCTCTCGTTATTTACTATATTTTCAAGATGGCAGGATCAGGCTCTGATACCAATTGTAATGTCCCCATTTTCAAAGTTCCTCAGATCACTCTTAGCTTCTAATTAAAGGTCGTATGAATGATTCTAAGTTTTCACTCTATGCTTGAAAATGTATTTATTTTCAAATAATTCCAATTTTTAAATTATACATATATGTATATATAAAATTTTTGTAAGATATATATATGATAATGATTTTCATATATAAAAGAATAATGGTTTTGTGTATAAAATAGAATATAATTGAAATTGGAAATTTATCCCAATCACATATATCATGTACTTCCTTTGTCCTTATAGTTTAGTCTCCTTAATATATGTGGGTCCTTCAATTGTATGAATTTAATATCAATCCCCTGCACTCTTTATTACTTTGCCCTCTATAATCAATCATATCGTAATAGTGAGTATGAAATCAATCTTTCTTAGATTATTTATGGAATTTCCCATGTTTTGCAAGGCTTGAAGAAGTTCTTGATTTGATCTTTCTATTTGTTCTACTAAGGTTTGGTTTGTCTGTTCCATAAAATTTCTAATTTCATTAGATAATTTCTCACTCATCTTTGCTCCTCTCGTTATTTACTATATTTTCAAGATGGCAGGATCAGGCTCTGATACCAATTGTAATGTCCCCATTTTCAAAGTTCCTCAGATCACTCTTAGCTTCTAATTAAAGGTCATATGAATGATTCTAAGTTTTCACTCTATGCTTGAAAATGTATTTATTTTCAAATAATTCCAATTTTTAAATTATACATATATGTATATATATAATTTTTGTAAGATATATATATGATAATGATTTTCTTATATAAAAGAATAATGGTTTTGTGTATAAAATAGAATATAATTGAAATTGGAAATTTATCCCAATCACATATATCATGTACTTCCTTTGTCCTTATAGTTTAGTCTCCTTAATATATGTGGGCGCTTCAATTGTATGAATTTAATATCAATCCCCTGCACTCTTTATTACTTTGCCCTCTATAATCAATCATATCGTAATAGTGAGTATGAAATCAATCTTTCTTAGATTATTTATGGAATTTCCCATGTTTTGCAAGGCTTGAAGAAGTTCTTGATTTGATCTTTCTATTTGTTCTACTAAGGTTTGGTTTGTCTGTTCCATAAAATTTCTAATTTCATTAGATAATTTCTCACTCATCTTTGCTCCTCTCGTTATTTACTATATTTTCAAGATGGCAGGATCAGGCTCTGATACCAATTGTAATGTCCCCATTTTCAAATTTCCTCAGATCACTCTTAGCTTCTAATTAAAGGTCGTATGAATGATTCTAAGTTTTCACTCTATGCTTGAAAATGTATTTATTTTCAAATAATTCCAATTTTTAAATTATACATATATGTATATATATAATTTTTGTAAGATATATATATGATAATGATTTTCTTATATAAAAGAATAATGATTTTGTGTATAAAATAGAATATAATTAAAATTGGAAATTTATCCCAATCACATATATCATGTACTTCCTTTGTCCTTATAGTTTAGTCTCCTTAATATATGTGGGTGCTTCAATTGTATGAATTTAATATCAATCCCCTGCACTCTTTATTACTTTGCCCTCTATAATCAATCATATCATAATAGTGAGTATGAAATCCACATGTTTCGAGTTGATATTATGAGTAACTAAGGTTTTGCAGTCTTAATATACTTCTGACTGCAATGACCTCCTTCATATGTTGTTCCTATGCAATCCTGCAAAGATAACCCTTATACTTAATGTTGACATGATGTTAGAATGTGCTTCCTCCAATGTGAAGTCTTATAGCGACTAATCTATAGGCTCTGCTGACTATGCGGTGTTCACCCAGTTTAATATTCTTTATATTGAGTCGTACTTCTTCCTATTATATTATTTCCAACTCGATGTGTTTTTTCTACCCTCTCTCTACATGGTTCAGTGAATGAGGCTCGTCTGCTATTTCTTCTTTCTCTATCCCCTCTTCATTGCTCGATGTTACAATCCCTTTATATGTATGCCTTCATATATGATGCGACATGACCTTTGCACGAGCAGTGGTTGACTAGGTAATATGTTCAATCAATTGCAAATTTGTTATGCTTATTAACATCTCGTTAATTATAGGTATGGGTCTATTTTAAGTTCGTAAATGTTTATTGAATTATATTTAAATGTATATCTTAATGATAATATAATTTTATATTATCATCAAATAATTAAGTAGGATACATATTTATCTTTTGTGAATAACTGATGATAGTGTATATATTTATTTTATTTATATAATTTTATTCAATAAGGATTTAAATGTTCTTTGTAATCATAGCTTATCTATATTGAATAATTGATATATTTTTATAGGGTTAGATACATTATATAATATGGTATGTTATGATAACATATTAAATATATGTTATGCAAATATAATACCATATTGTATTATCATTTATATTAATTCTTGTATCATTAATATATATTATATTGATTAGTCTATTAATAAATTTATTATAATTATCATTAGTTATTAATATCATATATATTCAAATGTGAATATATTATAATCTTCTTTGGTTTCATAATGTAATTATAATATTTATTATTATCTATTCATTATTATTCTTAATTATTATCATTGTATAATATGTTATTCAAATATTCATATATCCTTAAATTTGGGCTCATGACATTTACACCTTGCAACTTTTACTTTAAGGACATGTCCTCCCTGCTAGCTCAACAAGATTATACAAAATAGCCAAGTAGGAGTCATTATTTCTCACTTCGTGGCTCACTAACTCCTTACAACCTTTTGCAATGTGTTCAAATCCCTCAAACATCTAAGCACCTTAATCTTTAATCTGATCATCACCATTTCATTGGTGACACTATTTCCCTCTTGAAAGATGTGATTCAAATCAAACCTATCAAAAGTAGTTTATAGGTACTTGATATAATCAATCACACATTTAATGGCCCATCCCTCCCTCATATTACCTTTGATAGTCTCAATAATTATTTTAGAATCTCCTTCAATTTGCACATCCCTCCAACCCACACTTATGACCAATTTTAAGCCCCAATATAGAGCCATCACCTCTGTTGTATTGTTAGAAACTTTCCCTAACACACTAGTATATGCCAACAACATCCTTCCATTACTATACCTTACTATCCCTCCCCCTGCCAAGCCCTTCTTTCTAGCTACACCATCAAAATTGAGTTTGACTCAATTTGCAAGTGGGGGCTTCCACTGGATTCATTTTCTAGCTAGAAGATTAGAATTATTGATTTCCATAATCCCTTCTACCCTCAAGGGTAGAAGGGGGAAACACTAGTTTTCTATAGTTGGTGCAACTAATGTTCTCAACTATCAATGTATAGAACCTTTCCACCATGATAGCCTCCTCTCTCTCCTCATTTTTGAACACCCTATTATTATGCTCTTTCCAAATATGCCAACATACATGGGGGGAATGATCTTCCATAGACAAATAAGGAAGGGATGGGTAAAGGCTCTCCACCAGTTCATTACCAATCACTTGAAGTCCACATTAAACACCCAGTTCACCTCCAGCATCTAAAGAATTCTCTCCCACACCTTTGATGCATACCTACAATGCAAGACTAAGTGGTTAATGTTTTCTTCCTCCATCTTACACATATGACATCTATTTGGTAGTTGACATTCCCACTTTATCAAGTTATCTATAGTGAAAATTTTCCCATGAATGGTGGTCCACCAAAAAATATTGATATTCAAGATCAAGTAATTAAACCAAACATTCTCGTAGTCATTAGCTTCAAAGGTTTTGTCGACCATTAATTTTTTGGCAGAATTAACCGAGAACTCCCCCATTGAGGTAGCCTTCCAAATAGATTCACCAATCTTGTCTTTTCCCAGTATTCTATACTTCTCTAGCAAAGAATTAAGCTCATTAATTAGCTCCCTTCTAACCACTACATTCTATTGCAGCTTTTCCTTTTTCCACCTTCTTCCTTGAAAAATATAATCAACTACCATTCCACCCCCTGGTCTTGTAGGTAATACTAGAGAGACCCAAACTTAGTTTTTATCAAAATTTTATCTGTAAACCATGGATCCCCCCAAAAATTAATCAGGTTACCATTCACCATAAGCCACCTAACACCCTCCTTCAAAAGGCTTATGTTTCTCACAATATTTTCCCAAATTTTGGAGCCCATAGGAAGATCATTTCTCTAGCTGTAGTGAGAGAACATCAAATTTCCAAGGTACTTAGCTCTCATTATATTAGACCAATTAGCTTCTCCCTTCATCAATTTCCACCCAATCTTAGTAAGAAGCACATTGTTTAGATCAATTTTCCTGCTTACTCCCAAACCTCCTTTTTGTTTCGATTTACAAACCATTTCCCAGCTAACCAAACTTATTCTAATTTTCTCTTTCCCTCAAACCAAAGGAAGTTACATTGAATTTTCTCTCGTTTATCCACCATACACTAAGAAATTTTAAATAAGTATAGAAAGTACACCAATAATCCTTGGAGGGAGGAAATTAGTAATTGTAGCTTGCTCACACTACTTAGGGTTTTACCTTTCCATCCAATCAGCTTTTTCTCCATTCTTTCCAAAATCCCATTTCAAAAGTTGTTACTCACATATTTCACAGTTAATGGGAGGACTAGCTAAATACCCAACAACTTAGCAATGTTATAGTCTAAAATATTAACAATCTTTCACTGTAGGTTTGGGGGGGTATTAAAGAAGAACACCTTTCTTTTATCAAAATTGATCTTTTGACTTGCATTCATTGCATATATCTCTAGCACTGACTTCCAAGCTCTGGCTTCACTCACTAAGGACTCCCCACTAAGAAAGGTGCTATCAACAAATTGTTGAACCACTTCAAGAGGTAGAGTGGAGGTAGGTTTAATGCCTTTGATAATCCCCCCTCCAAGTTTCTCCTAAATTCTATTCCCAATACTTTAGCAACCATAATAAATAGGTAGGGAGATATGGGGTCACCTTGCCTAACTTCTCTCTCACCATCAAAATTTCCCCAAGATGGTCAACCCATTAACCATCACAAAATAGCTGACAGTTTCCACCATTGACTTCAATAATCTAATAACCTTCTGAAAAAGGCCTATCTTTTCCATAACTTTATACAGGAAGGTCTAATTAATCCTATCATAAGCTTTAGAGATGCTGAGTTTCAATGCCATGCCAGGATTACTACTTTTCTCCATAGGGTGCAAGACTTCATGCATTGTTATAGTAGCATCTAGGATTTGTCACCCTAGGACAAACCCACTCTATGTTTTTCCTATGAACCTATGTAGTAGTGGCTTCAACCTATTCACTAGGATTTTAAAGAATATCTTGTAAGTAGTGTTACATAGACTGACTGGCTTGAAGTCAAAAAGGACTTTTAGGTCTTTCACCTTGAGAATCACTATAATGAAAGTTTTGTTGAGCCATTTAAGAAGCTTCAAGGTTCTTAAAAAATCATGGGCCACCAAAGGGAGATCCAACTTGATAACCTCCCAAAACTACTGAAAGAATGCTAATGAGAAACCATCTAGTCCTGAGGATATATAAGCTTCCATAGAGAACACTACTCTATAAACTTCCTCCTCAATCACCATTTGCACTAACTCCTTGTTCTCTTCAACCGATATCATGGTGGGCATCGAATCAATCAACCATTGCCTATCCTCCTCTCCAAAGTCTCTTTTCTCTTCTAGGTAAGAGTTTCTAAAGTAAGCCATTGCCCTCCCTATCTCCTCAGGCTTAAATAAATTCACATTATTGTCATTTTTATGTTATCAATTGTGTTTCTTTGTATATGAATTGAGGAAGATCTATGAAAAAACCCAGTATCCTTGTCACCCACTTTGAGCCATAACATTCTTGACCTCTTTATCTAGTAAGTCTCCTCCCTTATCATCATTTGCTTCGACAATTTTCTGTATTTATCCTCCTCTTGGATAATGCTATCCGTGGGTCTACCTTCCCCCATAGCTTTCTAGAGCTCTCCTAACTCCCCTTCCACCTCAACCTTAGTCTTGAAGATATCACCAAAATATTATTTCTTGTAGGGCTACACATTTCGTCTTACATTTTCTAGCTTAACAAAGAGCATGTACATTGTTGTTCCTTAAATTCTAATCCCTCACCATTGAACCACCCTAGAGCTGAATTTAGGATGGGATCACCACATTATTTCATATCTAAAAGGTCTTGGGCCCCCTAGGAGATCATCCTTCTAGCTAAAAATGATAGGGGCATGGTCCAAGGCCATCTTGAGTAGTCCTATAAGAGAGGAGGAAGTTAATCCTTCCCATCTAGCCAAGATGAAATGTCTATCCACTTTGACTTGAATGAGGTCAACACCCTTCCTACTATTCGCCCATGTGAAATTCACTTCACACATCTCCATATCCATTAAATCATTATTATTTATAAAATCAGCCAGATCTTTCATACTATCATTAAAATGTGTCATACCTCCAATTTTCTCTGAAGGGTACAGAGGGGAGTTAAAATCTCCCATACAAAAGGTGTTCTTATTTTGAGAGAGAAAAACAAATAGCTCCTCCCATAAGCTATGCCTCCACTTTTGGTATTAGGAGCATACACAGTAACAATATTCCAAGTCTTATCTCCCATCTTATGTTCAGTTATTAGATAGAACTTAGAGCTATAAATTAAACTTCCATTACCAGCATCCGGGTTCCATAAGGTAGTCACTCCTCCTAACACACATTCTGCTTCACTATAGAAAAAAAAAATTTACTAGCCAAACATAATTTTCAATATTTTTCAAATTAATCATAATCATTTTAACCTCTTGGATGAGCAAGATATTAATTATTTTGTTTTCTAGCTGCTATTTGAGGGCAAATTACTTATGATTTTTTTTTAATCCCCTCATGTTCCATGATAGAATAATCATTTTCTACCTTTTGACATGGATTCCAAAGTGGCTTGCCTACCCCTTGCCACCTTCCTTGCCATCTACTTCGCTTTCTTACTTTGTTTTCCTAACTTCCCTAAATCCAACTTCAATTCCACTACCATGTTAGGTTTCCTTGAACCTCTTGTCTATCTTCTTTGAGTTTTCCACTTCCATTGATATCATCTAGTTGAGCTAGAGAATCCATTATCTTGTTTGACTATTCATCCTCATTCTAGCAAAGGACCCTAGTGACCTCCCCCTCCTTCGAGTTGTTCTCCTCGCTATTCCCAAAGGCCTTATCTAAATTTTCTCTACAAACCTCCTCGATCACTAGGTCCCTTGAAGGGGTACTAAGGAGCTCCTCAATTCCTTATAGAAGGGGAAAATAAATTGCCCCTTCCTCCAAACTTCCCAACACTCCTTGTTTGTAAAGTGTCTCCAGGTCTTGAAATGAACTAGATTTCCCCTCCAACTATTCCATCCTAACCCTTTCCATCATAGCATGAGGGTTATCTTCTTTCTCCTTCCTAGTAAGGGAAGTCAACCCCTTTTCCACTTGAGAGACCTTCACTTCTAGCTCCTTCCTAGGAGAGGGAGTCACCACCTTGCCATAATGATCAAGAGAGCTACTACCCTCCACCCCTAACTCCTAAGGAGGATCCCTCTATTCTATAACACCCTCAACACTCTCCTTAGCCAACCTATTTGGCTTCTTACAATCTACAATCAAATGCCCAAAAGATGAGCATTTTTGGCAAAAAAACCTCACATTATCATAAATGATGGGTTGAATCTTCTTACACCACTTCAAGCATTGCGTTATAGATTCAAGTATGTTAGTTTCCACCGTGACATTTATACTAAACCTCGCAAAGACCAGCCAAGACCTCTACAAGTTACCATATCTATAGCTACAAAGTGCCCAAAGGAATTGCCAATGGATTTTGGGATCCTCTCATCCCAAAACTCAAGTGGAAGGCCTGATAACCTAATCTATACTAGAGCCATCTTATTTAGCTCTTTTTCCAACCCCAATGTCAGATGCCACTTCGTTACCACTAGGCTGTGCTTTCCATATGACCAAGAATCAACCATTACCATTGTCATATCTTTTGTCTCCTTAAATTTAAAGAAAAATTGGACTACGAACATGGCCAAAACCATCACACTCCCCTTCAACTTCCATTTTTTACTAACCCACTTCCTGACCATCTCAGTCAATGGTAGAAGGAAAGAAATCTACCTATGAGGTAGAGCTTCAAATTATCTAACATACTATTAACCAAACTATCTAGTACCACTATTTCTACCCCCTTCTCACCACTGATCACTTTAGGAGCTTCCAACGGGGTCTTAACTACTTTCTCTCCAAGAACAACTTCCTTCCAACCTACAGCCCTAGTATTACTCACTTTAATCTCCTAGCCCAAAAAATGAGCACTAGAATGGCTCATTTGAATCTCTTGGCCCATAAACAGAGCCATTGACTCTATCGACACCCTCCCAATAGAATGAGTAGCATCACCATTCCCCTAAGTAACCCTAATCATAGTCAGAATGAGGTTTAGGTCTGGGTAGGGATCCAAGACCATTCATGGCCCCTCAAGTGTTGGAAATGAGAATGGAGTAACTGAGAGGGGGAGGGGGTGAATCAGTTACCACAAAAACATTTCACAGTCCCTTAGATGTCTAAAATCTTGATCTTAGTTACAGATTACTGAAACTTGATAATGCAGCAAATACTAATAATTATTAAGAATTGATAACCAAAACAATTCAGCAATCATGAACACTAGAGACACCAGATTTAACGTGAAAACCCAATATGGGAAAAACCACCAATGTAACTAGTTAGTGTTTTTCACTCTTCTGAAGTGAGCCCTGTTAGGAGCCAACCCTATTAAAGGTTACAAAACACACTGTTAGGTGTGACCCTGTTAGACGATTTCATCACCCTGTTAGGAGTGGCCTTGCTAGAGGTCTTTAGAACAATTCAACTGAACTGTTACTTTGTTAGAGGATTTACAATAAGGCTGTTAAACCCACTCTATTAAGAGATTTGAAATCATGGCTACAATTGTTAGAAAGTAACAATGACTGATCTGAATATAATGCAACTTATCTTTGCTGATACAGATCTCTATTCTGCTTCACTAGATGCTCTCTGATCACATAAAAGCTTCGTAGCTCCACAAGGATATCAGATCCTTCAAAAATTTTCTTGCACCTTCACAATTCACACATACATCTTATCCACACCTGCACACTTGGATTCACAACTTGATCCTTCATATATACCTTTTTGATTATCAAGTCGGCCTTAAATACAAGTTAAAATTATTAATAATTATACCGTGAGTTGGCTACATTCATCACATAAATCAATTTTAGCCTTAATTCCACACTTTTAAAAATTCCTTCGCTAACCAACCCAACTCGGTAAACACTGTACCATAATGATCTTTAGTGTTAACCAAGTGAGGCTTGGTAAGCACTGTGAATTGTGAAAAAATCCTTTGGACACCGAGTGAACTGGATAAACACTGACTTTCCTTCACTTACCTTCCTAGCCCGGTAAACACTAACTTTTCTTCGCTTACCTTCCCAGCTCGGTAAACACTAACTTTTCTTTGCTTACCTTCCCAGCTCAGTAAATACTCTGTCACAGTTTTCTTCGATCACCGAGTGAGCTCGGTAAGTACTGAACTTCCTTTGTTAACCAAGTTAGCTCAGTAGAAGCTATCTTTACAGTGTAATATACAGAAACGCTTGGTAGACTCTATAAACTACTATGCTTACCTTCTGAGCTCGGTAGACTCTGTCTGATGACTGATATGACATTTTTGTAACATCAAAGACAACACTCAATTAACCAATTGTATCCAACAATCTCCCTCTTTGGCATTGATGGGAACACAACATGCCATAGTAGAATGAAATTTGAAAACAAGTCTTTCTCTTATAGTGTAGCACAATATGTCAACATAATACTTCTCCCTCTTAGATAGAAACTTCTTCTTCTTTTAGTAATCTCCCTCGATGAAGGAATTGTATAACAAAAGGATATGACAGTTTTATTCTCCCTTTACAAATGCTTACAAATTTTAGAATAGATATTATAGTTTTACTCTCCCTCTTTGACAACACATGCCAAAGACAATACAACACAGTAAAAGCTCTTCTCGTATGCCAAAAGTACTCTCAATTGGATTACAATGTACCTTATGTACTGATTCATATGCAATGACTTCAATACTCTGCTGCATCAACTTGATAGATTTTCAACTTGTCATAGGTTGATGCATCACTTAAAACTTTATTTTAGTGAACTTCAGATAGGGGAGTGACCCCTAACTTAATTCTAAGATACAAGAATGTATCCTTAGGTAATGGCTTTGTGAATATGTCAGCAATTTTTTTCCTTTGTATGCACATATTCCAGTCTGATCTCCTTATCCTGCACCAATTCTCTGAAAAAATGATATTTTATTGCTATGTGCTTGGTTTTGGAATGTATCACTGGATTCTTAGATATATTTATTGCACTAGTATTGTCACAGAACATAACAACTGGTTCTTTGATTCCCATCTTCATTTCTTGTAATAACTGCTTAAACCAAACAATGTTGGAATAGTTTATTGTTGCAGCAACATACTCTGCCTCTTCTGTAGATTGGGATGTACAATTCTACTTTTTTCTTTTCCAAGAAACCAATCTCTTTCCAAGAAGGAATGCTCCTCCACTTGTGCTTTTTCTGTCATCAAGATTCCCTACCCAATCAACATCAGTAAATACTTTCAAATCTAAATTACCTCCAAATTTGTACCATAGTCCATAATCTTCAGTTCCTTTCAAATATCTCATTATTATTTTAATTGCCATTAGGTGAGTTTCTCTTGGTTTTGCTGAAAATCTTGCAACAATACCAATTGCAAGTGCAATATCTGGCCTGGTATGAACTACATACTGCAACTTTCCAATTATAGATCTATACAATGTTTGGTCTACTTCTTTGGATTCATCATCTTTGGTAAGTTTCAATCCAGTACACATAGGAGTTCCAACAGGTTGTCAGTCCTCCATACCAAACTTTTTCAATATCTCCTTGATGTATTTTGATTGAGTAATGAAGATGCCATTCTTATTTTGTTGAATTTGAAGACCAACAAAAAAATTTATTTCACCAAACACAGACATTTTAAATTCTTTATTCATTTGTTCTGAAAATTCTTTGCAAAGATCATCATTCCCTATGAAAACAGTATCATCTACAAATATTTCTGCCAAGACAATCGTATTATCTGGTCCTTCCTTTATATAGAAGCTACTATTATCATTAGTTCTTTGAAAACCAATCTGAATAAGATAGTTATGCAATCTTTCATACCATTCTCTAGGGGCTTTTTTCAGACCATACAGTGCCTTGTGTAATTTGCAGACCATGTTCCTTTTATCTGGATCAACAAAACCTTTAGGTTTTTCAATGTAAACCTCTTCATCTAGTATTCCATTGAGGAATGCTGACTTGACATCCATCTGATAAAATTTGAATCCTTTGTGAGCAGCATATGCAAGTAAGGTTCAGACTCCTTCCAATCTTGCAATAGGATCAAAAGTTTCCCCATAATCTATGGCTTCTTCTTGAGAGTATCGTTTGCATACCAATCTAGCTTTGTTTCTGGATACCTTACCATCTTCAATCAACTTTTTTCTGAATACCCACTTGGTTCCTATTATATTCTTATCTTTAGGCCTCGGTACAAGAGTCCATGTCTTGTTCTTCTCTATCTGTTCTATTTCCTCATTCATTTCCTCAATCCAACTATCATTTGTCAATGCGTCTTTAATACTTCTAGGTTCAAAATCAGCAAGTAAACAAGTATTTTTCAACTTACTTCTTGTCAGGGTTCCTTCATATTTATCTCCAATGATCTGATCTGGTGTATGATGTCTTCTGACATATTTAGCTAATATAGGTTCTTTACCTCTTGAATGAGTTTCATTGATATCTGCTTGTGCTTCAATTTCATATTCAGGTTGTTCTGGCTTGGTTTCTTCAGACTCGGTAGACACTTTCTCGGTAGTGTCTGAATGTTGCTGTGGCTCGATTTGAACTATTTGCAACTCAATTACTGAAGACTCAGGAGTTGAACATTCTTGAGTGAATGGTATAGTATTAGGTTCAATGTAAACAAATCTCTTGTAGTCTTTAGGTATCTTTTTGCTTTCTTCTTCTGATTTGTCTACAAACTCATCAACTTTCACATGTGCACTTTCTATGACTTTGTGAGTGGATAGATTTAAACATCTATATGCTTTGCTTTTGCAAGAATAACCCAAAAATATTCCTTCATCACCTTTTACATCAAATTTTCCTTTTCTAGATTCTTTCAAAATATAACATTTGCTTCCAAATACTTTCAGATAACTTACATTGGGTTTGTAGCCATACCATAATTCACAGGGAGTCTTGAATGAGTCCTTCTTCAACTGTACTCGATTTAAGGTATGAACTGCAATGCTGATGGCTTCCTTCTAGTATTTGATAGCAATGTTTTTTTCTATCATCAGGGTTCTTGCACAATCCATAATGGATTTGTTTCTTCTTTCAGCTATTCCATTTTGTTCTGGAGTTCCTGGTTCTGAAAGCTGTCTTTTAATACCTCTTTCAATGAAGAAGTTATTGAATTCATGTGAAATGAATTCACCACCTCTGTCTGACCTTAAACATTTCAGCCTTTTCCCTGTTTCTTTTTCAACTCTTGCCAAATACCATTTGAATTTCTCAAATGCTTCTAATTTATTCCTTAGATACATGAGAATCATCATTCTTGAATAGTCATCAACAAAAAGAATGAAAAAATTTTCTCCAGTATAGCTTTCTATTCCAATGGTTCCACATAAATCAGTATGCACAATTTCTAATATATCTTTAGACTCATAGTTTTTACCTTTAAAACTAGTTTTTCCCATTTTACCAATCTGACAATTCTTGCATAGACCAACCTCAGGTTACTTAATGTTAGGAATGCCTCTTACTTTCTTGAATTTGCTTATTTTTACCAAATTATCAAAATTGACATGACACAACCTTTTATGCCATAACCAACTCTCTTCAATTCGAGCAATAAAACATGAGCATTCACCAAGTTCTAGATAGAACAAGTTACCTTTAGTTTGGGTGCCAGATCTTATCAGTTTTCCTTGCTCATTCAATAGTCTCGCCTTTCCATGCATGAATTCTACCTTGGATCCAGTATTTAGTAACTGTGCAACACTTACAAATTATGTTTGAGACCTTCAACCCAGTAGGCGTTATTACATATAAGTTCTTTAGATAGATGGATTCTTCCTCTTCCTTTTATGAAATGAGGTTCATTATTACCAAACCTCACACTACCACCATCATAGTCTTCAAAATGATCAAACTTAGTTTTATCACCAGTCATATGATGTGAGCAACCACTGTCTATAATCCATGTATCATTCTTACTTACATGAGAGATAAGAGCCATTTTATCTTCATCATCACTATCAGAGCCATCTTTAATAGCAATATAAACAATTTCATCCTCACTATTATTAGAATCCTTAGAATTTTCAGCCATGAAACATGATTTCTTACCTTTGTTCTTGGATGATTTAAAGTCTTTCTTGCCATTCCATTTGTGATCTTTCTTTTCATCATTGTTTTTCTTGTTTGGGCACCTTTCTGCAATATGACCAATTTCATCACAAGAAAAACAGATTAGAGAAACTTTACCTTTGTATTTTCCTCTGCCTCTAGAATATTTCTTGGCTAGTAGAGCTTCAATCACTTCGAGATCACTGTCTGAACTTTGTCTTGATTCATTTTCACTTTCTGACTGTGATTCTATCTTCTTTTTGCTTTTCTCTTTGAGTGAGAGCTTGGCTTGAAATGTTGATTGAATGTTTTTAGAGGTTGGAACATAGTTGTCAAAGTTATCTAGTTCAAATGCAGTTAGTCTTTCGACTATGGCCTCAAGATTTACCTTATGATTTCCTTCACACCTTCTTTCCTGTATTGCAGAGACTCTGATTGCATAAACGAGAAGCAAGGTTCTGAGAACTTTGGTTACAACTGTTTCTCCTTTGATGTCACCTCCAACTGCCCTGATTGCACTTACACATGCTTTAACTCTTTCAACATACTTTGCATTGTTTTCATCCTCTCTCATCCTCATTTGATCAAATTGTCCTCTTAGACTTTCTGCTATTGCTCTTCTCACATTATCATCCCCTCCATAGATCTCCTTTAGCTTGTTCCACATGTCAAAGGCAGTTTTGCAGTCCTTAATGTCATCAAATTCTTCATAGCTGAAAGCAGATGCTATGTCTATCATCATATTGTTGTGAGTCTTCTTTTCAGCAATATCATTAACTGACAATGTGCTAGAAGGTTCTTCATATTTTTCTTCAAGGTATTCTAGTCCAGTATCACCAACAGTAACCAGATGAAGTTTCATCAATTCTTGCCATGCTGAGAAGTTATCTCTGTTAAGTTTTGGAATTTCTCTTTTGTAAGACATCTTGATCTTTGGCTTAGAACCTTGAAATCCTTTCCTGCAAGCACCAAAAAGCTCTAATACCAATTGTTGGAAATGAGAATGGAGTAACTCAGATGGGGAGGGGGTGAATCAGTTACTACAAAAACATTTCGCAGTCCCTTAGATGTCTAAAATCTTGATCTTAGTTACAGATTACTGAAACTTGATAATGCAGCAAATACTAATAATTATTAAGAACTGCAATCATGAACACTAGAGACACCAAATTTAACGTGGAAACCCAATATGGAAAAAACCACCAATGTAACTAGTTACTATTTTTCACTCTTCAGAAGTGAGCCCTATTAGGAGCCAACTCTATTAAAGGTTACAAAACACACTGTTAGGTGTGACCCTATTAGAGGATTTAATCACCCTATTAGGAGTGGCCTTGCTAGAGGTCTTTAGAACAATTCAACTAAACTGTTACCTTGTTAGAGGATTTACAATAAGGTTGTTAAACCCACTCTATTAAGAGATTTGAAATCATGGCTACAATTTTTAGAAAGTAACAATGAATGATTTGAATATAATGCAACTTATCTTTGCTGATATAGATCTCTGTTCTGCTTCACTAGATCCTCTCTGATCACATAAAAGCCTTGTAGCTCCACAAGGATATCTGATCCTTCAAAAACTCACTTGCACCTTCACAATTCGCACATACATCTTATCCACACATGCACACTTGAATTCGCAACTTGATCCTTCATATATACCTTTCTGATTATCAAGTCAAACTTAAATACAAGTTAAAATTATTAATAATTATATCGTGAGTTGGCTACATTCATCACATAAATCAATTTTAGCCTTAATTCCACACTTTTCAAAAATCCTTCACTAACCAACCCAGCTCGGTAAACACTGTACCATAATGATCTTTAGTGTTAACCAAGTGAGGCTTGGTAAGCACTGCGAATTGTGCAAAAATCCTTTGGACACCGAGTGAACTTGGTAAACACTGACTTTCCTTCGCTTACCTTCCCAGCTCGGTAAACACTAACTTTTCTTCGCTTACCTTCCCAGCTTGGTAAACACTAACTTTTCGTCACTTACCTTCCCAGCTTGGTAAATACTCTGTCACAGTTTTTTTCGATCACCGAGCGAGCTTGGTAAGTACTGAACTTCTTTCGTTAACCAAGTTAGCTCAGTAGAAGCTATCTTTACAGTGTAATATACAGCAATGCTTGGTAGACTCTATAAACTACTATGCTTACCTTCTGAGCTCGGTAGACTCTGTCTGATGACTGATATGACATTTGTGTAACATCAAAGACAACACTCAATTAACCAATTGTATCCAACATTAAGAGCATCCACACTCATCCAAATTTTAAAAAATCAATTGAACAGGAAATGAAAAGTTGCAGAGCATTATAAAAACTATTATTAAAAACTAGAGAATGCTATGTACACAACTATAATGTTAGCTTGACTCGCAACTATGTTGAATCTAACATAATTTATTCTTTAATATGTTCATGAATCTAATTTAGTCCAGCTTAGTAAACATCATAGATCAATTCCAATATCTTGAGCATTTTCTCACTACATAAAATATTTTTTTTCTTGCACAAATATAGTGTTTCTTGAATTACAGTTTGCTAAAATGTAATTCTAATTGCATTTAGTGTCATTTAATCTTTTAATTTTTACCTAAAACATTTATTTATTTTTTATTACACATTACAAAGGAAGTTTAAAACTAATATGAGGTCGAACAATTGAGAAAATTAGACCATCATTAGGCTGTTTTTGTTAATGGTTAACTATAAAAATTGAAGATCTCTTAATAAAATGGTTTTAAATACATTTTAAATTATTCTTAAATTTTAAATTGGTTTTACATAAATATTTTTTTAATTTCATGAGATTTTTATTACCGAGAAAATTCAAAATATATATATAGATATATTTTTTATTATAAATGTTTATTTTACAATGTTCCATTTCAACCTAAGAATTATAGGTTCATATATCAAGATAGAGTGCAGAATGCATTTTACTACACAATATTGTTATGTTAAAAAAATTAGTATATGCCATGATAATACATTTGCAATATGGGTCATTTGTGTTTTTTTATACTAATACCATATTGTAATTTGAACATCTTCAATTTTATTGAACTCATGAAAATCTAGTACAAGTCATCTAATCGTTGACTTGGAAAAAGTTTATGTTTTTCAAACTAGAGGACTCATATAGTGATCAAGAAAATATATTTTTTTAACATAAGAATACAATATATCACAATTTTCCAATTAGATCACCATCTACCTCTCAATGTCAATTTTTCCAAGCCTTTATATTTTTAGGTTTTTATTAAAATGCATGGATGATTTTTTTCAGCTTAACTTTTAGTAATACATACTTGCTTACATGCATATGTATGTATGCACATACATAGATATACATGCATGTATATATACATACATTCAAAATTAACTAAAAATTTATTTTAATTATTCTTTCTGCATTCTATGTATAAGTATACTACATAACTTTTAGTTTAAGTTTGTAGTTTATGGGTAAAAATAGAAAGCTATGTCACGTTTCAAGCTAACTTATTACAATGATTGTATTTGAGTCTTTCTATCTAAAATTCAATTTTTTTCAAGCATATGATCTATATAAATTAATTCTAACTAAGTTATATGCATTCTAACACTTTTCCAGTTGGAAATGTCTATTAAATGCATGTTTTATACTAGTTTGTAACCAATTGCTAAAGAAATTACACAATTTTAGAAAAGATGGCATTTCAATAACACTTACTATTTTTTATTATATTTTTATAATAACATATAAACACCATGTTATAAAGCTTAGAGTCAAGAATGTTCTCATATAAAATTTATAGTGTTTTAATTATATATAGTATATTGTGGATATGTGCAGGATCATGGTGTACCAAACTATGGCTTTAAGTGGCAGTAAAAAATCAACAAATCAAGTTTATGTCAACTTGACACATAATTTTGAAGTGGTTATGGACTTTATATCAAAAAGTTGTAAGAAAATAAGCTGTAAGAAATTGAATATAATTTCTAAACTACTAGGCCTTATAAGGAGAAAAAAATAATTAATTGGTCAAAAGTTTGAATTTTAATGCAGTACTAAAAAAATTTCACGACGAAAATAAAAAGTAGCTGTATGTCTGACCACCTTAATCAAAATCAAATCATAATATTTTTTTAATATAATTATAGATATGAAAAGTAGACTCATGCCCGGATGTGGCGCATATTTTTTGGTATTTTTATTCCAAACAAATAATTAAATATAAATTTTCTACCAAAACTTTTTCAGAAAAAAAAGTCTCGTGTCTGGCTACCCTAACTAATAGAAAATTTTACGAATTTTTTTTTTTCTTATACTAGCCGAAGTATAGAATGTGATGCAACTTTTAGATTTAAAAAATGTTATACCATTTGAAAGTTATAGCCATTTTTCAATCAGAATGTCAATCAACACTTTGCAATTATCTTCATTGATAATTAACTAATAAATACTTATCAAACTTAGAATTTTTATTGAAATTATATTGATGGAATCTAGAGAGCGATATTAAAAAAAAAAAATCATTTTATTCAATTTCAATTAAAATAACATTTTCAGATGGCTACCCGAAGTTTGAGTATCACTAAAACCCTCTTCAAACACGTCTTTTGGGTTGACCAGGTAGGCTAGTTAAATACCAAGCCTAATCGGATATCTAATTATAAATTCGATATCCGATATGTTGCAATTGGAAAATTCAAAATTCCAAACCATTTTGGAGGGAAAATTGGGTTTAAACATCATAGCTTATTATTTATAAACTATTTCACTTATATTACTATGTAAAGACATATATATATATATATATAAACGTATGTAAAGATAAAAAATATAATCTGGCAATATATAATTTAATATATTATGTTAATCTTATTACAATCTATAAATATAATTTATATTATTATTATTTTTACTAAATATAATAACGTAATATATATATAATAACGTTATAGGTATATTATATATGTTAATAATATACATATCTATTATATCAAATATGTATACATATTAATATATATGAGTCAAAGGGGGTCATAGGTCAACCATTGACCCCCTTTGACGCATTAAACGACAACATATGTCCTTAGGGGTCCTAGAAGCCCTAGGGACATATTAAATTGGTTAATATGGGTCAAAGGGGGTCATAGGGTGACCTATGACCCCTTTTCACCCATTAAATGATGATATATGTCTCTACGGGTTCTAGGACCCCGAGGGACATATTTGAATCATTCATATGGGTCAAAGGGAGTCATAGGGTGACCTTATGACCCCCTTTGACCCATTAAATGATGACATATGTCTCTAGGGGTCCTAGAACACCTAAGGACATATTCGAATGGGTAATATGGGTCAAAGGAGGTCAGAGGTCCCTTTGACCCATTAAATGATGACATATGTCCTTAGGGGTCCTAGGACTCCTAGGGACATATTCAAATAGGTAATATGGGTCAAAGGGGGTCATAAGGTGACCTATGACACTCTTTGACCCATTAAATAATGACATATGTCTCTAGAGGTCCTACAACCCCTAGGGACATATTTGAATGAGTAATATGGGTCAATGGGGGTCATAGGGTGACCTATGACCCTCTTTGACCCATTAAACGATGACATATGTCGCTAGGGGTCCTCAGACCCTTATCAACATATTGGTTCATATGGGTCAAGGGGATCATAGCTGACCTATGACTCTCTTTGACCCATTAAATGACGACATATGTCTCTAGGGGTCCTAGAACCCCTAGGGACATTTTGAATTGTTCATATAGGTCAAAGGGGGTCATAGGGTGACATGTGATCCCATTTGACCCATATGAACGATTCGAATATGTCTCTAGGAGTCTTAGGATGCCTAGGGACATATTCAAATCATTCATATGGATCAAGGGGGTCATAGGTGACTTATGACCCCCTTTGACCCATTAAACGATGACATATGTGTCTAGGGGTCCTAGAACCCCTATAGACATATTCGAATTGTTCATATGGGTCAAAGGGGGTCATAGGGAGACCTATGACCCCATTTGACCCATTAAAAGATGACATATTTCTCTGGGGGTCTTATAACCCCTAGGGATATATTTCAATCGTTCATATGGGTCAAAGGGGGTCATAGGGTGACATATGACCCCCCTTGACCCATTAAACGATGACATATGTCCTTAAGGGTCCAAAGACCCCTAAAGACATATTCAAATCGTTCATATGGGTCAAAGGGGGTCATAGGGTGACCTATGACCCCTTTTGACAAATTAAATGATCACATATGTCTCTAGGGGTCCTACGACCCCTAGGGACATATTCGAATTGTTCATATGGGTCAAAGGGGGTCATAGGGTGACCTATGACTCCCTTTGACTCATTAAACGATGACATATATCCCTAGGGGTCATAAGACCCCTAAGGACATATTTAAATTGTTCAAATTGGTCAAAGGGGGTCATAGGGTGACTTATGACCCCCTTTGACCCATTAAACGATGACATATGCCCCTAGGGGTCCTAGGACCCCTAAGGACATATTCGAATGGGTCAAAGGGGGTCATAGGGTGACTTATGACCCTCTTTGACCCATTAAATGATGACATGTGTCCCTAGGGGTTCTAGTACGCCTAAGGACATATTTGAATTGTTTATATGGGTCAAAGGTGGTCACAAGGTGACCTATGACCCCCTTTGAACCATTAAACGATGACATATCTCCTTAGGGGTCTTAAGAATCTTAGGGACATATTCAAATCATTCTTATAGGTCAAAGAGGGTCATAGGGTGACCTATGACTCCCTTTGACCCATTAAATGATGACATATGTACCTAAGGGTCATGGGACCCCCACCGTAATACTCAAATCATTCATATGGGTCAAAGGGAGGCATAGGGTGACCTATGACCCCCTTTGACCCAATAAATGACAACATGTCCCTAGGGTTCTTAGGACCCCTAGGGACATATTCAAATGGGCCATATGGGTCAAAGGCAGTCAGAAGGTGACCTATGACCCCATTTGACCCATTGAACAATGACATGTGTCCCTAGGGGTCCTACGACCCTTAGGGACATATTTGAATCGTTCATATGGGTCAAAGGGGGTCACAGGGTGACCTATTACCCCCTTTGACCCATTAAACAATGACATATGTCCCTAGGGGTCCAAGATCACTACATGTCCTAAGACCCTTAGAGACATATTTGAATCGTTCATATGGGTCAAAGTGGGTCATAGGGTGACCTATGACCTGCTTTGACCCATTAAAAGACAACATATGTCTTTAGGTGTCCTAAGACCCCTAGGGATATATTCGAATCATTCTCATAGGTCAAAAGGGGTCATACGGTGACCTATCACCCTCTTTGACCCATTAAATGACAAAATATATCCCTAGCAATCTTAGGACCCATAGGGACATTTTTGAATCGTTCATATGGGTCAAAGGAGGTCATACGGTGACCTATGACCCTCTTTGACCTATTATAAGATGACATATGTCCCTAGGGTTCCTAAGACACCTAAGGACATATTTGAATCGTTCATATGGGTCAAAGGGGGTCATAGAGTGACTTATGACCCCTTTTGACCCACTAAATGATGACATATGTCCCTAAGTATCCTAGGACCCATACAGACATATTCATATCGTTCAAATGGTTCAAAGGGGGTCATAGGGTGACCTATGACCCCCTTTGACCCATTAAACAACAACATATATCCTTAAGGGTCTTAAGACCACTAAGCACATATTCGAATCATTACTATGGGTCAAAGGGTGTCATAGGCTGACCTATGACCCCCTTTGACCCATTAATCGACTACATATGTCTCTAAGGGTCTTACGACCACTAGTGACACATTCGAATGGGCTATATGAGTCAAAGGGGGTCATAGGGTGACTGATGACCCCCTTTGACCCATTAAATGACGACATATATCCCTAGGGGTCCTAGGACCCCTACAGACATATTTGAATCATTCCTATCGGTCAAAGGGGGTCATAGGGTGACCTATGACCCGTTTTGACCAACTAAACGATGTCATATGTCTCTAATGGTCCTAGGACCCCTTGGGACATATTCGAATCATTCATATGAGTCAAATAGGGTCATAGGGTGACCTATGTCCCCCTTTGACCCATTAAATGATGACATATGTCCCTAGGGGTCCTAGGATCCATATGGACATATTCAAATCGTTCATATGGATCAAAGGGGGTCGTAGGGTGCCTTATGACCCCTTTTGACCCATTAAACGATGACATATGTCCCTAGGGGTCGTAGGACCCATAGGAACATATTTGAATCGTCCATATGGGTCAAAAGGGGTCATAGGGTGACCTATAACTCCTTTTGACCCATTAAAAAATGACACATGTCCCTAGTGATCTTAGGATTCATAGGGACATATTAGAATCGTTCATATGAGTCAAAGGGGGTCATAAAGTGACTTATGTTCCCCTTTGACCTATTAAACAATGAAATATGTCCTTGGGGGTCCTATGACCCCTAGGAACATATTCGAATCGTTCATATGGGGTCAAAGGCGGTAATAAGGTGACCTATGACCCCCTTTGACTCATTCAATGACGACATATGTCCCAGGGGGTCCTAAGACCCATAGGTACATATTCGAATCGTTCATATAGGTCAAAGGGAGTCATAGGGTGACCTATCACCCATTTTAACCCATTAAACGACGACATATGTCCCTAGGGGTCATAAGACCCCTAAAGAGATATTTGAATTGTCCAAATTGGTGAAAGGGGGTCATAGGGTGACTTATGACCCCTTTTGACCTATTAAACGATGATGAGACATATTTGAATCATTCATATGGGTCAAACAGGGTCATAGGCTGACCTATGACCCCCTTTGACCCATTAAATGACGATATATGTCTTTAGGGGTCCTAAGACCTATAGGGACATATTTGAATCGTTCATATGGATCAAAAGGGTTCATAGGGTGAACTATGACCCCCTTGACCCATTAAACGAAGACATATGGACAGATTCGAATTGTTCCTATAGGTCAAAGGGGGTCATAGGGTGACCTATCACCCCCTTTGAGCTATTAAATGATGACATATGTCCCTAGGGGTCCTAAGACCCATAGGGACATTTTTGAATCGTTCATATGGCTCAAAACCTCCTTTGACCCATTAAACGATGACATATGTCCCTAGAGGTCCTAAGACCCCTAGGGAAATATTCAAATCATTTATATGGGTCAAAGGGGGTCATAGGGCGACCCATGACCCCTTTTGACTCATTAAATGATGACATATGTCCCTACAGGTCTTTAGACCCATAAGGACATATTCGAATCGTTCATATGGGTCAAATGGGGTCATAGGGTGACCTATGACCCGCTTTGACCCATTAAACGATAACATATGTCCCTATAGGTCCTAGAACCCTTAGAGACATATTCGAGATATTCTTATGGGTCAAAGGGGGTCATAGGGTGACCTATGACCCCTTTCGACTTATTAAATGATGACATATGTCCCTAAGGGTCCTAGGACCCATGGGGACATATTCGAATCTTTCCTATGGGTCAAAGGGGGTCATAGGGTGACCTATTACCCCTTTTGACCCATTAAATGACGACATATGTCCCTAGGGGTCTTAGGACTCCTAGGGACATATTCAAATCGTTTCTATGGGTCAAAGGGGGTCATAGGATGACCTATGACTCTGTTTGACCCATTAAACGATGACATATGTCCCTAAGGGTCCTAGGACCCTTAGGGACATATTTGAATTATTTTTATGGGTCAAACGAGGTCATAGCGTGACCTATGACCCTGTTTGACCCATTAAATGATGACATAAGTCCCTAGGGGTCCTGACACCCCTAAGGACATATTCGAATCATTTCTTTGGGTGAAAGGGGATCATAAGGTGACCTATGACCTCTTTTGACTCATTAAATGATGACATATGTCCCTCGGGGTCCTAGGACACCTAGAAACTTATTCGAATGGTTTATATGGATCAAAGGGGGTCATAGGGTGACCTATGACCCCCTTTTACCCATTAAACGATGACATATGTCCCTAGAGGTCCTAAGACCCATAGGGACATATTTGAATCATTGCTATGGATTAAAGGGGGTCATAGGGTGACCTATGACCTTGTTTGACCCATTTATTGATGACATATGTCCTTAGGGGTCCTAGTACCCTTAGGAACATATTTGAATGGGCCATATGGGTCAAAGGGGGTCATAGGGTGACTGATGACCCCCTTTGACCTATTAAATGACGACATATGTCCCTAACGATCATAGGACCCCTAGGGACATATTCTAATCATTCTTATGGGTCAAAGGGGGTCATAGCGTAAAATATGACCCCCTTTCACCCATTAATTGATGACATATGTCTTTAGGGGTACTAAGACCCCTAGAGACATATTCGAATTGTTCATATGGGTTAAAGGGGGTCATAGGATGACATATGACCCCCTTTGACCTATTAAATGATGACATATGTCCCTAAGGGTCCTATTACCCCTAAGGACATATTCGAGTTGTTCATATGAGTCAAAAGGGGTCATAGGGTAACCTATGACCTCCTTTGAACCATTAAATGATGACATATGTCCCTAGGGGTCCTAGGACCCCTAGGGACATATTCGAATCATTCCTATGGGTCAAAGGGGGTCATAGGGTGACTTATGAACTCGTTTGACCCATTAATTGATGACATATGTCTCTAGGGGTCCTAGGACCCATAGTGACATATTCGTATGGGCTATATGGGTCAAAGGCGGTCATAAGGTGACCTATGACCCCCTTTGACCCATTAAACGATGACATATGTCCGTAGGGGTCCTAGGACCCCTAGGGACATATTCAAATCGTTCTTATGGGTCAAAGAGACCTATGGCCCCTTTTGACCCATTAAATGACGACATATGTCCCTAGGGGTCCTAGGACCCAGAGACCCCCTTTGACCCATTAATTGATTACATATGTCTATAGAGGTCCTAGGACCCCTAGGGACATATTCGTATGGGCCATATGGGTCAAAGGGGGTGATAGGGTGACTTATGACCCCCTTTGACCCATTAAACGATAGCATATGTTCCTAGAGGTTCTAGTACCCCTAAGGACATATTCAAATCGTTAATATGGATCAAAGGGGGTCATAGGGTGACCTATGACTCCCTTTGATCTATTAAATGATGATATATGTCCCTAGGGGTCCTAAGACCCATAGGGACATATTCAAATCGTTCATATGGGTCAACAGGGCTCATAGGTCATAGGGTGACCTATGACCCCCTTTGACCCATTAATCAACGACATATGTCCCTAGAGGTGCTATGACCCATAGAGACATATTCGAATCGTTCGTATGTATATGGGTTAAAAAATGAAAGTATATATATACTATTTATACTATTTTATGATAATAATAATAATACTATTATAGCTATAATAATAATATATATATTATTACTATATTGTAGCATAATAATAATAATAATATAAATAAACACTAAATATTTACACTATTATATCTATAGTAATAATATTAATACTATTATATATTAATACTATTATACTATTGATACTATTATATATTAATATTACTATACTTTTAGCTTGGTAATAAACCAAAGTCAGTTTCCCTCCAATAATTTTCATAATATTAATATAATTATGGAAAAGGAGTGAAATTATAGCAAGTTTTCCTCCAAAAATTTATTTTACATAATCGAATATTCGATTTCAAATCGGATATCCAATTAGAAATCGGATATCCGATTTTACTGGCACCAATTCCCAATAATTCCTTGTCCCTGCAGACCCGTCAACATCACTTTTTCACTTCTATTTTCACAGGTTTTGAAAAAAGTCGTGTTTTTGGGCCCAACTAATCAAAAATAAATAAAAAATATAACCTTAGGTGGTCAAATTTTTTATTTGAATGGGGAGCAGCAGTCATTGAAAGGATAAATGCAAAAGGAAGATATCCAATGAAGACATTGCAGCATATAGGGAAAGGGACAAAATGGAACATTGAAAAAAAAGATAAGGTATGCTAAATATCAGTCAAGTTGATGATGAATTAATTGAAGTTGAAATCATAGAGTCAGAAAATGAATATGTACAGTTGGGGAATGAAAATGTACCTATTGAAAACGTTAATGCTGAAATTAAAAATTTGGAGAATGAAAAATTTGAAGAAGAAATGCCATCAAGTCATAATCCAAATTGCATAATTGACCATGTCAAAGATGACAATGCACAAGAACCTTACATATCTCCTAATTATAATCGACATGAAGGTTCTCAAACACCAAAATGGATAATTGAAATAGATGAAACGATTATTACTAGTTTGGAAGGAAAAAAATTAGAAAGAACCATTTGGTTATGGGCTCCAAGACTATATTAGATTTTTTTCAGCAACAAGATAGTGGTAGAGCAATGTCAGCTTTTCATGCACTTATTAAAGATGAAAAATATGAGACATATGCTTTCCAAATTGAAGATTTGTGTCAATAAAAAGTTGGAAAGAAATGTCATTATCGTGAAGAATCTTTTCAGTGCTCTCAATAGCATTGGGAAAAATAGTAGAGAGAAGGATAATAGAGTTGCTCAAAGGGTTATTACAACCTCTTTGGTAAGCCATCATTTGAGAAAGGGTAGATATATGAGACAAACTTGTATTGATTTGAATCTAAATCATACTACTTTGAGAAGAGCACTTAGTCGATGAGAGAAAATTGATGATCCTATTCAAAATGAAACATGGGCATTTGGTAGGAGACTTCCACGTTTTGATAAGAAGCTCTCTGATGATGTGAAGGAAGAAATTACACAATTTTGGCACTCTAACTCACGAGTATCACCCAATGCTAAAGATGTCTTAAAGTTGAGAATTGGCATCAGAGATTGCACGCCACATCCTAAACACCATTTAGAGGTAAGTAAAACTATGTTGTTCAAACAATTTAGAGAGAGTCATCGAAGTCTTCATATATCACAAAGGGCTTTTAAATATTTGAAGCCATTTTATTGTGTGCCACTCAAAATTCAAAATATATGTTGTTGCAAATATCATGTTGAGTTTTCTATGCACTATGAACTATTATGCTCCATCCATTCTACTTTGCATAGTAAAGAAATGTTGGAGGATTGTGGCGGTAGTGGGCTTCCAAAATCATCAAAAGACTTGCTAGATCAACTCTTATGTCGTAGAGTTGATGGTTGTTCCTTTTATAGAAATGCTCGCTTAAATGAGAAGTGTTCAGAATGTGGTGGCTTATCCAAGTTTGACACATGTTTCCATGAGGGGTGCAAACAAGATCTTGGAAAGACAATACTAAAAAAAAGGGTATATGAAATGGTAAAATACACATTGAAAAGTGGGAGTGAGAGCTCTAGATGTGAATTGGTTGGAAAAAATATCAGTGTGAATAATTTTATTTCAGATTTCAAGAAAAATCTTTTTTACAAGTATGCAAAACATAGTCACAGGTCTCAGTGGTTGGATCAACAATTTAGAATGTGTAAGAACACTTTTCTCATTGGCACTATTATATCAGTTGTTGATTTTGCTGAGAACTACACATTGCAACCTCAAAATGAGACACAATCTCAGTATTACAACTCCATTTAGATTACAATTTTTGTTCACATAACCTATAGGCATGCCCCTGATAGTGTGGAAGATAATCGAAAGATTATTAGAGAGTATCATTTTTTTATGAGTGATGATAGATCTCACTCTCACGAGTTTGTGCAACATTGTTTTGAGAATTTTTTTGATTTCTTACATGAGCATGCAATTTCTATGGATAGACATATCATTTGGTCAGATAACTGTACAGGTAAATTCAAAAATGCTTGCATGTTTTATTGGTTGTGTAGGATGTACATAGAGAGAGGGGTGCCTCATATTTGGAGTTTTTTGAGTCCGGCCATGGAAAAGGGGAACATGATGGAGTAGGGGCATGTGTGAAGAGAGCTCTAGTTAAGGAGCAACTGAAGATTTCAACAACATAGCTTCTTTATGCTTGTAGCATTGTTGATTGGTGTAGTTTAGCATTATCACAGGGAGGACTCTTGATTCAGTGGTACGCAGGTTCTTTTGGTTGGTTGAGGAAGGGTCCATAGGTGATAGATCAAATTGTGCTACAGTGAGAGACTCATCAACAATGCATTCATTTTGAAGCTCTGATTCTAGTACATGGACCATTTGGACACACCAACTAGCTTGTTTTTGTCATACTTGTTTTCAATGTGATTGGGATTACTGTGAGTCAAGTGAGTGGATGGATACATGGGCTCCACATTATCTTACTCCATTTTCTATCATACCCTCTATAAAAAATGATGACATGAAAAGTTCACTTGAGCATAACCATCTATCAGATCTACTTTAGCCAGTATATGTCTTTGCATTGGTTGCACCACAGGGGAATGATGAGAAATCTGATTATTGGTTAGCACGTTGTGTAAGAGGCAAACAAAAACTTGCACAACCGATCACAGATGATGATGGATTCACATATCATACTGGTTTAGTGGTTGTTGCTGGAACATGGCTGCAGACATACATGCTTAGAAGGAATAGAATTCCTGCATTCAAAGACTATCAGAAGCACAAAGTAATTCTCATATATTTGCATCTTATTATAGCAACAAATGTAAAGTTATTGAAGCATCAAGGAAGACCAAAAGTAAAAGAACTTTTTACTATTGCTAATGCTGATCATGAAGCCCTGTTGGAGACCCTAAAATAGAGAGAGGACCCTATTGGAATACTCGACTAGGTAAATATACTTCTTATGTTATTTTCTTCATAATGATTTAATGAATTGATGATTATCTTGTTTAATACAACAAGTTACTAATTTTTTTATGATATTGGAATGTAGGTACATCATGAAGAGTTGGAGGGGGGTGGTATTGGGGAGAATTCCTAAAATTTATGATGTAAAATGTGTACTTTTTTTGTATATGGTTTTTGTATTTCGGTAGGTTCTTTGTAAGGAATTATAAGAGGAAGATATTGAACAAGTTCTTGCAAATCATATCTGCATGTGATACAAGGCTATAAGGACAATTTTAAGAGAATTTATAACTATATGAAAGATAATTTCATGCGGATATCTTATTACAAATTTGGTTTTTTCCTTATTTGACATAAAGATGACATTATGATTATTAAAACTATTTTTTATCAAACTAATCAAATAAGAAAAATCTTGAAAGTGTGTATGAAGAATTAGAATACTTTATTTCTTCCATTTTGCAACCAATCATAGCATTTGAAAGCATAAAGAGTCATAATATTGTATAATGTTTTGAAAGACTTTCATATTGAAAAGTTGTATGAAGCACATTTGGGATAAGCCATGAAATCCATGAAAGAAGATAGCATGCAGGATATGCAATTAAAGCCAATAAGTAAGATAGCACATGCATACTGACATGATATGAAGTTGGATATGAAGGCTATGAGTGAATGAGAAAGTAAAATAGGGAATCTCATGGATAAGATAATGGTTTTCACCAAGGCACATTTTTTATCTTCTTTTCTATTTTTTTAAAACTTTTTAGAAATAGGTCAACTATTTTCAAGTTAGATAGTGTTCCTAAAGGAAAGATAAGTTATGATAAGCCAAGACCATAGATAAGTATTCTCAATGATTTTGATAGGGTGAAGGATGTGAGATGATAGTAGGATAAGAGTTCATTCCTTGGAAGGATTGTATGAGTATGGATAGTAGGTAAGTGTAGCTTTGAAAACATTGCATAAGGGTAGGTGACAAAGTGGGGAAGATCAAAATTTACACACACCTTGGAGGGTTTCTGAATGATGTAGGAATCATGGAGGAAATGGATCAAGTTTTAGATGTATGAGCTGGTAGGACAATGTTAGAAGAAGATTGAGTGCAATATTTGTAAGCTTTTGGGAAAGATGTTTGGAAGAAAATGGAGTGGAAGCCTTTGGAATATTGAATGTCAACTTAGATTTATTTTCAATATTAAAGTCTTTCAAGAGAGACTTTGGAGAGCTAGAAGTAGAAAGTGTAGGAGAAGGTTTGAATACTTTAGATTAGATGGATAAGGACCAAGGATAGAATTACGAAATGAAAAGGGATAGTGACTAGGGATTTCAACATCTTTAGAGTGAGTAGCATGACCAAAGTCAGAAATAGACTCATGAGTACCTTTTATAGGAGAAAGACCTTTGATAGGAGTGTTCGAATCTTGAGCATAGTTTTGAAGTGGATATGGAGAAGTAGAACATGAGGGGACACTTTGATCTTGACATATTTCTTTATATAGCATAGAAAGATCACTTTTCCCATAAGTTTCAGTAAGCTCGATGGAGGTAGTGGAAATGGTATCCTCATCATATGTAGGAGGTGGGTAACACACAGGATATAGAAAGGTGAAATTTTGGATGAGATGAAAAGGTGTTTGATCTTGATCTTTATTTATATATTTTTCCTTTTGAGAGTCATCTTGATATGGAGCACCTTCTAAGGACAACAGAAAATGTGAGGTGTGCATGATAGAATCTTAAAGCAATAATGTTGGATTAGCTAAAGTGGGCATAGTAATCATGGTATTGCATGAATGTTGAGGATCTTTAGTCTTAGTAGCATGGAAAAGGTTTGCAGACAAGTGAAGGTTAGCTTGATTTTGTTTTAGTTGTAGCCCTTGAGGGTATGCATGGTCTATATGGAAAGAATTAGGTTCTTTGTTTGGTGAAGGTATTTTCGAAAGCTTTGGCACTTTAGGAGGTTCATTACTGTTATAAGAAGTGAAGGTGTCAAGGAAATCATCACTTGACATAGGTTCATCAGCATGATCTTGTGACACAAGTCATTAGAGGTATCAACAATCCCATCATAAATGAGATCTTCGATTTTATGTTTCAACACTATGGAATCTTTAGTTTTATGAAATTTTCTTCCATAGAAGTGGCAATAATGGTAATTTCTCCACCATGGAGGTTTGATTTTTGGTTCATAAGGTCTAGAGTTTTCTAGTAATGTGATGGATTCATTATCAAGAAGTGTTTGCAAGATGTTATCATGAGAATCTTCCAATGGATTAAAAATTGTCTCAAAAATTTCTCCATGATAATTTTGTTTTTTCTTAAGTGAATAGAATGCCTCCATGTCTTCATCACTATCTTGGTCAAAGATAGGTCCATAATGAAAGTTTGGCATAGGCTCAAAGGAGCTATCACTTGCTTGTTCTCTAAAGAGGTCTTTAGATCTAGAAGATGAAGATATTTGATGTCTTGGCATAGAATATGTAGACCTTGAAGAAGATGACTCATGTGTATGTAAAGGTCTTAAGGGAGATTAATTTAAGAATGCAATATTCTCCTCTAACCTTTTCTCAAGTTTAGAATTGATTTCTATCATGTGCTTAGAGAGATGAAGGTAAGAAAGATTATTTGTCTCTTCTAGCTCTTTGTACTGAACATATAGATCTTGAAACTCTTTAGTGGCATGGAGGATATCATGATCATCTAGATTTGGTTGAGGTTTGGTAGCACAAGGTTTGAATATCATAGTGGTAGATAGATAATAAAGCATGAGGAGACTAGAGGAAGCTAATAAGGTGACACAAGATAACTTGATGTCCATACTAGAGAGGTAGAGTGTTCACATGTCAAAGAGAGGTAGAAATGACTGAGTGACTTGTCAAAAAAATTGTCCAAGTAGGTTACAACACTAGTGACTCAAGTCAAGAGTTACAAAAAAATCCCAAATAGCAATGTAGATAAAGAAAGAGAGATGACAAGTGAACAAATTTAAGTGTAGTCTATAGATCAAGGAAACCGTTTAGTGAAAGAAATTCTTAGTATGCATATCATAGACCATGAAGTTAGAAAAAACCAATAGCTCTAAGACCAAAGAGACATTTTAAGCATGTTCAAGCACTAGAGACATAGAAAATCAAAGTCAATTTATGAAACTCCCTTTAGCAAAAAATGCAAACAAATATTTTCACTTGACGTTTTGACTTGGTTGAAAAAGTTTGACAATAACTAATAATATTGCAAGCTTGATGTTCAAAAGAAATTTTTTTTCCAAGAAAGATAGTGACACATGGAGTAGTCTTCAAACAATCAAGCAAGGCACAAAGCAACCTTTCATGATACAAGTCAAAGGGGTCAACCTTTCTTGACAACTTTTCAAAATCTAACTCCTAACAACTACAAGTCAGTGCCATTAGCTCTGAGTGGGTGGGTGAACCATAGTGAAACCCTTGTTCCAACCATGAAGACCCTCTATCGTCCATGGCCACCCCATACTGAGGAGTCCCCAAGGTTCTTTAAGTGTGTTTTACGATCGATCTTCTGAGGGTCATAACTCGGAGCTCATGAGGGCTATTGATAAAATATTGAATATTGTAGGATGCTAATGTTGAGGCCTAAAATAACCTATCTCATTTTTGAGAGATCACATTTTGTTTGGATTTGGCACAGCGATCTCACTCGATGCCAAAACTCGCAGTGTGCCTCAGTTTATAGGTGCACCATAGCGTAACTTTGAAATCGTTGATCTTGGCATCGAATCATCAGTGCCATTAGCTTCGAATGGGTGGGTGAACCCTAGTCACACCCTTGTTCTAGCCACAGAGACCATCCATCATTTGCGGCCACCCCATACCGAGGAGTCCCCAAGGTTCTCTAAGTGCATTTTGAGGTCGATCTTTCGAGGGTCATAACTCAGAGCTTGTGAGGGCTATTGATGAAATGTCAAATGCTATAGGAAAATGATATTGAGGCCTAAAATAACCTATCTCATTTTCGAGAGATCACATTCTGTTTGGATTCAACACAACTATCTCACTCAATGCCAAAACTCATAGTGTGCCTCAGTTCATAGGTGCACCACAACATAACTTTGAAATCGCTGATCTTGACATCGAATTGTCAATGCTATTAGCTCCAGATGGGCGGGTGAACCCTAGTCACACCCTTGTTCTGGCTACAAAGACCATCCATCATTTGCAGCCACCTCGTACCGAGGAGTCTCCAAGGTGCTCTAAGTGCATTTTGAGGTCGATCCTTCGAGGGTCATAACTCAGAGCTCATGAGGGCTATCAATGAACCTTTAGAGGAGACAAGTTTGTAAGGATGGAGTGGCTTTGTGTTTTTGCTAAAATAAATTAGTGGGAAGGCTTTATTAGAGGGTCTTGGCCAAAATAATGGGGTGTTTGCCCACTCTCTAATTTTAGAGACAGTTAGGTTTTGGAGGGAGATTAGGGGAGCTCTACTACAACTATCCTTACCCTAGCTTGGACCAAGTTTGGTATCTCAAACTTTCTTCTTTTCCATTTCTTTCTTTTAGCATGGTTAAGCAAATATGCAAGTGTGGAGTTTATCAATGGAGTATGGATTGCATTGCATTGTGGATTAGCATTCATGTGAGTGCTTGAATGGTGTTCTTTCCATGTAGATTAGTGTGAAACCATTTTGCATCTTGTTGTATTGTGACTCATTGTCCATATTTTTCAATGTTCATGTTCCTTATGATTTTGAAAAGTCTCTTATGTTGCCCCATTGTGATGGAAGGAGATTGTATCATTGTTACCTAATGTACATGTAGAGGAAATAATTGATAAGGTTGTATATGCATGTTTCATTTGGCATTTATATTGTTATGAAAGCATTGGTACGAGTCACATATTTTCTTTGACATCATTGTTATCATTTGAAAATGTGAAAGAAAGTTTTCTCCTTGTGTTATTGTAAATGACTAGTTGATAATAACAATCCATAGATGTTATGTGATACCATTGATTGTATAAATTTAAAACTTAGTAGATTGCTTACAATCTTGTTGTGCACTCAAAAAATTGGAAGGAAAATTTTATGTTCATATCACATGCATGGATAACATTGATTTTAATTACCAAGCTTAATACAATTCTAAGCAAGGAAATCATCAAATTAATTTCATGATATAACAAAATGAAGTTTGTTGTAAGAGAAGACATAATAAAATCTATGAGATACATTGTTGTAGGCATGAATTTTCCTCTTTGGAAAATGTATGGTAAAGGCAAATAAATCCCTTCCTTAATACAGAGCAATAAAATATTAAAGAATATTCCTAGATTCTAGACTGCTATCCAATAAAAATAAAAATAATAATAGCATATAGAGACTAATGAGTGTCCTAGACTAATATATTTCGAAAGTGAAAAAATGGTACACATTACAATCTTGTGACCTCTATGTCACATCCAACAGTCAAATAATGAATTAGTAATTAAATAAATAAAGGCATATTAGTGTGCATGTTAGAGAATATGTAAATTTAAATATTTAACTCAAAAATAAAATGAAAGCCAAGATTGATCTTGACCGCCCTTCTAGAGTAGCCCCCAAAATTTCATAAGCCATCATAATGCAAAAAGTTTTCTCCACTCCCCAAGGCATATTGTTAAATCTGGCATTCATTCTGACATGTCATGTCAAAAATTTTATCCTTGAGCTTGCCACCTTGAAAAGGGGTTTCATCCCCATTAATATACTTGGGCGCATAGGAGAAAGGGTTTATGTCACATCCTTGTCTTATGCACTAGTCATCCCCTCCTTGCAGGAGTGGTCACATGTTCCCAAGCATAGGTAGTCAACTTGAAATTTCTTGTAGCAGTGGTCACGTGTTCCCAAGCATAGGTAGTCGACTTTAAATTAAGGGGGAGTGGGATAGCAATCCCAAGGGATTTGTACTTAGGAGAATTTCAAGTTGACATTTAATATGACTTGTTCACATTAGGATTTTTGATTGGAGGAATGAGAAAAAGATGTCCTAAGGCTTGGATTAGTCAAAATTCTGCACATGACCCACATGGGACCTTGTGGGGACCATGTGTAGGAAGAAATGTGGCCTTAGTAAGAGTTAGGGAATGATGATGATTTAAGATAGATAGGAGATTCACCGTTTAGATTTGTTTTTATTTTTGTTAGATAATTATTTAATCATTTCAGGTCTTGAATAGAGGATATTGACACTTAGTGTATTTGAGCTTAGTTTAAGGGTAATGTTTATATCAAGGGGCTCATTTAGAAACATGTAACAATTAAACCATATGGTAATGGAAAAGCTCAATATAGGAAAATAAATTAAATGAAATCAATAAGTTTATGAGAATGCATATATAATTGTACATGATGTTAATTACAGAGGGTTTAATGAAATTAGTGTTAAGATTGTAAATTAGGATAGTTGGATGTACATATAATAGGGTTAATATGAAGTAAGTTGTCGAAATGATGGGATTGGAGAATCAAGGATAAGGATGGATGATGGATTAAAATAATAACTCAAATCTAGTTTTATCTAGTCAATAAAGCACATTGATAGATAAGAGTTACTACATAGAATTGAATGCATGACAAACCTGTGTAGATGTTGGATTTAATGTCAAGTGAATTTTATATTTGGCTTGAGGGAATATTAGTTAGATAATGAATGTTGTGGATTTGATTGAAGATTTTAGTAGAATATCAAAGTCGATAGAATATAAATACCAATTTGAAAATTTAGTGTAGGAATAAAGCATTAGTTAGCTAGTATGTAATAAGGGTCAATAGGCATGTCATTAGAGGTAGCTCGTCAGCTCATGTATCCTATGTATAATTAATGATAATATGACTCATGTAAACCACAGTTTACTACGTTAGCTGCATGAAATGATGAATACATATATGTCAGAATGACAAGCTATGTTATATACAAATCTTATTTATACGCTTGCACCTAATCCTTGCATAAACAATTCATCTAAAAAATTTAAATTGACACACTCAATACGATGGTGTAGTAGAATGTGTTTAAATATAGATCATGAATTATTATTGAGTTAAGTACTTTGAATTGGCCCTTAGACTTACTAAGAGTTCCTCATTTTATGTGCTTACTAATTCGTACTATGAAACTACTTTGAATCTTAACATGCTTTGATAATAATAATATTGATAGTGAGAAAGTGAGCTTATGGTGAATAATTAGATGTAATAATGTAAAAAATAAATGTAATAGTATAGTAATTATAGTAATTAAAATAGTAAATGTAAAAGCATGGAAATGTAGCTAGATTAGTTAGTAGTTGATGAGCTAGATAGTTAGTAATTGTCTTTTGTTAGAGTGAATTTAATTTATGTATTCAAATTGTAATTTTTGTGTTTAGGAAACTGTAGTGAGTGCTAGTTTGGTGAGGAAGCAATGTTGATAGAATGCACAAGGATGACTAAATAGAGTAAAGAGGGAGAAAATGACTCAGTATTAGTCCAATCTTTGAGAGGACCTATAACTAGTAAGATATGGATGCAAGCACATGATACACATTTGGCACATCAAACAAATTGTTTATTCCATAAGTTGTGTAACTAATGTGTTGAATGATGGATAATATCAATGAAAGTGGCCCCTTCTCCATCATGTAGACTTTGAAGCTACCATTGGGGCATATCTTTTCTAATTTCCAATGGTTAGATCCGATATAGTGTGGTAGATAAGTGCACATTTTCTTATTTGACTAAGGGTGCTCATGTGATGAGTACTAAATCTAAATTCTCTAGATACATGTGTTTAATCGACTAAGATATACTACACTTCCACACCATGTAGTAATTGTCACATTAATATATATTGTAATGATTAATGAATGTGTGTACATTGGTAATGAGGATAATAAGTAATTCTGATCCCCTTCCCTTACATGCTAGAATCACGACCTAGTCCATATGATACAATCGATAGGCCCTAATAGAATATTAGTATCAGAGGCTTGTTAGGATATGAATTACCTCACTAATTTATGAGTGTTGTATCTTGAACTTGCTCGTTTGATTCATGACACTAACTTGAACTAGATTGTCATCCAATCTATTTGAAAACCACCTATGACTAAAATGTTACAACCGGTCAACACTATCCACATGAGTCTTGAACTCCTATTCAATGATAACCTTATTTTACAATATGTAATTTCTTATGAGACTTCATAAGCTACAAAAAAAATAAAAAATTGTTGTGTTTTTACTAGTAAAATTTAGGGCATGACACATGATCAACGATAAATTGAACAATACTAGATACTAAATTAATATGTATATCATTGTGCACATAAATGACAAAAATATATATCAAAATACATGTATCCATAGACAAAATTTTACACAAATATATATCAAAGATCATGTATCCATAGACAAAGTACTCAAATATATATCAAAATACATAGATCCATATACAAAATGTGGCTGATCATGCCATCAGAATGTGTATAATATCAATGTTTCTATATACAATGTGGCATATGCCATCTCAAAATGTCTCATGATGCATCCTAAAAAAACTATACTATCCTAGGGTGCTGGTGGATGATCAAAATGCAGCCTCTTCGCTCCACTAAGTGGATTGGATGCCTCCTACATTAAAAAAAAAATGAAAACCCAAAGTTAGACTACTAAATTTATATGATTCTACGTATCTAACATTGAATTACTCAAATGCATAATGATCTTTTCCATAATGGACATTACTACTATCAAAATTTCATAATAAATACCTATCTTGTTGACCTCCTGTGCCTGTTAGGAGTCCTTTTGTATGCCCTTGGCAATGCTGGTACCTCTCTGATTGTGGGTTGTATATGTTCAAATACCTTTGTCAGATGAATCTACAATTTAAACTATAACATTATAATTCATAGCATGCTAAATTTATAACATATTTAATCATGAATTCAAATGACAACTTACTATTGTAGGCTCCTCCTTAGGAGTGAGTGGTCGTGTCATCAAATCTACATAATTGTCCCGTCAGACCTCATGTGCACTAGGAGTCTCCTATGAGATACAAAATAGGATTTGTTAATATCACGAAAATTAGTTTTGAATTTATTTATGAAGATAAGTGATGCAGGAGCATCCCATGCTCATCAAGGGAAAATTGAAGATCCAAGAAATTATAGAGATCATGGGGCATCTCTTGAAGTCAATTGGGCAATCCTTGCACCAATTATGGCTCATGGAAGCATACAAAGTTATAATGTTGGACTCATATGTGGAAAAAAGTTGTAATTGGGCATGAGATAGGATTTTAGGATTTCATATGGTAGATGAGTCATTTGATAGGTTCATGTAGGTTTTCATGATCATATCTTGTCATTAGACAAGTCAAAACGTTCAATAAGCCCATTAAAAGCATAGTTTAATAGTTAGAAATTTGAATAGTAACGATTATGTGTTTTTTGGAGGGAAACTTCATAATTTAAATTTTATGAAGAGTTAAAAAATGAAACCGATTGGAGATGGTTGAGGGGGTTACTAACCATCCATTGAAACTTATAAATTGTCATTGTACGGCCTGGAGGGTCAGATTTGTACGGACTGTCTCAGAAAATTGAATGAAAGTGCTTGGTTTTCAAGAGCAACTTGAAGAATCCTTTTTTTTGTAAGTGCTTTATGATATTAGAATGAGTGGTACTATCATCTTAGATAAGTAAATGCATGGTGAATGCTGAAGGAGAAGTTCTAGAATTGAGTTTTGGGGTTTGAACAAGTAGGCCCTGGTTTTTAAGCCATTTAAGGATGGTTTTGAAGTTTGGGTGTTTAGGAGTGTGACCAAGACCTATAATCTTGAAAATCCTTTGATTTAGATCATTAATAGAGACTATGAACAAGTATTAAGTCAGATTGCAAGTTTGAAGGGTACTTGCTTTGTAAAAGTGGTCTAATTAGGCCTAATTCTGAGACAAACTACCCTGTTCTGTACAATCTTTCCAAAGGAGTGATATCTAATTTTTGGATATGTTATAAAACTAAAAAAAGGGTATCTGAAAATCTAGTTTATTTTCTTGTTGTTTAGGAAAGTTTGGGAGAAAAATTAAGAAAATAGGGTCTGCTGATCCAAAGAAGAGAATAGCCTAGTAAAGGGTAAAACTAGCCTCTTTTGTATCTACTAAAGATTTGTGGGTTTGGAAACCTTAGAAACATGTTGGTTGAAGTTTTTAAAGGTGTGTAGAGGTGCAGGAACACTTGGTAAATATAAATCCAAGTTTGGAGTCTTTGGTGGCATTGTGTGCATTTGGGAACACCATTGAAACATAGGGGTTGGGTCCATATTGTGCTTGAATTTGCAAGTTTTTGGTTAGATCCTCCATCCTCTGCATCAAATGGTATCAGAGCATCAACAAGGTCTTTTGGGAGTAGATAAGTTGTAGGTTTCGTCATCATATGAGTCTTTGTCATCGTTAGTGTGCTGGTCCCTTTGGTGAAGCCTTGGCGTGTCTAATTCCTCCTTGTGTGTCCCATAGTTGAAAGGTACATAAGTGGTGTCCGAAGATTTCTTGGTGAGGAAAGAAAGAGAATCAATGAGTTTTCCCTTGGGAAGGAATAAAACTTGTTGTGAAAATGCCTCCTAAAAATCACATGGCTAGAGAACTTGAAGAATTGAGAGAAGAGTTGGCAAGAGAGAAAAGAGAGAGGAGAGAACTTGAAGCATCTAGAGTGAGGGAAGAAAGACAAAAGAGAAGAGAGAGGCTGAAGCTTATTGCAAGGATAGAATCCTTAGAAAAGGAAAGGCAAGAACCTAGAGGAGAAGAGGTTAGAGGAAGAAATCATGGAGAGAACCATGAAGAAGAAGAGGTTGGTAATGCAAAGCAAGAGCATGAGACAATAGATGATTCTAAAGAAAGGAGATTTATGAGAATCATTAAGGCAATACAAGGTAATGGTGGGAAGAACCATATTGATTTTCCAATATACCAGGGTAACATGGATAGTGAAGAAGTGCTAGGGTGGATAGAGGCCCTTGAGAACTACTTTGATCTTGAAGACATAGAGGCAGATAAGAAGGTAAAAGTAGCAAAAGCAAGACTGAGATGAACATCACTCACTTGGTGGACTAGTGTTCAGAATGAGAGAGAGGAAAGGTGGTGTAGGGCACCTAACCTATGTGGTAGGGGGAAACAAGTATCTATGTTGCCGAACACCTTGCCACTCCATGAAAGCAAGGATTCAAGTAGATTAGGAAGTTGGAATAAAGGTTTGGTCCATATTTTACAAGTTGGTCTATGTTTTTTAATAAAGGCACATGTAAGGCCCACAAGCATTTTGGTGCGGTTATAAACCAAGTGACTCCATGGGACAAAAAGGCCTTAGAATAGGGTATTTAGAGTCTAAACAATATTAGCAAAAGGTGGTTGTTTGTTTTTTTTATGGTTGGGAACACCTATATGGTTGTTCCAATGGTCATGTAGACCTTTTTATATGTCATATGTGATCTCACTTGAAAGGGGGAGATCAAAGTGTACAGTGGTTTGGAGAAAAAACAATAAAAACTTCAATTTTTTGGAAATTTACTGGTAATCATTCGGCTGTTATGCTAGTACGGATCCATGCAGAACTTTTATGATTTCTAAGTGTATTAAATAGTTGCAAGGGTGAGTTAGGAAACTTTTGGTTTTGGTTTGACTCAAAAAGGAGTTTAAAAGTTATCTGCATTTTAGTAGAAGGTGGTCTGAAAAGCCTTGTTTCCTAGACCCTTCCACAAATGCATCACTAACTTGCATTCCCACTAGTGGCACCCTCTAAAACTAAGGGATATTCAAGTTATGAGACTAGGAAACATAATGCTAGAGGTTGGAGGCCTAGAGAGAAGGGCAACTATTTTTCCAAGTCGGCCCTAGGTCAAGCAAGCCCATGTGCTTGACCGGTTTTTGCAAGGTAATTGGTGACAGTCATGGTTACAGGAACTTTTGATCAGTTTGAGTGCTGGAGTTGGATACATTGACTGTGTTGGAGATTTCCTTAAGTGTTATGGGTCTTGGGAACCCACCTTGCCCATTCTTCCTTGAAGCCGTAGCCTAACTTGATCAACTAGGCCTAGGTACCAAGGAGTTTGGAGGGTGTTGGAGCAAGATCAGCCCAAAAGATTTTGGATTCTTAGTAGGTGCCAAGAAGGTTGTTTAGACCTATGGATAAGTCCCTATGCTGTTAAGGGATACTGGGAGAAAAGTGCAAAGAAGCTAATTGGAAGGCTACAAGGTTTGTAGGCCTAGAAGTGCAAAGGTGTGATGAGAGTTTGGTAGAACCAAACAAATTGATGACTTTGGGTTGGAACAGTATGTCCATGATTGTCACCATTTTTGGTGATAGTTGGTGAGGTTTTTGAAGTGGGATTTCCTTGTTTGGCTTGGAGGTTGAGTATACCCGAAGTGGGTAAGAGGACTTGTGAGAAGTCCTAGAATCCCAAGTTGGATTGTGACAACCATTTATTGGCTTGTGGAAGGTAGTTGCTATAGACTCTACATCAAAAGGGGATTGAATAAGATTTCATATTGGGAGAGAATGAAGACCATGGTGAGAAATCAATTCTTGCCATCTGATTTAGCAATCCAAATAAAGATAAGAACCTGAACAATTTGAAACAGAGGGATATGGATGTCATGTCCTATACTAAGCAATTCCATACCCTGAGTATTAGGGGAGGACTAGAAGATGAAGATGAGAAGGTGGCTAGATACATTAATGGCCTCAAGTACAATATTCAAGATGAAATAGGATTGAATGTACCAAGGACACTTGGAGAATGTTTTCAGTTGGCAATCCGAGCAAAGGAGAAGTTGAAAAGAAACAATGAGAGGCAAGAAAATTAGAGAGCAGGTGGAACAATGAGAGGAAGAGGTGTAAGAAGTCAGTTTGACACTTCAAATAATCAAGAAAAAGATAAAGGAAAAGAGATTACATCTGAGACAAGAGGAAGTTTCAGGGGAGGAAGATTTGGAAGTGGAAGAGGTAATAGTGTTTTCACAGGTAAATGCTTCACATGTGGAGGAGTAGGCAATCAATCCTACAAGTGCCCTGAGAAAAGTGTGGATTTCAGGAAGGAGGAGAGGAGAGTCACCTTGACCCAAGGAGAAGAGGAAGAAAAGAAGTACGATAATGCAGACCCTAAACTTGAAGGAGAATCTTTGATGGTGAGAAGAGGACCACAAATGTAGCAGCAAAAGGAGACCAAACCATCCTTTTTCAGGAAAAATTGCATAAGCCATGGTAAGGTTTGTAAGATGATAATAGACTCTGGTTCCTTTGATGATTTAGTGTCTTATGAAATGTTAAATAAACTAGGATTGAAGAAGTATCCTATTGATAGACCATATAGGGCATCTTCGATCAGTGATGCACAAAATAATGTTGTAAGGGAGCAAGCAATAATGGATTTCTCTATAGAAGAATATAAAGATCAAGTTATATGTGATGTTATTCTAATGACATGCTGCCATGTAATCCTTGGAAGGCCTTGGCAAGCCTCAAGGAACACTATTCATTCTGGCTCATCAAATGTTTATATAGTACACAAAGATGGTGTGAAGTTTAAGCTAAATCCTTTCACTGGTCATGATGAGGAAAGAGTTATTCATTTTGGCAAGAAAGAGTTTGTGGACTTGCAGGAGTAGAGGGAGAGTAAACATGATATGATAGATCTGCCACTAAATCCATCTCTTTTGGTTATGAAGGATTAGATTGTTCAAGACAAAACTTAGAATTATGCTTACAAGCAGATAGTGACAGCAAAAGGACTGATGATAGGAATAGTATGGTTTCCTTTGGTGACAAGAGTGAACAAAGAAGTGAACATATCCATGGAGGATAAGAGATAGGGTCAGCATGACCTCATACATCAAGTTATTTAGCCTTTGTCAAGGATAAAACATGACTGTTCACAATCAGCAGGTAGTAAGGTTACCATGACTGGTAACAAGGATCCAATGCTTTTTGTTTCTAATGATTTGTATGTAGGTGTGCAGGGTAATACATTACAGGTGCAAAGTTGCAAACATCCCTCTAGAAGGATAGGAGGAAAGAAGATAGTACCCCTTAACTCTTGGGACAATAGTTTCTTTGAAGGTGGGGTATTTGGTGCAAGGGCACCTATTAAATCATCTAAGAGAGCCTTGGTACCAGATGAAGATAGAGGATCAAAGACATCATTGATTGTTAATTGGGATATATTAAAACCAATAATGGAATTATGTAATAAACAATGCACTTTGAAAGACAAAAGTCATAAAAGTCCTAGTAAGGACCTAAGGGCAACATGATGTAAAATGGCCAAAAGAGCCATATGGGGTAGTCTTAGGATAGTTTCATACTTAGTTGCATTTAATAAATCCATATGACCAATTTTGAGTCAATGGAATAGTTTATAAAGTTAGGGAATGCATAAAAACTATAGTTTGAAATTTTAATTTCAAATTCAAATGGACATATTAGTTTTTGAGGGAAAGTAGTAATTTGGTATTTGTTTGATTAAATAAACCTTTGTAACCAACTTGGTCAGTTGGATAGGTGCATATAAGCCTATTTAAGTTATAATGAACATATGCAAGACATGAATCATTATTGGTATGGAAAAAATCACATAAATTATACTGAATAACAATCATACTTTCCTCTGCATCAATAAGAAAAATAAAAAATAAATGATACTTATACATACAATGGGGCTCTCTGTGCGAATGGAAATCTCTGATGATCTAGGATGCCAACTCTGTATAGGCTCATCGCCAGTAGCCACACCCTATATAAAATAAAGAATGTAATTAAATGAGATTACCACAAACATTTTACAAGAATGCATCTATATTTAATCAATTAGAAAACATCTAATTACCTTTCCTTTGTCAGTGCATGCTAGCTCACCCCTCGCACTTTGTCCCCCCAGGGCAAGTGGTATCTGCAAGATAAAAGAAAGATTAGCAACCATATATGCTACAATATCAAATAGAAAAACAAAATGCAAACACAACATAATGTACCGTAGATTTCTCAAGGCCAAATGAAATGGCTGAGAGTGTAGCATCGTCTATCTGTCTGAGCTCCTCCTCGGTCATCAACTAAACATGAATGAAGATAACATACATGTAAAAGTCAGTATGGCTTAAAAATTAAAATTACTCTATTATTAAAATTAACTTTAAATCACATATGTCATAACAAAAAAATGTATAAAAGTACCAACACTGGAGGAGTCCATGCCTCTGCATTCCCCTCCTCTCTCGCATCAGGGTCTATAGCCTCTGCACATGCGTCTGGTGTATCCTCGTCTAATACAAAATGATACTCAGGAAGATCACCTATGGGACCCAAGAAAATATTTTTGCATGTAATGCAAGTGTGAGGCACACAAATGTGTGATGAGCTAGCTGATGATGAACTGGCACCAACATCATCAACACGAGGAGGTAGGACTGACCTAGCCTGAGATATCATTAGGCTACTCAGCCTATGAATGGCTCTGATGGTCTGAGAGCTAGCCTCTGCCATAATATTTGGATGTTGCACTCGAGGAAGGGGGGACAAAGTGCCAAGTTTCTTCCACTAGGAAGAGGGTCTATCCTGAGGAGCTCCTAGTCCTAAGCCCATGTTGGGCTTCATGCTCAATAGTTCACTTTAAGCATCAACACAAATTCTGCATATAATTTTCTAAGGAAATAAAATGGTATGTCTAAATTTCCATGTGGAGGGATATCAAAGACCATCCACCAACGATCTCAAAAATTTGCACGTATGGCATCATTTGTGCACCATTTAATTGATAATTTGGTTTTTTTTGGGTCAATTGGTATACCCATTTTTGGGTTAGCAAAAAGGCTAGCCAAATCGTCTTTGGTTATGTTGAGGGCCACAAGCTCATCACAATCCAAACCATCACATCATTCCAACGAAGAGCAGCATTTTGTTTGTTCGTAAGGGTTTCAATGTTATCCACTATGGTGTTTAACGTGGACAACATAGGAGCCAGTGCAGGTACATTATTATATGTTCTATGCAAACTTCTCAACTTGATGAGATTTTCATTTATCAAATCTTTGATTCGAGGAGGGTTTTGAGGAGGTAGAGGATCATTTGGTGGATGGTTTTGTGGGTATACTGGATAGTTTGGTGGTGGGTTATGAGGAATATTATTCCCTGCCTCAGTGTCATAATTTTGATCAGCCATTCCTATTGAATTGCAAAACGTAATATATATTAAAAAAAAATCTAAATTTTAACCATTTTTGTCAAAAAAAACCTACATTCAACTAAAACAAATAAAATCATCCTAAAATCTATTAAATTTAGGTTAAAAATGAGTTGGGGAAAAAGACATACCTGAATATCTGATATCCGATCTCATATCTGATATCCAATCCACAGTGGTAATACTGGCCCCAAATTCGCGTAAATTGAGGGCTCGTGGGTTTGTGATTTTATTTATCCAATGCGCAGGTATCGCATATTTGATACTATATCAGATATCCGATATTGTATCGGATATCCGATACAACATCGGATATCCGATATTATATCGGATATCCGATATAACATCGAATATCTGATATAACATCGAATATCCGATATGTCCCAAACATATAGCATATAGTAAATTAATATAATATATATTACATTATGTTACATTTTATATATATTTTTATTATATTATATATATATTATATTAATTTACTATATATTATAATATAAAATATTATATTATATAATAATACTATTATAGTATTATATTATTATAATTTATAATATGTTATACTTTTTTATTATATATTATATTATAAGATATTACTTTTTATTATTATATTATATCTTATATATATAATATTACATTACTATATATTATAATATATTAAATATGATAATATAATACATTATAATATTATTATTATAGTATAATATTATACGATTATAATATAATAATAATATTATATTAAATAATAATAATAATAGTGGCATGAAAATAGTGTCACATGTCGGTTATTCGATTTAAAATTGGATATTCAATATCAAATCGGATATCCGATATTATAGGATATTCGATGTTAAATCAAATATTCGATATTATATCAGATATCCGATAAGGCTCGGCCTTACCTTCCAGGTTTGGTTCCTGGATAGGTGAAAAAAAGTTAGAGCAGATTTTGAAGCACTTTTAGGCATCTTCAAACTCTTTTTTTTTCACATTGCAAATTTTTGGCATACCATGATCCTGCACATACCCTTGTTATTAAAAATTTTTACAAGCACACATTTTAACACTTTAAAAAATGTCAATTTTGAGAAACAAAAATATATTAAATCATATCAAAATTTGTTTTTAATTATATGGTGTTCTAGAGGAGAGAGTCCTCTTCTAGAATGTATAATTTTTCTCTTGGTTAGAGTATATTTGTTTTGAAAAATGTGGTGGGAGATGAAAACTATTGATTTTAGGTGAGTTGAAATTTGAATCATTATAAAAGAAAAAACATAGTTCTAAAGACAATTTTTATTTTTTATTATTCTAGCTATATATGTTACCTATAACATAGTTTGAGATCAATGACAAATAAATTTATTTCCATATAGTCTTATGCTGGGAACTAGACCCCTAATTTTTAGCATTTTTCAACAGCTAAAAAATTGTCTATAAAAATTAGGAAAGTATATCAATTCTTATTCCAAATAATTATTAAAAATAATAATCCTAAAATTCATCCATTTCTACACATTTCATTTGTTTAGTTCATTTCAAAATTCAAAATAATAATATGAATTTTATGTTATTGAAGGTGAATAGTTATACTTTTGTTAGCCTTTTCCTTTACAAAAGGATGACATAGGTTTGTGCTTTTACCCTTACCATTAGTCTTTTAATGAATAAGTACATTGGAAAGAAATTTTGAGAAAGGGGGAGGAAATGGTCCTAAGAAGAAGGATGAAGAGACTAAGAAATGGAACAAGATTGTTTGCAATCAGGGATTTTTTAAGTGGCGATTAGTCACCAATTGGCAAATATGTCCCGATCGGGCTATAGAAATTGGCTAAAAGAACACCGTATACTAGTTGACCGATTCACCCAGATTTTATAAAATATTCATATATTGGTCCGAACTTTCACCACTATTATTACGTAATTTCAATTTGGTAGTCGGGTTCTTTTCCCATATTTCTCTTTAATGTTTACTCTTATTCACCACAAAATTAATTGAGTGTCTCTTTCGACGATCATCATTCACCAAATTCCCATTTTCCTATGCAAAATTTTTATTCTTCCTAGGACCCAATTCGCCATGCATCACACACAATGGGGTCCCAAATTCCTACCCTATTCACCCACTCGATTGCTTGAAATTACGCGGGCTTCGCCAAATATTAGTTCTTATCATATGTAATGGTCGGCCCATTTGCCAAAATGAAAACAGTTTATCTGTAGTTGTCTATTTAAGACATGAGTTTCATTATTGAAACATGTCAAAAGAAGGAGCCTTCTTCATAGTATTCTGATCAGTAGAGAACCAGAATGACTACGACTGCGAGTCCATAGTATTTTACTGCAGCCTTAATTTGATGGAGATGTCACAGTCAAATTTAAATAGGAAGAGGAGTAGGACTAATGAAGGTGGAGATGTCCAAGAGAGGCCAACAAAATGCAAAAATATATCTTCATACTTTGGCAGGGGTAGACGCAATAGTGTTGGTCAAAGTAAGGAAGGTACATCATCAGAGGAGCCTGTACAATCTCAACCTACATAGGAGTCCATTCAACAAATTGGGGAGCCTAATAAATTTGGTGACGGAGTTGCAAAACCTGATATCTCTAATGAAGATGACCTTGAAGAAGAATATCTAGTAAATAACCAGTACCAGGATGAATCAATCAACTTTAGTGATGACGATGGTGCAATTAACAGTAATAGTGACACTAGAGGGAGAGGAAAATCGAAAGAAAAAATTGATTGTCACTGGGAGATGGTAAATTTGATTGGGCAGAAAAGTATCCATTCATTGAGCCTGTGGACAATCCAATCGTAGGTGAGCCACCAGTATAATGCAGATGTGCAATTTGTAGTTGGAAGTATAAAAAGGAAAAGTGGTTGCAGATTAAACTAGACATCGTAGAGAAACATGTTGGTAAGATTTACAAAACCTCAACTGTAGATGGTAAAGAAATAAAAGTGGTAAAATATAAAAAAAAGGAGCAATGTCAACATAAAAGGAATGCTGAAGAATATTATATGTTTCAAAAATTTCAGAGGAAGCCTGGTGAAGTTCAATGTTCTATTAATGCTATTTTTGCAAAAGCAAGTGAAGTAGAAGAACGTGGAAAAGCTATTCAATTAAGTAATGTTTTCTATATTTTGAGCAGAGGGCGTCCAATGACAGACTATCCAAAAATGAGTGGTTTTTTTACACTTTTTGAAAGTTCCTAACTATCCTATCAGTCATTGGTTGATAAACAGTGGATGGGAATGGGAAATTTGTATTGCATAGGTTGAAATAGAGGATGTACAAAGAAAAATAAAAGAGTCAACCTTTATTGCATTGTCCTTAGATGAAGTTACAGAAATAGATAATATGTCATGGGTATGCATGCATGTTTATACTATACAGAATAATGTCCACCAACCATATCTACTATCTGTTGCTAAATTGAGAGACAATGCAACAGCAAAAACTTTATTTCAGTTAGTAAAGAGCAATTTAATTAAATATGGAGCTATGGATGAATTGACAATAGCAAAGAAGTTGGTCTATGTTGGAGCAGATGGAGCTTCAGTAATGCAAGGTCAAAGGAATGGTCTTTGCACAAAGATGTAGGCTTCTTGTTCACCATATGTTGTTGCCATTCACTATATGGCCCATAGGATGAATCTTGCTTTTAGAGTTGTGAAGAAGTTTCCTTCAGTAAACAAGGTTGAAGATTTAGTAAGAGAGTTGTATGCATATTTTTGTCGAATTCCCAAGAATTTTAGAGAATTGTAGCACTTTGCTGATGGAATTAATGATAGAAACAAGCTTCTAAAAGATGTTGATACCATATGGATCTCTTTGGATGGACCAGTGCATCGAGTATTTTTGAATATTAATCTTTGATTGGACTAATGTATGAAAATTAGGACAATGCAGAAAATTAGAGATGTGGCGACCTGCTTCGAAGGTTAAGCAATATAGAGACACTTTTGACTTTGGCATCTCTTCTTCCCATGCTAGAAGAAATGAGGTTAATTATGAAAAAAGCCCAGCAAAGAGCCATGTATATTGCAGAATATGCTCAGTTGCGTAAAATGTCATGCTAAGCCCTCGATAATCTCTATCGTACTAACCTAAATTTATTCGATGATAGATTTAATCACTAGCAAAAACTAATAGATTTGGACGATCCTGATAATTATTTAAAATCATTGAAAAGGGAGATTTATGTGTTTGTGTAAGGGGATTTCAGATACCAATGTACTACAGTGTCCCAAAGAAGTGAGCTACAAGAGTTACAAGGGAAGAGTTTACCAAGATCGTCGAGTCTATAGCATCTACTGCAAGGGACATAGCCTATAGAGTTTCCTCTAAAATAATATCATGCTTCCCATATGATCAACTACTTGAGGTCATGGCAATTGTGTTTCCTCAATATTGGTCCTTCAACAATAAGGAAGATTATCGTAGAAGGTTGTTGATTTTGATAAAGGAATTTTGCAAATCTATAGAATTTGATGGAGTGACTATCAATAGAATATTAGATGAGGGTCTTCTTAGACAACAATCAGGCACCTTTGCAAGGACCATGAAGCATCAATATCAATTAATGTGTAAACCACATGAAGAGGGCTTGGCAACAAAGCTTTGGATAGAACTAAAACAGAGCACATTGTTGCGTGAAGAAATTTTAGAGTACTTCAAGCTTGTTGATCTATATCAAACCATGATATTGGGTTCAGTGGAGGATGAGAGAGTTTTTAGTGCTTTGGGCTTCCTAAAATCAAAGCTAAGAAACAAACTAGACAAGAATTTGGAATCATGCTTGAGGGTATACACATCTAGGTATAATGTCAATACTTTTCCTTTTCAAAAAGCAATAGAAATCTGGAAGAAAAGATCCAAAAGAAGAAGGGTGGGATTGGGCAACACCATTAACCAATCTCCTACAACAACTCCAAGTGGGACAAGTACAGTTGGCAGTGACACTGGCCATGGGATTGGGAGTCATAGAAGCAGAGGTTAGAGTGAACTTGAAGTTGAAGAAAACACAAACGAAAATTAAGAGAAGAATGAAGCAACTGGACTACCAAAATTGGATGATGATGATGACATAGAGATGAATTGGAAAATTTAGGAAATTTTTGCTGAATTAGTAGTGACAACCACTAGGTATTTTTTGAACTTATTAGCTACTATATGATATCCTATCATTCAATGTTCATTTTAGAAAAGAAATAAATTAGAATGTATTATGTTTCATCATTAAATTTTGAAAACAAAGAGTATTATTACTGTAGAGTGTAGTTTATATCATTTCATCAATGATCATTCATATTTGAATTTGAAATTCTTGAATGAAAATATTTTTCTATTTTATTCATTTATTCAACATACATTGAATTGGAAAACATGAAAATTAGATATAATCATAGATTCAATTCCAAAATTAATAATTATTAATGGTTTTCCTTTACAATATTTAGCTAATATGGTACATGTCATGCCCAAACTACGAGGGCAAAAACACACACAATTTTTTTTTTTTTTTTTTAGAGTGCTCAAAGTTTAAATCAGATTTCTGCAAGAGAAGTAAAGGTTCACTACAATTCTACTTGAGTTTAAAACTCTAGTGGAGGAATACATCGTTAAGATTGATATCGATCATAAGATACCTAAAACTTGAAGATTTCAATAACTTGAAAAACATTGCATGACTATTATAATATTTTATCCTTACGAATGGTAAATTTAAGTTCCATTAACTTTGATTAATAATAGCTTTACTAGGCAAGATATCAATTAACATTATAACTAATTGATTTGAATTCTCAAAAGGAATAATATCAGAAATGTAAAAAAATAAAAAATAAGAGCACACTTAAAAAAATAACGTTTCCCATAAAGTTCATCTATTATTCATAGACAACATTTCCACGAAAGATCATATATAACTAAAATAAAACAACTAAAGATTTACACTCATTTTAAATAGCTAACTAACCTTAAATTAAAACTACTAAATAACACATTAAAATTGTTTTATTTAGAATATACTAATTTCACATTTAAAACATTTTAAATTAAAATTTAATTAATATTTTTTTAACATCTAAGAAACTATTTAATACTAATAAAATAAACTAATTTCAACTAAATTTTGACAAACACAAAAAATATATATATATCACAATTCAATACTTAAAAAGATCATAATGATTAAATTATAAATGTAAAAGATAAAGTTCCAACCTAACTAATATTAACTAATCATAAGATTAAAACTAACTAATCTAATTTTAAATTTTAAAACAATTAGCTTAAACAAATAACAACTTAAAAACTTATCAACAACAATTAATACTAAACTAAACTTAAAATGATCTAGCTATCATTAAAACTAGAACTAAATTCCTAACTAATATAAAATCTAAAAACAAACTTTATAACTAAAATAATTAACAATAACCAAATCAAAATAAATAACATATACCTAAACTAACATCCTAACTTAAAACTAAAATACTAAATTTAAAACTAACTTACAAAACAAATAATAACAAAATTTAACAAAACTTAATACTAACTTACACCTAACCATCTAACCTAACCCTCACGCCCCCCTACACCCCTACCAACATACTTGGGCAGATACCAAAGTTGCCCCACGTAGCCCAAGGTCTGCAAGGCGCAGTCCATCCTTGGGTCAAGTATGTGGCAGTGCGATGCCAGGCCCCAAAAACAGCGCCCAAGCACTTTTCAAACATGGCAACAACAACTTTCTTAATGAGAAGTCAATTGAGCGCTCAAATAGAGGGGATGGGGAAAAGAATAAGGTTTTAAATATAAGTTATCACTTCATCCCAAGGCCTCAGGTTTCCTCATGAGCTGAGACAAGCACAAAGTCAAGTTTGGGTGCAAAAAAGGGGTGATGTCATTCGTACTTTGAATGGCTGACATTGTCTCCAAGTGATATGCCTAAATTTAAGAGTTATGGGTGTGTAATTATGTTTTAAAGTTTATTTGGTAGGATAGGATATTTCCTTAATTTATATGTCCATTTTTGTATTTATTTTATTTTTACTTTATTTTATTTAAACATTTAATATTAACAAGTTCAAGGGAATATTAATAGAATCTTTTTGATGCTCTATGGTAGAAGACAATAAATCTTGTTCCTCGTACAAAAGGCAATGAGCATTTTTGCTCCAAGAATAAATTTTCTCTAAGTATAATTTTTTTGAAATTGATTGATTTATTAAGAGGGGTTATCTCTTTTTTTTTTTTTTAAAGGTCTAATAGGAGCTATTACAAAATAAATATTCTAGGAATAGGAATGATCCATTTACTATAATGCAAGAATTGTTTTGCTTTCAATAATCCCGAAACTGAACCTGAATTCATAACATAAATTTCATTTTTTTAACATAAAGAAAACTCAAAATTTTACTTAATTAACCCATCATCATTTCATCCTAATTTGATGTGCATCCATCTAAATTAAAAAATTACGATTAAAACACAAGATAAATAATTTTACTCAAACACCAATTTTATTGGCAAACCTAATTCAAGGGCTCAGCCAGGAAAGAATCAAGAAGAAAACCCGGCTTCGTTGCCAATTACAACAAGGTTTAAAATTCATATACATAGGATATCAATCCCAAATTTCAAAAATTTAATTGAATTCTCTCCATGATCCTCAACAAGGGTTCCATAACCAATTCTGCAACACATTTCTATGAACCATGGAGGAAACAAAATCTGATCAGGTGATAACAAGCATGACCAAGAAACAAATCAAACATGCATATTCACACAATGTTTTCACTATAAGATTCACAATGAATCAATACTAGGGAAAGGTGGATTCTTCCAACTAGGAGAAGTCAAGAACAACACCAAACAGATGCCCAATCGGGGCTATATACCAAGAACTTTCGTTCTTCCATTTCAACATACCAAAATCATACAAGGTTTGTGCTGACAGGCAGGGGCCCATAACACCCTACCCTTTCTCCATCTTCTCATCCTGAGAAGAGACTCTACACTGGTTGGAGTCTGACTAAACAGACCTTTCCCAAAATTGGTCACTTCTGCCCTCTCCAAGGGTGAGTAATACCAAAACACCCATGCAAGGAAAATCTCAAAATTGCAAACATAAACATGAAAGGAAAACAACCAAAATAACATGGTTTCAAATCTTCCCAACATACCCACAAACATACAAACATTGAAACAACAACAAGGTAGCATAAGCATGAAACAAGAATAAAATCTAAACAAGAGAGATGAGAAATCCAACCTTCACAAAGAGGTAATGGTAATGAACAAGTTTGAGTAGAGTTTCCTTCTCCTTGCTTCAATCTTCAATAACTCTTATCTAAATGTAGAGATTGGGTAACAACCCCTACTAGTCCAAGAAAGGCCTCTAAATAAGCTTCCAACTCAACTACCGAAAAGGAGCAGTAACTACTTCCACCCACTAGCAATTCTAGAAGCTCCTAACTCAACCCACACTATGGTTAGACACCAAAAGGAGGTGGGGTGAGGTAACTCAGGATAGCCACTTGCAAAGGTAAAATGAGACTTTTTGAGTGATCTCCAAAGTCAACAAAAGGGGCTTAGGGGTTGGAAAAGACCCCCAACCCATACCCATACCCCTTGGGTATAAATATTTCATGATTTAAAGCCTTAGGAATGGCTTTAGAGCCAAACAAAAGCTAGGAAATAATTAGGACCAACTAATAACTCTAAAATGCAGATTAAGCACTAATCAGGATTAAGGGAAGACTAACCTCGATTAAGAACCCAATTAGAAAATGATACCAACTTAATCCAACTTAGGTGCAAGGGTTACACAGCTAACCCTAACTAGCATGCTAAAGAACATAAACAATTTACGAGTGTCAAGCGACACTAAAAGAACATAATTACGAACATTAACATTCACTGAACATAAAAAGATACATACATACATCTCACAATACAATACGTGAATTACGAACAACACGGTTTCCAAAATTAACACATAGAGATCAGTCCTATTCCTCCATCGATTTCCTTGGCTAAAAATATCTGCACACTCATTGCACACATCAGTAGTCCCGAAAATCAGATGTACATATATATGTTTCAAAAATTCACATAAATTGAAATATACATCAATCAAGGTTTCTTGCATCCTACTTATATCCTTCATCATAAAGATTCCAAAATTAATGTGTTAATCCTACATTTTACTTAATTCATCAACATACATAAACATAAAGCATTAAATGACGGATATCAAATATCTGAAAATAACATCACACAACATGAAATCATATAGTATGTTCTAAGTATCAGATAATGTCTTGACATCTCGAGTCGTGAGTACCAAAATGATAAAGTAACATCTAAGGCTAGGAGGGGTCGGGGCGAGGCCTCACAGTACAATTCTTGTAAGCCAATGACCCTAAATTCCCTTTTATAGAAACAAGGGAGCAACAATAGTTTCAGGTCAATTTTCCTAATGTGAAGTCTCAAAATCTAAATCAGTAAGACATCTACAAGTCTACAACATCTCTACAACTTTAGTTGTACATTTTTGCATTTGATAGACCGGTTTAGTAAATTAGCAATTTTAGCATAGGCAATAGCATCTGCAAGACTGCAACATTGATCCTATTCAAAAAAAAAAGTTCAAACTTGTTACTTTCAACTGAATTCTAGAGTCTAGACTATAGTATGTAGGATAATATGAAAGATATTCATATTTAGTACAGATATAGAGATGATTGAAACTGAAAGTACTTTCACATAAAGACTATAAGTTTCTGTAGTATGCTCCATTCTTCTTCAGTTGGAAGGGAAAAAAATTTGATGTTATGGTAAATGACTTGCATTCTCGTCAGCATTCCATACTTGGAAGAGCGAGTTTCAAGCAATGTTCATTCCACTAGTGCATGCAAATTTGTGAATGTTTTTATGCACTTTGCAATGCCTTCATGAGTTCTTTCCTGAGGAAGGTTGCCTAAATCAGAGGTTATTTGGTCCTCCAACTTTTGTTTCTAAACTTCTCTTCCAACGAAACCCATTGTTGTGAAATCAGGTCCAGGACTCGGTAAACCAAGAGATATCAATTTTGGTGTTTTATTGTTCATCTTGGCGAGGATTGGCCCAAATAAAGCAAGAACTTCTTATGCTTCTGTTATTTTTTGACATTTATGAAATACAGAGGTCGCCTTTATTATTGAACCAATGCGGTCCTGAATTCCCTTGCTTGCCAAATTCTTGTCAACAGTGCTATTGATTTTTTCCATAATCCGCTTTGCAATTTTTTGTCTCTGACAAAAGCTTTTTTTCTCCTCAAGTTGCTCTTTTAGCTTCCCAAAAACATCTGTAAGAGCTTCGTAGAGTTTGAACCAATCACACAACCTATTAGCAAAAGTCCTTCTTTTCCCCTAGAAGTAATTTTTTATTTTCTTTACTATATTACGTACATGGTCATTCAAGTTGTTTTCATATTTTTTAATAGTATCATTTGCCTTCTTTAGGTCTTCTTTCATTTCTGAGTACTGGTGTTCACTACGTTTTGTTATTTTCTCTACTTTATTTTCCCACCCTTTTGCTTTCTCTTCCCACTCTTTTGCTTTTACCCTCTGATTTTCCAATTCTTTATTTAACTTATTGTTTACATTTGCAGCATTCTCCAAGTTTCTGTATAACTTTGTTGAATAGTCTTTTTCATCCTGAATTTTTTTTCCCATTTTTTCCAAATTTTCCCTCAGAGTTTTCAGTTCTATGTCCATTTGTTCTTGCTATTCAATTGCTTCTTTAGAGCCAAAGGATGAATTTTTTATCCTTTTCTCTAATTCTTTGCAGCTGTTTACTGCTGCTTTCTCACTTGCCTTTACATTTGCTAGGTCTGCCTTTAACTTATCTATTATGTCCTGAAGCTTTCCTTTCTCTCTCTCCAACTTCATTACTGGACTGTAGACCACTTGGTTGGTCATTTTGGACACATTTATCTTGTCCACATTTTTAATTTTGGATAAATCCATTTGGAGGGTGCTAATTTGAAATTCAGATGGATCTAACTGACTCTCTGGTGGATTGTTATCTCTAGATGGGGGCATAACAACCATGAATTCCATCATATCTTTATTTGGGTCATATGTAGGAAATAAACTGTTGGTTGTAGGTTCTACATCACGAGCTGTAGCAATTTCTTCCATCTTCATTGTCTTACTATTTTGTCTATTCTTGTTTTCTGATTTTTCATAGTTAGTTACAAATTCATTGTAATGAAAATCAAGATTTTGTGAGACAATTGAATGTTTGAATGGTGAAATAGATGTAGCACTTTCTCTGATGTATGAGCTTTCACCAATACCATGAGGATAACCAATGCCTAGACCCATTAGTGGGGTTTGTGGATTGTTCTGAGGGTTTTGTCCTAAAGGATGGGCAATTGTTGGACTCATAGTCACCATTGGCGTTGTTGTACTAGTAGTACTACTAATACTTGTCATAACCTTCTACTTATTTACACTTTCTTGATCTCCGGGATCAAATTTTGTTGCATCTATATACAATGTCCTTTTCGAACAACTAGTTGTAGTTTTACCCATGATATCTATAGATGTGGGAGTGACAGTTGATTTAGATTGAATCTGAGTGCTCAAAAGTGGAACAGTAAATGAAGTAGGAACAAATTTAATTAACTAAGATGAATCCAATGTGGATGGAATTGACTGATTTCATGATTGATCTCCATGCCCAAGGCTTGGTTTCTGACCATGTTTTGGTGCTACAGCTGGTGGTTGAGGTGGTAACCAAATCCCTTCTCCACTAGGACCCATACCACCAGAACCTTGGTAGCCCATTTTTTCTACAATTTCTACCCCTTTGCTATATAGAAGTTTGGTGGATGCATCAACTCCTCTCTGAATTTTTGTACTAGATGAGGAATTCAAAGAATCCTAGTCATCATAATCATCATCAGTATCATTTTGATGTGCTTCAAGTGGATGCTCCTTATTCCACAATTCGTCAAATATTGTATCCTCTTCAACCTCATCATGATCTAAAGAGGTTTTGGCTCACCGAGATTCTTCCTCATTTCCCAAAATTGAGAAATTTTTCTTTGACTCCATCCAACATCTATACAATCATTCATTAGCTCTTTTGGAATAGGTTTTGTAGATGGTTTATCAGCTTTCTTGTAGAAATTAGATGATTTCATGCCCTACACTTTTCCTTTCTATTCGTGCAATGCCATTATTTGTGATGTCAACTCTTGTATTGACATATTATTTTCAGCAGCATATTTGTCCATCTATTTTTTGACCTCCTCCCAGGAGTCCATGTTTTTAAATTTTTCAATCAAAGGCATACTTTCATGTTGATATTTGCTTGCAGAAGTCCCAATGCCCTTAAGCCTTGCTCCAATTATGTTCAGTGGGTCATACTGCCAATGACTGTCAACACCAAATCAAAAAATTGAAAAAAAGGCTTCAGCCACTTTGAATCATCTTCTCTCAAATGCAAACCCTCCAAAGGAGAATGGCAAGGTGGGAAATATCATTTTCTTTTTCTGACCATGAAAGAGTACATCCGTGCTCTCCATTTTTCGTACATATTCCAATGCAAATACCCTCTCTATTATATTTATTGGAATTTTTTAGGGTTCTACCCATGAATTGTAAAACCTTAACACAATGTACTCTTCCATTAAGTACCAGTCAGCCAATTGTAGCTCACTTCCGAGTTGAATGCAATTTCTACAAGTAACAAGAAATCTAGGCATTGGAGTGCCTATAATTTTATGGTACATTGGTGCCAAAAAGAAGTCTACAAAATTTTTGTAGTTCCTTCTATTATCAATCATCCTTATTTGAGGTGTCCACTCATATATTAGATTTTGTCCTTGAGTTGGACTGCAAAGCTTGTTTGCCTCAAATAATGCATGATGCTTTGCTAGGAGAAGATAGCACAAGTAGGTTGTGAATCTAAATGTATTCTTTGGACCTCTTTGAATCATTAGTAATTGATCTTGCATGCAACAAACAATGTGCTCAATAAAATGATATATTACTAGTTCTTTTTTAAAATCAATATGATAAAGCATTTCAAGAATGCTGGCATGTACTTGTTTGTTACTATCCAATCCCAAACAAAATGCTAGCAAGGAAATAATGTCCTATGCCCATGGCACAAAAAATTCAAAATCATAAGGAGGCATTTGATTTGGACTCAGCCTACAACCGCTTTTTATTCCTCTGATATAAGAATCACTCTGTTCTACATCTAATTTTTCATAATCATCTGCCAACTTTCCTAGGTCAATATGTACGTTTGACTATTGTTGTTGAAACCCTAGGTTCAACAGACTAGCAAATTCACTCTCAGTTATGGACAAAATTTCCTCTTGAGTAATTTTATTCACAATTGCTTTTCTATTTTCATCATAATTTTTGGCGCAGAGCATAACAATTTATGGACAAGGGAATACTTATGGTAACGCCATGTGTGCCAACCCAGCTAGCCATGGTGCAATTTTATTTGCAGTTGCATTTACACTAGCGTTAAATGAAAAAAAATTTGAAGCCTTATTTGGATCATTCCACTTGTTTTCAAGTGCAAATCTTATCTCCATTATACCCTTATTTCCATGAATAAAAGTATCATGTATATCATGGAATAAATCACTGAAACCTAGTGTTTTAAGCATATTATGGAATTCTGTTATTTTGCCCATGTTATTCTTGGTATTTGTTTTGCCCATCATGGTAAATATTTAAACACAGCTACAAGCCTGCAAGGGTGATTCAAAATTAAAACTTTATGGACTAATTTTTTTTTATATAATATAAACAGTAAAGTCATAAAATTTAAAATGCAGAACATAAATTTTTAGGATTTTAGTAGTTACACTTACCTATTCACATTCATGTTGCCCTTAGTTTCCATTTTTGCAGAGAGCTAAGAGACTGTAGTTTGTTGCTTTCCTCAGACCACAATCCTCAACCTAGAAATTAAGAATCCATAACTTTGTTGCACTGGAACATTGTAAATTGTAGTTTGTAACCCCTTTCTAATGTCTAATCTGCAAACAATATATAACTGCAAAACTAAAGAAACTTAATGCGCCAAAATTGTACAATCTATACTCTATAGTCTATAGTCGTCACACTTGTCACACAATACACTTTTAATTTAAATGTGAATGGAATCATGGACCACTAATGTTACCTAACCCCTCATAATGTATTAATGTCATTCATAACGTCACTGTTAATTGCAAGTGGAATGTGATTATGTCAATGTGTTAACTGAGCAATGACATGTGTCATGATTTTGGGACGCTTTTGAAATGAGAGGGTTTCTTTTTCCTTTCATCTCGAAACTCAACTTTGGTCATTGATCTATAAACATCCAATGCCACCGGTGAATGTTGTGGTGGCCCTATGGATCGTGGGTCCCACTCCCATTAACTAAGCTAGTCGGGTATTAGGATAACTCACATCATGAGTTAGATGTGTCGGTGTCACATCATCACCAAAGTGAAATGACATTGTTATTTGTTGGTCAACCGATGATTTTAGTGACACATGTCATGCTTCCAGGATGCATTTGAAATGATAGGGTTTCTTTTTCCTTTCATCCCGAAACACAACTTTGGTTGTTGATCTATAAATATCCAACGACACCGGTGAATGGTGTGGTGGCCCTGTGGGTCGTGGGTTCCACTCCCATTAACTAAACTAGTTAGGTATCAGGATGACTCACATCATGAGTCAGATGTGTCAGTGTCATGTCATCACCAAATCGAAACGACATTGCTATTTGTTGGTCAACCGAGAAGTTTAGTGACATGTGTCATGTTTCTAGGACACGTTTGAAATGATAGGGTTTCTTTTTCCTTTCATCCCTAAACTCAACTTTGGTCATTGATCTATAAACATCCAATGGCACCGATGAATGGTGTGGTGGCCTTGTGGTTCATGGGTCCCACTCCCATTAAATTACAAGTATAGTTAGTATATTATTAAATTATATAGCTGCAATGATGTATATTAATTTAAATAGTAAAGGAATATATGAATAACATTATAGTATCATGCTAAATTAAAATTAGATGACATCCTAAAGAACATTTATCATACCAAAGATATTTATCAACTAATTATACATGAGATATAGATAAAATTGTATAATTTTTTTTTTAAAAAGAGTTAAATTGATAAATTTCAATTATTAAATTGTTTGATATATCTTGTTCAAGTGATAAAAACATCCAATTGCTGGACAATATTCTTAAGGTTAAATATAATGTGTAAAAGAAAACATAAATTAATTTTAAAATAACATTTATGCTTTAAAAAAGCCAAACACACTTATAATAAATAAATTTGATAATATACTAAGCTAAATAATTTGAACTTTATTAAAATTGATACAAAATTAATATTATGTATTTTAAAGTATAAATTAAAAATATCAATATAGTAAAAATTATATATGTTAAATAAATGTATAATCTAATAAAATTATATATATAAATAAAAATAAATGAAAATTTATTAAAAGCATTGATTTAGATATGTAAAAATAAAAATAAGTAAATTCTAATTTAAACTTATATAAAAATTTAAATTAAAATAAATATGAATTTAAATTATATAAAAAATAATTTTTGAAAATTGACAATTTAAAAGAGTTAAAATGTCTATATTTGATTAAAATATGTATATTTGAATAACATTTTACAAATTACAAAGATAAACATCAATTAAAACTAATTGTTTTTTTAAAAAAAAGTTTATCCACTTGTCACAAATGTGGAAAAGATAAAATTGAAATTAATGAATTCATTAATAGAGGTGTTAGAAAAATGATTATTTCAAAAAAAAGTTTATCCACTTGTCACAAGAAAATATAAGGTTGCAATTAATGCTTGCATTAATAGAGGTGTTGAAAAAAATAATTGTATTTTTTATGAAGAAAATTGATTTTTTTCATTGCCTTCATCATGAACCAATAAAGTTTTTAAAAATTTGTATTTTTCAATTTTAAAAAAATGCAAATTAATAAACCTTTTGCAAACATTTGTATATCAATGAAATTTTTAGATTATATAACTAATATGGAACTAGGTGATTCCATTAGTTTCCTGCCAAAGGCAGGAACCAATAATATTTTATATTCACATAGGCTTTTATAAAAAATTCGATAGAAAATTCAAAAATGAAAAATATTGCAATGTTGCATAAGTAAGCATAAGAAGTTATAACAATGAAATCCAATTTTATATGGAATTGAAACTCCAAAAATTTTATTGATATTTCTTGAAATTTACAAATTTACAAAATCAGGGGAAAACCCTAGACTCTAGAACTACTGTTCTATTCATTGTAGAAATGACCAGAATTGACCATGGTTGCAAATTTTTGTAGCCAGTTGTTGCCATCTTCCACTTCATCCAAGAAAAACCATTTTCGAAAAAAATTCAACCCAATTCTTGCGCATTTCCCATGGTGCTACAACTGCCCAGCAGTTAAGCCCAATAAAAATGGTTGCAGGACCACATTCTAGCCAGGTTCCAGAAGCTTGTGAACTTCACCCACCCAAGAGATCCCCACTCCTAAAACTACATGAGTGACAATTTCAATGTCATCAACCAAATATACTTATTTAAAAATCTTCCTCAGGAGCAGCACGATTTCGACCCTTGCTTCTCCGAGGTCAAGCAGGGAGGTTAGAAATTGTGATGTAATGTCACTGTTGACACGATACCAATTCCTATTATTCAAAAACTCACGCCCCAGAACCATTTTGACAGCAGCAATAACAAACTTCCCACTAGAGCATGGAACAACCTCATTGCAAATTGACAAGAGGTTTTCCTCAGGAACACAACCTAGAAAGGCCTTTTGCTCCTCTTCCAAAGTGCATCTTAGGCAAATAGGGTTGTCCATCTTTATTGCAAAGTTCAAACTCTAAGTTCTAGTAGACTAACACCAAACAAACCAGACCTATCGACTACCAAAAATGAGATGAGCAATGATGAAAGAAGTAGCTCAATCACCTATAAATAAGCTTGGTGGGTAGGGTGCTAGGGATTATTTGTTTGTTTCCATCCGACTACCAATTCAATTACATTAAATTACCAAATATTCTCAAATCTTGAACATAATTGCGAGTACGTGCCGAAAAGGCCAATTGTAATTAAACACTAATACCATCCATTTTCCTATAATGCGTGTGAAGCCACTTAACCGATGGAAAAGGCCAATTGTAATTAAGACTAATAGTAATAGTACTACTGCTAGTGGACTATGGCATGTCTTGTAATGTATGCAAAGCCGCTTAGCCGATGGAAAAGGCCAATTGTAAATTATAATTAACAGTGACAAGACATCAATATACTATCTCCTACAACTTAAGTGATACACGCTGGACAGAAATGTGTCACCATTCTAGACACTTGAACAAGGTCGAGGCTTCATTCCAGACGTTTCATAGCATACTAGTGAGAGAATGTCGCTATCATTGACATGGTATTTAATTCTTTTCAGGTGCACTGTACTCTGCATACAACTTACCTTGATACGTGTCAACATTCTGGTGACTACCTTGACAATTTTTCTTCTTTCAAGAAATGTTGGCCAAAATTAAACATCAACCATTGATTTTGGATCATTAGATGGTTTGAGTTCTCAAATAATACATTTAACATAATTATAGTGGTAGTGGCCAATAATTTATGTAAGTTGGTATGTTAGGTTAGGCTACTTATTTCACATCTTTTGAAAATAGCCATACCAACTATAACTTTCTGAAAACCATTCGCCATAACAAATAAATTAATTCAATTATTTGGAAAATAATTTTGCCACCTTTTTTTAAAAAAAGGTATCGGTTATTAAAATATTTGCCAACCAATATCCATATTTCAAAACATAATTCGCCATCAATATTAATAATTTTATTAAAAACAAAAATTATAATCACCATTATTTTATAAAAATTGTCTAAACTATTAAAAAAATCACCACCAAATATCCATCCATTGGCACATAATTCGCCAACACTATTAAATTTTTTTTCACCCAAATGACATGTGATTCACCACAATTTTATAAATTTTGGGAGGGGGGGTTCCTTAAAGTTATCCTTGTTTGCAATTTGAGAGGAAGCCTTGGAGAAAATGGATAAAGATAGAGACTCTACCTTTTGAAACCTAGTCTATTTCTAATGATAATATATTTGTTGAGTTCATATTCTAGATACATAATATGAGGACTATATTAAGGTCAATTTATTTTGTTTGATATTCGAGTGAACGCACAAAGTTGGGTTGCAATTCCGCAGAAGTCAAATCCATGAAATGAGACCTCTTAGAAATGGGTACCCGATTTTTAAAAATGGGCACCCATTTTTGGCTCGAGTGCCCGACCCTAAATTTAAAAAAATGGGCACCCATTATTTTTAAAAATCGGGAACCCATTTTTATTTTTAAAAAACAGGTACCCATTTCTCAAACAATTAAAAATTTGAATTTTTAAGAAATGGGTACCTATTTTTTAAAAATAAAAAATGGGTACCCATTTATTAAAAGTAAAAAACGGGTACCTATTTCTTAAAAATTCAATTTTTTAAGTTTTAAATGGATTTTACATGTCACTTTTAGCTTTTCAAAACGGGTACTCATTTTTTGAAATTGAAATAAGGGGTGCCCATTTCTTACAACATGAGGCAGGATTTTTTTTCCTGCCTCGTATTTTGGTTTGGGATAGGCTTGGTGAGACCAAGCCTATGCCTTGGCCTCTCAAGATTTGGCTAAGGCATTGAACTAACAAATTCATGCCTTGCCATAATTTTTAGAGGGTCTTCTTCATCAAATTTTTTTATAAAACAAAAACCCATTAGAGCTCTCACTGTCTTGATTTCAAAAAAATAAATTTTATAGAGTTATGATTTTATTTACAGTTTTATTATTATTTTTTAATCAAAGGTGGTACCTAAATGTAAAATAGCAATGTTCACTAAAACTTTAATAACTTTTTTATTTTATAATTTTTCTTAAATTAATTTATATTTCATCAATCTACATTCAATTCTTTTGAAATTTAAAACAAAAGAAAATTGAAAAAAGTGAAATTTTGATCAAATTATGGTGTCCGTACATGAGAGGTTTTAAAATTTTCCTTTATAGCCAATTAAAAATTAATAATAAAAAATAAATTTAAGAAAAATATTTTCATCAATCTTCGGTGTGTCAAGTAACTCCATTTAAAAGGATTCACAAAAATTCATTCATTTGTGTCAAATTATGGTGTTCGTACACGAGCATGGTATGGTCTTGAAATAGGCATTTTGAAAAAGTGGTTTTTAAAGATCCATACCAAAAACATAATCCATCATATGGGTATACAAATAAATTACATATTGAAAAAGAAGATTTCAGGCACTACAATTTTTATTTTTGAAGTTTTTAAATATTTAATCTCTAAATGGCTCAAATTTTGGCATCAATTGACAAAATATTTCAAAAATAGGAAAAACACTTCCACTTTTTGGCCAAAAGTGAGACCCAACTTCTTGCACTGACCCATTCATGACCTTTATATATGAGGAAAACTAAATAAGACACATAAAAAGATTTAAAAACAAATAAAACTTTTTAGTGTATATATAGATGTCCATATATTATTTTAAGCCTAGTTATGATACTTGGAGCCTACACTTATGAGAATTCTCTTATATCATAGGTTTTTCACTTGTTTTGAATTATGTTGGACACATAAAACTATTTTCTTGGATATATTCTCACACCACTCATATTTGAGAATTTCATTCCTCAATTCATAGAGGTATTCTCTCCTATTTGTCCACTTCCTTTTATCATTATTAATTATGTATTTTTTGTTGATATTGCGCTTTTATTGAAACTAGTAGATATTTCTAATAGATTTAAAAATATAGTATTCATTCAAAATAATTGTAAACACTTTGTTAGAGTTTTAGGTGACTCTACCACACCCCCTTTATCAAATAAAAAACCAAGATGGCTTTCACAAGTGTATGGTAAGACAATTACATTAAGATGCAAGAATGATATTATTGATAGTAGACATTATTGAACTTACCTAAAATGCACACAATATGCTATGATGTACAAGAAAGGAAATAGGAGACAATGATAAGGAGAAGATAAGCTCTCACAAATGCAAGGTGTGATGACATTTCTAGCAATGATGGATAATCATCCATTATGAAATGACTTGTATGCAATACTGAGAATAATAACATAAAATGTGAATTGGATCTCACATGTAAAGTAGAATTGGCTAACTTATATACCCACCTAATGTGGAATTCTCCTAGGAATATTCTTAATTGAGGTTCAAACCCTTAGATGTCTGAACAAAAAAAAAAATTAATTACACCAACACCCACTATAAGTGGAACTTAGGAAAATGTAGTTAAACGTGGAATGCATGATGGATCCAGACTATAATGATATTTTAGTTTCCCATGTGAAATATGAAATGAAATATGTGAAATATTATCTCTCATAAAGAGGACAATGAGGAAAAAGCACAATGGAAAAAGCATCCTCCAAAAATGAGAGATGAAAATACACTAGATGCATGCATCGATGGTGTAATGTCCCCACTATTAGGGTTAGTTTGGAACAAGTAATACCTAAAAAATAATGGTTAGAATCACAACAATAGAAAAAATAACTATATTATTCTACCCTCAAATTTAACCCTAATTAAGGACGTCTCCATATTAGGCTTCCTAGCTCATAGATACCTTGTTGTCTTTATGGGAGTACACCACTTAAGATTATTCTTGCATGAGACATCATCTATCCAACAACAATCACATATCCACAAGTTTACATCATCAAAAAAGATTGTAGCACATGGATATTATCCATTGGTTCTTAGCCATGGTGGTGAGATGGAGATCTTAACATCTCACATATCCCATGCTTCATGTCTTATTAATTAGCATGGTGTTAACTCCATGAGCTAAGACAATATTATCCACAAGAATGATTCATTAATATAAATTAATTAATAAACATAACTCAACAAAAATAATCAACAACCATACATTCTTACCTTCTTCATTTCTTGGTGCATGTGACTCTATCCTTAGTCAGCCCTTCAATGAATTATTCCTTCTAGTGTATTTTAACTCTATATTTTCTTTCTAAAATTCTTCATTTTCTAATTACAAAAAAGGGATACAATACACTTTTTTGTTTCTTCTTTTCTCTAAGTCACAAACTTTCATAATACAGATTGAAAAGTCACAATATTTCATAGTTATAATCCTTTCCAAAAGTCACAACACATCATAACTAAAATTCTTTAGAAAATTTCCAATACTTTATAATCATAAATTTTTTGAAGAGTCACAACTATTCATAATTATGAGCCTTCTGAAAGTTCACATCCTTCAATATCATTGATACCTTTTTGGAAAGTCACTTTCTTATTTCTTCATATTGCTTTCCTCTTCCATTTTTCCCTTTTGAACTCCTATCTTGTCCTCCTCTTTTTCCCTCTTTTTAAAATAAACTCTACTACCTTTTATATATGAACTTTAAAGAGTCGTGTCTACTTGTTAAACATAACTTGACTTTTCATTATATTTAGGTAATTTGTATTATTATATGTTATATTATTTATGTACTTACATATTTATTTTTATTATTATTTGTTATTAAATTAGATTTAGAAAGTTAACATAGTTTTTACCATATTGTCTCTTGTATTTAATTTTGTTTCTTTAATTACTCATTGATTTTTTTTTTTTTTTGTATTATTTAGAATATCATACTAAATATTATTTCATTGATAATATAGATTAAATCATTGCTATTTCCTATTTTTGTATTTTAGCATTAGTTTTAATATAACTTTATTAACATTATTTATTTAACAATATTGTATTATCTAATTATTATTAAAATTCTATCTTAAAATGGGGATATGACAATCTACCCTTCTTCAAAATGCTTGTCCTCAAGCAATTAAATAATTTCTACTATTCCATTGATATATATATATATATATATATATGTCCAAATTCTCAAGTTACTATTATGGGTATGTTAGAAAATTTTGTAAGTCATTAACTTTCTACATTAGTTTTTCATATAAATTATTTTTCTAGATCTTCTTTAAACCTACATTCCTTGACACTATTGATTTCTAAACCTATGTTTTCAATTAGTGTCCAAACATTTAGTCATTTAATAGGCATAATTACCAGGTCATCACTACCACTGAGTTATCTAGTAAAGGTGGAGTATACAATGCCTATATCGATCAAGATAATAATTGCCAAGTATTGAGTAGCAACTGAGTAGATGATTGAGCTAAGAAATATGGTTGAGCTTGAGCATGTTAAGAAGTTACTAAGTGTCTATAAAATAGGATTATAGAAGCCAAGTAACAACATGAAGAAGTTTACATGACCAAGCATCAGAGCATTCAAGTATCGAGTAGTTCAATTTTGATATATAAGTTTGTAATGAAAAGGACACATACGTAAACTATTTAGGCCAACTTTTCTATGATATTTAATATTTTAAGGGATAGCTAAGGAGTTGATTATGCATCATTATAGGAGGTAATGACCCCAAGGCACGTATTTCAACCATTCCGAAAATGAGATTGAAACAAGAAAAAAGATGAAGTGTAAGCCATCGATCAAGATCTCAAACCTTCACAAGATATCTATTTAAGGAGGATTATAACCCTAGAATTGAAAGAGTGGTTTTTAAGATGTGTAAGAATATCCTTATGTATATGTGAAGGAGAAAAGGTTAAGTTTGAAGATAGAGAAGACATAACTCAAGAAAATCAGTGAAGGAATGAATAGAGTTATTAGATTAGAAGACCAAATTAGAGATATAGAAAAAGGAAGACCCAAGATCAGCTTGCAAAGAAAAAAAAGGGTCAAGTACTGAATTATATGTTGTTAATTGAGACAGGGTAAATCTCTTAATAGAGTGGTCTTAACAAAATCAAAGTAAATCTCCTAACAGAGTCCTTAATTATGAGTGTAAAATCATTTAACAATTTGAGACCTAATAGCCTCTTGAGCTTTTAGAAAGGAAGACCCTTAACAAGATAGATCATATTTTATGATAAAAATTTGTACCTCAAATAGGTTAACTTTAATATTGTTGCAACAATGAAATTGTTTAGGTTTCATCGCCACCCCAATTTTATATTCATCTTGAAGTGTTTCTAGGTAACCAAATCATTATGTTATGTGTTGACCTATTTATGGATGTGATGTATTTAATTTATGTTTCAAAATTTTAGTTTTAATGATAGATCTATGAGATTAATTAGGAATGAATGAATAAATTAGTTTTCACCCTCTTGCTCTTAGTATCTTATTTCCCATTAACTTATTCCAAAAAATACCACTCTAATGTCCCCACTATTAGGGTTAGTTTGGGACAAGTAATACCTAAAAAATAATGGTTAGAATCACAATAATAAAAAAGTAACTATATTTTTCTACCCTCTAATTTAACCGCAATCATAAGGACATCTCCAAATCAGGCTTCCTTAGCTCATAGCTATCTCATCGTCCTCCCAAGAATGCATCCATTAAGATTTTTCTTCAATGGGACATCCTATATCCAAGGCCAATCACATATGCTTATTTTGAAATCACCAAAATATTTAGGAACATGGAGATTATCCATTGATTATTGGCCATGGTGGTCAGATGGAGATCTTAACATCTCACATACCCCATGCTTCGAGTCTCATTAATCTGGTTGGTGTTAAGCCCATGATATAACACAATATTATCCACACGTATGATTAATTAATATAATTAAATTTACAAACATAATTTTAAAAAATATAATACATAAACATACCTTCCATGCCTTCTTGTTATCTTGGCCCATGGGGCTCTATCATTAGTTGACCCTTCAATGAATTATTCCTTCTAGATTATCTCAGTTTTATAATTACTTTCTAAAATTCTTCCTTTTCTAATTATAAAGGATAAAATAAACTTTTTTCTTGTTTTCCAAGAGTTACAACCTTGCATAATACAAGTCCTTTGAAAAGTCACAATAGTTCATAGATATAATCCTCTCAAAAAGTCACAATAGTTCATAACTAAAATCCTTTGGAAAAGTTCTAATATTTAGTGGTCACAATATTTTTGAAGAGTCAGAACTATTTCAAATTATAACCGTTTGAAAGGTTTACATCCTTTCAATATCATTGATACCTTTTTAGAAAATCACTTCCTTATTTTATTCATATTACTTTCCTCTTCCATTTTTCCTTTTTGAACTCCTATCTTCTCCTCTTGTTTTTCCTTCTCTCTAAAATAAAGTTTCCTCCCTTTTATATGTCAACTTTAAGGATTCATGTCTATTTGTTAAACATCTCTTGAATTTTCATTAGATTTAGTTAATTTGTATTATTCTATGTTATATTATTTATATACTTACTTATTTTTGTTTATCATTTTTTTTTATTAAATTCTATTTTGAAAGTTAACGTACATTTTACAATAGTGCCTCTTGTATTTTATTTTATTTTATTTCTTTATTTACTCATTGGAATTTTATTATGTTTTAATTATTTAAAATATCATAATAAATATTATTTCCTATTTCTATATTCTAGTATTTGTTTTAATATAACTTTATTATCATTTATGACACCCTTGAGGTTGTCCCTTCCCTGAACATAAGTAGGGGGGAGGAAATCACATTCCCCATGAAAGGTACTCCTAAGGGTGGGGGAAAAAAATGGTAGCATAGCCATGGCTAGACTCAAAGAAAGGTTTGGTTGGATATTCTAGGGAAATTGATGAATGAGATGGCAAATAATCACATTGGCATTTGCCAAAAATTTGACACTTTGGTGAAATTCTCCACTAAAGTTATGCATTCTACTACCACTGACCTTTATTTATTGTAGGTGAAAGGAAAGCAATACTACCTTTGCCATGTACTACTTCTTAGCAGAGAACTATCTTAAAACACTTCTAGACAAACCTATCAAAGAGGAGGGGATGGATGTGAACAAGGATAAGCCTAAGGAGAAGAAGCCTGATGACGCACATGAAAAGAATGAGGGAAGCTAGCCCTGGTTATGATTTTACTTTTTGTTGTTATGTTGTTAATCACCCTAAACTAGATGCAATACAAGGTTTTACTTTTTATATATGGGTGAAAGCACAAACTCGTGTCACGCTTTTGTAAAAGAAAAGGCTAACAAAAGTATAACTGTTCACCTTCAATGACATAAAATTGGTATTATTATTTTAAATTTGGAAATGAAGTAAACTAATGAAATGTGTAGAAATGGATGAAGTTTAGGATTATAACTTTTTAATAATTATTTAGAATTAGAATTTATATATTTTCCTAATTTTTACAAACAATTTTGTTGTTGATAAAAGCCACTAAAAATTGGGGATCTAGTTCCTAGCACAAAACTATAGGGAAATAAATTGATTTACTTTTTATCTCAAACTATGTTATTAATAACATAAATAGCTAAACAATCAATAATAAAAATCATCTTTAGACCTATATTTTCTCTTTTATAATGATTCAAATTTTAGCTCACCTGAAATTGATAGTTTTTATCTCCCACCAATTTTTTCAAAAGAAATCTATTCTAACCAAGAGAAAAATTATACATTCTAGAAGAGGAATCTCTCATCTAGAACATCATATAATTTTTAGATTTTTTTGATATAATTTAATATTTCTTTCTTTCTCAAAACTAACATCTATTCAAGTGTTAAAATATGTGCTTGTACAATTTTTTAATTATAATATGCTATATCTAATTAAAACAATATAAACTCTATATGAGAATATTCTTGACTTTGAGCTTTATAAATTGTGTTTATATGTTATTATAAAAATATCGTAAAAAATTGTAACAGTTATTGAAATGCCACTTTTCTAAAATAATTTTATTTATTTAGTAATTTGATACAAGCTAGTATAAAATGTGCATTTAATAGCCATTTCCAATTGGAAAAGTGTGAGACCATATATAAGTTGGCTAGAATTAATTTATCTAGATCATATGTTTTAACAAAATTGATTTTTTAGATAGAAATACTCAAATTCAGTTGTTCTGATAAGTTAGCCTAAAAGGTGACACAACTTTGTACTTTTACCCATATATTTTTAAGTGTTGGACTGATAGCAATAATTTTCTTTGTTGCTCAAATGTTTTTTCTATTTTTATATCATAGAAACAAGACTGGTGGTAGTGATAGTTCTTTTCTAGAACTTTTTTTTTTTTTGAAGTATAAAATTGGTATCAATTAGTTTGATTGGGAGGTAACCTTTGGCTGATCCTTCAACCTTTTTGTACCCCTGGGTCAAACCCCCATCCTTTTGGCTACTATCTAATACTTCAAAAAAATTATTATCATTATTTATTTTAATAACATTTTATCATCTAATTATTATTTAAATTCTATATTAAAATGGGGATATGGAAAATGTAGTAAAGACCCCCAAGAACTCTATACATCATGTATATACAATAAAATACCCCCCATAATAAGGATAGTAGAAGACATGGTATGCACATCCCATAATGAAGAATATCACAAATAAATAGTGTATTTTATGATAAAACACAATCTATTTCCTGCAAGAAATAATTGCCTACTTGTGAAGAAGATATGCCAAACACAAATTTACAAAGGCTTCCTATTCTTGATAGGAACTAAAAAATGGAGTCCATATAAAGTATGATTATACTTTAATGAACTAGTTCATATATAAAAAATGAAAATAATATCCAAATACACATATTTGAATACTCAATAGGAATCTTTAAGCTAAAAGGAATACATTACATCATCAAACTAAACCATGAAATGTTGCAATATAGGTGAAGGAGAATAATCAAGCATGCCAATCAACATAGAAGGTAAAGAAGTATATCCAACTCTTATTGTGATGCTATGAATGAAGAGAAGAGAAACCCACTAAAGCATGTCTACAAAATAGGAAATATGAGACTCTAAAAATAGTGAAATAATATCAACTAGATAACAATCCCAACCCAAAAAATAAATAGATATTTGATTTAATGACTTGATAAAATCATCAAAAAGTTATGAATATATGATCTCAACTAGGGAAGTAGAACCTATAGTTCGAGTCATTTGATAATCCTCCCTATCAATATATGTAATATATTCAATCTTATCTAGTGTATCATCATCAAAGTGTATATTATTTCCATCATCAAGTGGAATGAGATAATTTGAAATATAGCCATCTTGGAATGGAGAAACATCTTGATATAAAAAATGTTCCCAAATAATGGTCCAAATTATGTGTGGGTGGTAGATACACTTGATTTGGAATAGAGTGCATTGTAGAAGCATGAAATTACACTCATAACAATCACTCCTCTAATATGACAATTTTATATTATGAAACTATTTTCTTGCACCTTTTCTTTGGCTCAAGTTTGAGTCCAAAAAAGAAGCAAATAGATTATTCCATCTACAATGTGTGATGGTTCCTTTTTCCCATGTGTCATAGACATTTTTGGATTTTTTGAGAGTTTTGACATTTTGTCATGAGTTCTCAAGAAATATCAAATTTGTTTTCCCACAATGTCTTGATAGGTGTGGGGAATTACAGATGAATTAGTAAGAATATAAATTAAAAATAGATGGGTAATGATAGATGAAGCATGTGAATGAAACCCTTAAAGAAAATTTCCTCCAATTTACCCAAGCTAATTAAAAAGGGTTACCCTAATGTAATCATATGATGCAATGATGTGTTTCATATAGGATAAAACATTGTGATTTCCTTCAAGCATTATGTCCAATAGAGGCTATGATTGAATTATTTGGAATTAGGGTGGGGACTCTAAAGGATAGTGGGAATTAGTTGGAATAATATATATATATATATATACATATATATATATATATATACATATATATGTATATACATACATATATACATATATATATACATACATATATATATATATACATATATATATATATATATATATATATATATATACATATCTATATATATATATGTATATACATATATATGTATATACATATATATATATATATATATGTATATATATATATATGTATATACATATATATATATATATGTATATATATATATATATATACATATATACATATATATACATATATATGTATATACATATATATATATATAGATATGTATATATATATATATATATGTATCTATATATATATGTATATATGTATATATATATATATGTATATATATATATGTATATATATATATATATATATTTGTATATATATATATATATATGTATATATATATATATATGTATATATATATATATATGTTTGTATATATATATATATATATATATGTATATATATCTGTATATATATATATATATATATATATGTATATATATATATATATATGTATATATATATAGGACAATTCAATCAAATTAAGTATTGATGGAGGCTATGATTGAATTATTTGGAATCAAGGTGGGGACTCTAAAGGATAGTGAGAGTTAGTTGGAATAATAAATATCATAATAAGGTAGGATGGATGTAAAAAGTGAATAGGGTGATGGAAAGTATAAGGAATATGAAAATAAATGATCCTCATGGATATATTGAACCTTGTCAAGATCAAAGGTGAAATAGGGAATACAACTACAAAATAAGATTTTTGTTGGGATATGATGGATAATATCCAGTTGATATAACATTGATGTAACTTACCCCCAGTTATTATGTATGATATCTTTTCTTGTAGGTTTCCATCATGGTACTTTCCCAGGTTGCTACGATAAGTGGTATTCATAGTTTATTTGTCTTTATCTTTCCTATGAAGATGCATCTTTGCTAGGTTTTCATCAAGGAACTTTTTCTCTTTATTCTTTTTTATTTTATTTTATTATTTTTAATATTGATTATTTTTTATTTTATTCTAAGTTTTTGGAGGAACACATTTTCAACTCTTTTTTATAATTATCCTTTCAAATATAAGCTATGATGGGCTAAGTTTATCAAAAGATATGCTCAAAGACGTTGAAAGAATTATTTTACAATATTGAATAATGCTTAGCAAGCACCATGAATAATTAACTGCCCCTTTTACTTAGTTCATTTTTATCTTAGAAGCTTGAAATTTATGTTGTCATTGTATACTATAAAATCAATGTTCATGAAAAATTAAATAAATTCTATCAATTTGAATTAATTTAAAGATCTAACATGTCAAATAACTTAAATTGATCAATCAAAATTATATCATGTCTCTCTAAATAGGAAGATAAATAATTCTCTTGGCTTTACCACCCAATAGTGATAATCCTAGAAGAAAATTTGATGGTTTATGATGTAAATTTATCCTAATCTAGCAAAATTATGCACCAAATCAAACTAGAATGATCCATTATAATCACTAGTCATATAGTGAATGACAAGTAATTAATGGATGATTTAAATCTATCTAGGCCTTCTATGAATATGAATTTCCAAAGGCAATGTGTAGAGTGAAGATAATCATGACTAGAAAAGATTTGATTTAGTGGCTTCAAATGTTGGGACAAAGGGAACAATTGAATGGTTAATATGAAAAACAATGATGACGTTGAAATTTAGGCCAATTTGTCAATCAGTGATTCTAAACTTAGTCAAATGGTTACATTGCTACTAAGATCTACAATTGCTACCAAGCTTATCGTTCATCCTCTAGTGTTAACCAACTATTTTAGTTTCTCCCAAGCCAAGTAGTCAAAATGCAATGTCTACCAAGTACCTAAGTTAACTTAAAGTATTTTCGAAGCTTCACATTGTTTACATAGCTTCAAAGACTATGTACAATGCAAAATAAGCATAGAAGAGGCTACTAAGCTATTCAGCAAAATTGAAGATGATCATTGTGTTAACTGAGCTTTGGTATGTTAACCATGTTCTATTGTATCTACTAAGCTCACAATGTTAACAATGTGGATCTAGTGTTGACTGAGCCATGCAACATCAACTAATTGGTTCAGTAACTACCAAGTTTCTCAATGTTCCCCAAGTCACATAGTGCTAACCAATTTGAACTACTTGGAGGTGATTAGTATGGATAGAGCTTGAAGTTCAATTGAATGCCAAAGTTTACTAAGTGTCGATAGTGTTTTCCATGTATCAGAACAACATTGAGTTTCTCTTTTGAACCTGACTTATAGTAATTGAGCTAACTTTGTGAATTATAATGAAATTGGTATTGTAGCTAACTCTAGTAAGTTGTTAATTTTATTGGTATATATAAAATGCATTGTACTTATCTATCATATTATTATAACTATTGAGCCGACTTTGTGAATTAACAAGTATTAACAAAGTCAGCTCAATTACTATAACTCAGGTTCAATGTATAATGAAATTGGTATTGTACAATGCATTATATCTATCATATTAAGGTGATCATTGTAATACAAGGAATCGCATTCAAAAAATTAGATTTTCAAATCAAAGATTAGCCACTGATTCATTCTTACAACTAGATCAATCAAATCCTTTAACATGGTAGATTTAATAGTCTTTTTCTAAATCTCCTAATCAAGTGAATACTTCATTGTATGTTTGTAAATCTTTTAACAAGATAGACATGTAGTCCTTATTGCTCCTAATAGGGCAGATCACCAAAAGTGGTCAATTGTAAGTCTTAATAGGTTAACTTTACACTACAGTGGTAAAACTTATGAGTATCATCCCCACCCCAATTTTACTTTCTATTTGGAAGGTTTTTGGGTCACCATATCTTGTGTTAAAGTGTTATGAATATTTTATTTTTTTCATTGTTTCATGCATGCAGTTAGATCAAAATATTATATGAAGGATTAATTAGTTAAGTAAGACAAATTTTTATTGGTTTCCATGGCACTTGTCCCCTCTCATTTACCTAGCCTACCTTATATTTCCAATAATTAGTATCAGAGATTTTGGTTCTCACTTCAAAAGCTTAATAATTTGAGATAAGATTAGAGGTAATGGAGGTATATATGCTAGATAAGGCTATTTAGAATGAAAAGTTTGATCTAGAATTGGCCTTTGGAAAACTAAGGAAAGATAACAAGCAACTCTCTCAATCATTGAAAAGAAAGAAAAATATTGTAGTAAAACTAGATGATAATCTCTACATTGAAAGTGAGACTGGAGACTTATGCCTAGAGAGAAATTCAAATGAAGTTAATGTAGAAGTCAAAGATGTATTAAAAAAGAATTCCAATTTTCAAGAAGAAGTTAGAAAGATGAAAAGAGAACAAGAAATATAATCAGTTTGATTATGTGATGTCATGGAAGAAAAAGACAAAGACAAAGAAGTGATAGAGGAAAAGGACAATGAAATTCAACAACTATCCTTTCAACAAGAAGGCATTATTGATTAACTCAATGATGAAAATCAAGAGCTTATCAATCTAAGCTTAGAGAATTAAGATTGAAGAATAATTTTAGTATTGAAAAGAAACACAATGAAGGAATGATGAAATCTTAAGAGAGCATGAATCAATTGAATGAAAAAATTTAGTAAAGACACAAAAGAAAAGCTAGATTAGGATATATAGAACAACATGAATCATCTCAGCAAGGAACTCAAAAGAACAAAAGGCCTTCTTGCAATCATTGTGGTAAGATAGGTCATCCATCAAAAAAATGCTGGAGAAATGGTCAAGCAAAATTTAATTGAAAGTGTTAAACAATTGCAACAAGCATGGTCATAGAGAAAGTGAATGCATAGAGAAACATAAGTTTGAAGGAAAATGTCACAATTACAAGAAATAAGGACACAAATCTTCAAAGTGCAAAACCAAGAAGTTGAACCCAATAGAACAAATTGTGAAAGCAATATTTGGATGAGATTAAAACACATGGTGTAGATGTCACTACTATGGTGAATTTGGGCAGATTGGAGAAAACTATGTGAAACATCACATGAGAAAAATAGATACTTCCAAAAGATGTTTTATTTGTACAAAACTTGGACATCTTGCCAAGAACTACATAAACATAGGAAGAATTGAAGATTAAAAGAAAGCCAAAGATGAAAATATTAGAAAAAAAATGAGGAAATAATAGATACCAAAATCCCTAGAGAATGCAAGCCAAAATCATGAATTGAATGGACCCATGTCAATTAGTTGGGTGGAACAATCATTTCAACTTAGTTCCCTATGGAGATTATTGTGACTATGATTCAAAAGAAGTTGTATAACATTAGTGCCAACTAGTAAGAAAAATTATCCAATCAACATTCAATATGCACAAGGATCACTAAGTGATGATGGTAAATTCAAGAGCTTGCCGAGCTAGGTCAGTTTACAAGACCTTACTGAGCGAGTTTAGAATACACTAGAACATTGGATGCAAATGTCAATTTGTTGGTAAATCTATTAAGCTATGAATGTCTCCCAAGTATTACAAGATAAACTGAGAAAGTATACATACAAAGCATTAATGGCAATTAAAATGAGGAAATTTTCTAAAAGGAAGAAATTGAATGCATTATTTCACCAGAAATTTCTAGAGATATTTGTTAAGAGTGAATTTAGAGACCTTGAGTGATTTGAGTATTTATTGTTGAAGATTTCTTACATTTTTAGAAACCCTACTAACCAATGGCATCATCAAGCAGAAAAGTCAAGAAAGGTTCTGAAATGTTGGTATGTGGAGTCAACTACAAGTAACCTACATTCAAGTTGAGTCTAGTGATTGTAGAGGTGTTCAACCTAGCTTGTGCATAATCTCAAATTCTGCCCAAGGCATTACTTGTGCATGAAAAATATCCATTTTACCACTATTCTATTCAAGAACTTGGTACTCTAGAAATTAATGAGGCATTCAATGAATTATGTGTGGATGGTGTATTGAGGCTTGAATATCAACATTTGGAAACCAAGGGTTCGATGCATATTTTACATATGGAAAAGGATTTTCAAGTGAAATGGATTGGACTTATCCTTATTTTTGTTTACAATGATAAATTATGGTTGCACTAATCCATTCAAATTACAAAGAAAATAATTCACAAAATCATTAGACTACCGATGTTAAACAAAGAAAAGAAGACAAAAGCCATATGTTAGGTTGAGTTTGTTAAGAAAACTCCTACTGAGTGGGATGAAAGAGGCATGAAGCTTAATGGTATGATAGACATGGAGCTAAATTTTGGCATATATGTGGTTGCTCAAAAAATTTACACCTCTAGTCATTTGAACAATGTGTCATGCAAAGTTGTTAATCTTGCATACAAGGTGGTAAAGAATAATCAATTCTTTTGCCTTACTAATTTTTTGTTGAACCAATTCAACAAGAAAATGGAGAGCATCAAAGTTTCAAAGAAAAACACATGTAAGTTTGGTCCCATTTTGACATGTCTATTCTTATTTGTTCAAAAAAATTTCCCATCGAAAGGTTCTATAGTATAGAGGAAGGATGTTCCAATTTTATATCAAATCAATGAATATATAGCAGAAATGGGTAAAACTTTTGATAGCATCATGGATAATTATTTTGAAACATTCAAAGAAAACTTGCGAAATAGGTTTAGGATACTTAGGAAGCTTGTGGAAGATTATAATCAAGACATCTGTCTCACGATTGACTATGACAAAGTTTACATTCAAGCAGTTAGACCTAGAGTGGCATGGGTTAAGCATCTGGAATATAAGGTTAACATTGATGACACTAAGGATGTCATTGAAGCTTTTTTGAATGAGCCTATAGATCACAAAGCCACCTATTTTGGATCATATGATGAAGCAATGACAAGAATTGAGCTTGAGATCAACGTATCTCAAGTAGTAACCAAAGGAAGGATGGGGATAGAAGAGTTAATGAAATACACAAAGAAAGAAAATCATCCTCTCATGCTAACAAAAATAAAAGGAGATGATGTTGAAGATGACGTTGTAGAGGATGAAGCAAAGAAATTTGAATCTTAGAAGGAAGAGCCTCCAAAGAACAAGGGTATGGTCATTATAACTAGACTTGCCAAATCCTCCCCTACTATATTTACAAGAAGAGTGACCAAATATAAAAGGAATTTGAGATTAGGTGAAGATGAAGCTAAATAAATTATCTTTAAAAGATCTACACCTACACTTCAAGAAAGATTGAAGAGGATGGAAGAAGGAACAGGGATGGCATGTTTTAAGTTTATCAAGTATGAGACAAAGAATGAAGAAGAGAAAAGTAGATTGAAGATACTCTTGTGACTAAATTGGGAAAATAGAAGCAATCACTAGATGAGCTTTCACAGAAAATTCATAATGAACTTATGAAGGAAATAAATCCTAGATGGGAAAATTGAAAGAAGACTATCAAGGACATCTTTGGAAAAACTTTGAATCAACTCATGGAGAGTCTTAGTGAGAAGGAAGTGAAGGAGTCCTTGAAGAAAAATTAGAATAAGTTCACTCTCAAGTTAAACACATGTATGATATTGCTTAAAAGTATTGAATATGTGGTGAAGACAACTACAACTACATGGGAAAATATCTATGGGTTGCACAAACCCAATGACTTTGTTGTACACATTGATGACAAAGAAGGTGAAGATGAGGAAGAAGAAGTAGAAATAAAAGATGATGATATAGATGATGTTAATCTTGATGATGAGGAGGAAGACCGTGAAGCTACTAGAGGAAGCCTTTTAGAGATACAAAGAATTGAAGAAACAAATGCAGAGAAAATTATAGTAGTAGTCATGACTTCATTTCCTCACTCTGTGAGCACAACTAAGCACAACGTTAGTGAAATCAGGCTTAAAGAAAGCTTCTACTAAGTTGGTCATAGATACCATTACTACACCAAGCATCCAACCAAGCTCTATATTTGTTCTACCAAGTGTTACATTGACTAAAGGGCCTAGCATTTCATCTGTTGAGCAACAAGCTCCTCCATCATCAAGCTTGACCGAGCAACAAAAAGGTATTCCTATTGTTAAGTTTCATTTCTATATTTATTACTATTCTATCTATTTATATTCCAATTTTATCCATAGCTAATGCAATGATAGTTGAGAATTAGTCTCAACCAAACACTGAAGTTTTGAATAAGGGTAAAGAAAATATTTCCACCATTCTAAAAGAAAAGGGTAAAGAAGAGGAAGAAATTGATTTGGATGATTATGTATTTATTCCAAATTGGGATACCTCTACCCTCACCCCTAATTAAATGGAAACTCTAGGATAACTATTAAATAGGAAAGCTAAGCAACAAAATCTTAGAGAAGAAAAGAAGAAGAAAAATCAAGTCCTTAAGGACATAAAGAGCATATTTGTTGATGCTCTAAGTATTGAGGTTGATGGTACACCACCTATTCTTGATCACGTAATTGAAATTATCCAAACATTCAATGAAGATTTGAATGAATAGGAAAAACTATTTCAAAGAGTTGAAAGAAAATTTGAGAACAAAGTATTGGAGCAATTTGCATAGAAAATTGAAATAGATCGAGTAGAGTTATCAACTATTCTTGTTTCATTGGAAACATTTGTAAGTAATGTTATTTCAAAAATTTTCAAATTAAGTGATACATCTATCTTCACAAAGGAGATCAAGGATAAACTATCCAATATAGATGAAAATATGAAGGCAAGTGCACACCAACTGTCAATTGACCCAAGTTATAATTCTACTAACTTCACAAATATAAGATATCTGACAAATCTATAGGCTAAATTATTGAAGGAAAAGCAATAATCAGGGCTATACTTGTAGAAATTTAGGGGATGATTCTTCTGAACATGGATACATTGCATAAAAATATTGCACATGTAAAGACTCTCATCCATAACAACAACTTCTCCATTGCTGACGACATGATGGGATTATCAATAGAAGTTCATATTGCCTTCCATGCAGGTAAGGTATTATAAGAGAATTAGGACAAGACTATGGTACTAATTCTAAAGGTACATTCTAATCTCTTATCACATTTTTGAATTCACATATAGATATTATACACCTTTGGCATTGATTTCAACAAGGGAGACACAATATTGTATTATTACATAAAGAGGGAGAAGTATACTATACTCCAGATGTATGTATGGCAAAGTAGTATATTATATAGATACTTGTATAGATAAGAAAAAAAAATCTTTACAAAATCAATTTTGAAAAATTAGAAAAATAGAGTATGCTAGGTCAAGCTACAGCAACAAGAAGTCAAAACTGAGCTAAAGACTCAGAATGATGATAAAGGAAGCTTTTTGACTTATAGTTTTGAATGTTCAAATTTTTGGTTTGATAACCATTTTTATCACTAATTCCAAAGGGGGACACTCTTGACATTTAGTTCAATTTTTCTATCGATGACTAAACCCTTCCTCAAATGGTTACATTGCTATCAAGCTCTACAATTGTTAACAAGCTTATCATTCATCCTATAGTGTTAACCAATTATTTCAATTGCTCCTGAGAAAAGTAGTCAAAAGTAGTATCTACCAACCAACTAAGTTAGTTTATAGTGTATGCCAAGCCTCAGAATGTTTACCAAGCTTTAAGGACTATGTACAGTGCAAAGAGAGTGTAGCAGAGGCTACTAAGCTATTTAACAAAAGTGAAGAATATTGTAGTATTAATAGAGCTTTGGTATTGTAATCAAGTTCTACTATATCTATCGAGCTCATAGTATTAACAATGTGAATCTAGTGCTGACTAATCCATGCAGTTTCAAGTGAGTGATTCTACAGCTAATGTGTTTCTCAATGTTCACCGAGTTGCACAGTGTTAACTAAGTTTGAGCTAAGTAGAAGTGATTAGTATAGATCAAGATTCAAGTTCAACTGAGTGCTAGAGTTATTGAGTGTTGATAGTGTTTTCTATGAATCAAAATATCACCGAGTTTGTCTTCCAAACCCAGGTTATATCAATTGGGATGAATTTGTAAATAATGATGAAGTTGGTATTGTAGTTGAAACTGGTAAGTTGTCAATTGGACTTTATCATATCCAAATATGGAATTGAAGAAGATTATGAAGTACATGAGTGTGAAATGAAGAAAGAAACAAGAAGTATAAGAGGCAACAGAGATTTATCTATCACAGTAAGGTGATCATTGTAATACAAGGAATCTCATTCAAAAAATCAGAGTTGCAAATCAGAGATCAGCCACTATTTCATCCTTACAAGTGCATTAGTCAAATTCTTTAATAGGGTAGACTTAAAAGTCTTTTGCTAAATCTCCTAATCGAGTGCATACTTTATTGTATGTTTGTAAATCTTTTAACAAGGTGGAGATCATGGTCGTTATTGCCCTTAATAGGGTAGATCACCTGAAGTGATCAATTGTAAGCTTTAATAGGTTAACTTTATATTGTTGTACAAAGGCTTGTGGGTATAATCTCCACCCTAGTTTTACTTTTTATTTGGAAGGTGTCTCAGTTACCATATCTCGTGTCAAAGTGTTATGAATTTTTTATTTCTTTCATTCTTTGATGCATGCAATTAGATTAGAATATTATATGAAATATTAATTGGTAAAGTAAGATAATGTTTTACCAATTTTTGATTCACTCCTCTTCTCTCAGTAACCTAGCCTACCTCATATTTCCAACAAATGAGTGGTGAAAAATTGTAGCCTCTTTGATCTATGTGAGCTAGATATTCTCATCTCATTGGTTGAAATATTTTAATCTTTATCTCACTCATGAGAGTTATTTGATTTATTTATTTATTTATGTATCCATGTCTATTAATTTAATGGATTGAATATAATTTAATTGTTTGAGGTGTAATAATTGACTGATTAGATTAATCACATAGTGATTTAATATTTTCATTTAATTAATCACATTGGCTTTGATTTCCAAGTACTTCTCAAGCATTCACATAAAATTGATCTTCACCAAAATTTTATATGTCTAGCATTGAAGGAGAATAAAAGGCATAAGTAATACCCAAAACCTTGTTTTTACTTACAAAATAACTCATGTTTTGAATTTGAGTTCTAACAAAGGTTTTTTGTATTATTATTAGATTAATAAATAGTTCCAAACATATAATGTCATATTTCTCTAAGAAAATCAATAGAACTTACCAAACGTTGTGGTCTCATAAATTCTCTCTCAAATATATTTTAATTAAATAAGATTAAAAAATGTTACCATGCATAGTGTGAGAATCTATTTAGTTTTAATTGATCTTATTAAATTTTTATTATCTAGAACCATTGTATTCAATGTCATATTTCTCTAAGAAAATCAATAGAACTTACCAAACGTTGTGGTCTCAGAAATTCTCTCTCAAATATATTTTAATTAAATAAGATAAAAAAATGTTACCATGCGTAGTGTGAGAATCTATTTAGTTTTAATTGATCTTATTAAATTTTTATTATCTTGAACCATTGTATTCATTAGGAGAGCTATGAACAATTGTATCTATCAATAAATTAAAGATTAAATTTTGTAAAAATAATTCTTAATTATTCTATTACAATTTATTCTGTAAGAAAATAAATAAAACTTACCGAATGTTGTAGTCCCATAAATTCTCTCTAAAATATATTTCAATTAAATAAGATTAAAAAAATGTTTTATTATATCATGTATAGTGTGAGAATCTATTTAGTTTTAATTGATCTTATTAGATTTTAATTATCTAGAACCATTGTATTCATTGAGAGAGCTATGAACAATTGTATCTATGGATAAACTAGCATACCTAAAAACTTAATTCATTTTTTTTGAAAAATAAGCTGAGAGGTATCCAATTTCAATAGAATTAGTATAAGTTTATTTTTTTTATATATACTATCCCTTAATACATAGAAATTTTAAATCTATCCAAAAAAAACATAGAAATCTTAAATTTTAAAACTCTTTATGAGACTAAAAACTCCCACAATGATTTACTTATCACATCTAAACATGAAATATACAAATTAAAGAAAATTATAGCAATAAAAAAAACATAGCAATGGTAATAAATGTTTTGAATTTATTTTTATTGTATACTCTAATTCATAACATAATCATAAGAAGATAGTAAACCATATTTTGTAAAGTGGAACAAATAAACTCCAGGGGATTAAAAAAACCACCTATTCACATTGAGTTAAACTATCCATTAAAGATTATTAAAAATAGTTTAAATAATTCTCAATTACTCTATTACAATTTATTATAACTACATCTCACTACATAGTACTTGTTTTTTAATACAAGAGTTGATACAAGAGAGGAAATTTATAGACATTAGTTTACTTGTGATAATTATAAAATGACTATATATAGTATTTTCTAATATTTTAACAATATTTAAATTTAAATTTAAAATTCTATAAAAGACAAACAAAGATATTAAATTGAATGAAAGTTATCTATTTTATTATTACATAGACAAGAAAACAATAATATAATTTGACAAAGTAAAGAAAAAATATATAAAATAAGTAAAACTGATTTCAACACATAAAAGAGAATGCTTATAAGTAGAGGACCAAACATACAATTATTATGTCTAAAATTGATTAGAAAGATTATCACTTAAAAGATATCCATATGGAACAATATAAAATAATGGATCACTGATATAAACGTCTCATCTTTACAATGATGATTAATTTTACAAATAATATCTTATTCAAAGATTATTTTCACCAAACCTTATTATTATTTTCAGTAAGGAATGACAGAAAATTTTATGAATCAGATTTCGAAAGACCATCTTAATTAAAATGATTACTCATCTGATTAAGTTTTAAGATGTTTACTGAACAATCGTATTGCATGCTCCAATGTTATATGAAATTTTGATCTTTGTTGTTTTTGAAAGGGAAATTTCTGCGATTTACACACATAAATACAATAAAGTAATATTAAATTTAATCCAGTCAAATCTGGATGTTCCAAAAAGTGGCGATTTTAGATCAAATAAAGAAAAAAGAAATGATAGATATTTGGTAATTAGCTGAGAGGCTTTAGCCTAGAGGCTACTTCAGTCTCATTGGCGAACCCCCTTCAATCTGTGCAACAAAAAATTGCCATAAATATTGAATTAAAAAAAATTATAGCCCTTTCAATTATAGAGGATCTACTTATAAATCATTTATTCCTTGAAATATATGTCTTATATGACTTGAATAACTCATCTTTTGAAAAGTTATGAGCATAATTTTACTTTCTAATTTACATTGATAAAACCAAATAATACATTCTCTTATTTATTTTAATAAACAGTAAAATTAACAAGACTACCTTTAAATCTAACTATCATTTATCAAATTTTTTCTATATATTTACATCTTATTTAATTGAACCATACAGGACAAAGACATTTTAATTAAGATCATTGCCAAACTACCTATTGATTGCAAAATTAAATGATTACTTATTTCTATATATATTTACATATTATTAAACTAAACCATACTGGACAAAGACATTTTAATTAAAATCATTGCCAAACTACCTATTGATTACAAAATTAAATTATTAATTACAAATACAAAGATTGTTAAAGTCTTCAATTGAAAAATTGGTCAGCTGTAAACTTCATAATGCATTCTTTTATTTATTTTAATAAATTGTAAACTTAAGAAGACTATGCTTAAATCTAACTATCATTTATCAAAAAATTTCAATATATATTTACATATTACTAAACAGACAGAACCATACTGAACAAAGACATTTTAATTAAGATCATTACCAAACTGCCTACAAAATTAAATGATTAATTGCAAATACAAATATTGTTAAAGATTGATTAATTATTAAGATGATTAAATACTTCCTCCATACGCTAGCTGACTTCCTTATTCAGTGGCTACATATACCACCTTACTTTAACTGGTACAGATTTTTTGGAGCCATTTTGCTTCGTGGAAATAAGATCGTCATAGTCGGTAACAATTTACATAACTGTCTCAGCTAATATTATCACCTGAGTGCACATTGTTATCATGTTTACAATATTCAATGTGTTCTGTAACCACTTATTATCCCTTCTTTCTTCTTTCTTATTCTGTATTTCAACATCATCACTCTCTTCTCTCATGTGGAGCAAAGTATTTCAAGCACTCGCAACTATCCTTAGCTAGATTTGTATGGCCTTTTCTTTGCTATTGTCTTTCTCTCTTTATGTATATTTCATCTTCAAGCTTTCTCACAAATTATGTCTTTTAACAATATTGAATGCGTTCTGTAACCACGTATTATCTTACAGTGTATAATTTGTTTTTCAAAAGGTCGGGTGTGGCTAGAGATTGAGGGATACCAGTGGCTGGAGATTGGGGGTCTTAGAATACAGTCCAACAATGGCACCCAACACTCCATACTTATTTCTTAGAAAGTTAGATCATTTTGTATTAGCTCAATAGGGAATATTGATTATGTTTATGTGATCATTTGTAAAGAACTTTTAGAATGTTCTGAAAAATATGTGCCTTATTTTATTAAAAGATTATGTGCCTTATTAAAAAACCCTAACCGGTGCACAATGTGGTGAAAAACTCTATTTTAAGAATTCAAAGATAAAATCCATTAGATGGGCAATGAATTGAATCTATTGGGTATCAAAAACCAAGATTTTGTACTCATATTTGCCCTCAATTCTGTGAATTATCCTCTGGATTTCTTTTGAATAATATTAGTGGGGGCACTGGCAACAACCATGAATCCACTAAAAGTACAATATGATCTTTCAATCATGGAAACTGTTACAATTTTAAAAAATCTCAATATGCAATGGCTTTAGAGATTGATCACAGAAAAATGAAATCATTTTATGGGTTGTCTTTCTATTTTATTTGTAATTTAGTTCTAACTTGTTGTTAAATTGTACTCATTCTTCAACTCCCTAACAAACTATTTGCCCTCAATTCTATGAATTATCCTCTAGATTTCTTTCGAATAATATCAGTGGGGGCACTAGCAACAACCATGAATCCACTAAACATACAATATGGTCTTTGAATCATGGAAACTGTTACAATTTTAATGAATCTCAATATGCAATGGCTTTAGAGATTGATCACAAAAAAATGAAATCATTTCATTGGTTGTCTTTCTATTTCATTTGTAATTCAATTCTAACTGGTTGTTAAATTGTACTCATCCTTCAACTCCCTAACAAACTATTTCTAATTCAATCATACAATTTTGGATTCCTAGTTATATCACCAAAATTGAATCCTATTGAGATGTTATTATTGAATGTTTATAATATCTCCCATTTATGACCTCGAGTCGCTTATGCCTCTTTGAAAATAGAACTAGTTAATTTGGTGCCATTAATTAGAACTTCAAAGAAAATGTGAGAATCCAACAACATCCCAAACAAACTCTACACCATTTGTTTGTTTTATACTTTTGACCATGCAATGATTGAAATTTTTGCAAACTTTTTGTTCCATGGAGAAGATAATATGCGCCATGTTCCTCTTTTTTTATCTCAACTGTATTCCCATCACCATGAAAAATTTGCAGTTCCCATGGAAAGAGGCATCAACACATACGTTATACTCAAACTAACTCTGAAATAGACCACGCGGTTTCATACTATATATATTCTCATCTTCAATCCCTTCTTTCTTATTCTGCATTTCAACATCATCACTCTCTTCTCTCATGTGGAGCAAAGTTTTCAAGCACTCACAACTATCCTTAAAATTAGGAAATAGCTTAACATACTAACAAAATGTGTTTATTCAAGGGACACAGAAATAAAATAAAAACAAATTCATGAAGAGTTCAAATGTACCAATAAAGTATGCCATCAATTGAGAACATATACAACATTCAAGGTACTCAACCAAAGCAGCTATTCTTTTGATGCTCAATCAGCATATTTTTAGTCATAGAGGTAAAAGCCATCTTAGAAAATTTGAGAGGGTTTAGCTGGAAGCAGAGTATCTACAAGAAGTAAATGAAACTTATGCAAGGAAACTAATGGGAAAAAAAAAAATTAAAACCACCAAGCAAGCCAAAACTGAACATGCAAATATTTTAAAGTAAAGTACACATCTTTATCCTACGATTTGAGCTTTTAAACAAAAAAGTGACAGTATGCAGGAGATGTGGCTGAACTAGCATATACCAAAATTAATGTTTTTAAGGGTTAGGAAAAGATTAGAATAGATTATATGTTGTATTAATAATACATAGTTGTAGATCCTCAAGCACTCTTGCATGTGAAGAGCTAAACAGTAATGAAAAAAGAGAAATGGCAAATGTTTGTTATCCTTCTACATCCATAAAGGGAAGGGTACACTGTGCACAACATTATGTTTGTGGCTAGTTTTTTTCTTTGCTATTGTCTTTTTCTCTTTATGTATATTTCATCTTCCAAGCTTTCTCACAAATTATGTCTTTTAACAATTTTATTTCTTACTACATGCTAATGTTTTCAGTAACACAATTTGTTGAGCTTTTGGTAAAAAGATTTTAGTTGTAGAATAGTTTGTGTATGGTCTATATTATGATATTTCTATCAAAATTATTTTTACTTACAATTTCAAATTTACATTAGAAGAATTTTGTCCAAATCATATGCTAATAAGATTTCTCTATTTTTAAATAAAATATTTGTATAAGATTTCTCTGTTTTGAATAAACTAAGATGGACCATAAATATTTTGACATAAACTTTCATTTTATACTGAAAATTTATTAGTTATAAATAATCTACTTATAATCTTAAATTAACAATTATAATCACTCCTAAGATCATGTCCTTTAAGTTTATAATTTGAATATAAAACCATTAACCATTATCTATTATGTTAACATACTCAAAATATTAACTATAAAATAAATTATATTAAATGATAACTCTAGGGCTTAAATTTGTGAATGGTTAGTGCCTAAAATAATTATAGATAGAAATGGAGGTACGAAAGGGATTTAAAGGATCATAAGGAAAAGGAAAAGATAAAGATTGGGAAGAGGAAATTATGTATCTTCAAAATTAATGCTGTTGTATTATATGGATACTCTATTATCTAGCCATTCCAATTTGTCTAGATTTGCAACATTTTTGAAATTTACACATTATTATTATTAACCACCCCCCAATCTATTCAGCAGGATTCATATATAATCTAATAAAGAGTACGGTATATATGGCTTATATGACTTGAATAATAAAATAGTTCATATTAAATAGTTCATATTCTATTAAAGAGTAGGGTATATATGTCTTATATGACTTGAATAACTAAACTTTTGTAAAGTTATGAACATAATTTTACTTTCTAATATGAACATAATTTTACTTTGTAATTTACATTGATAAAACCAAATAATAAATTCTCTTATTTATTTTAATAAATTGTAAAATTAAAAAGAATATATTTAAATCTAACTATCATTTATCAAATACACACACACACACACACACACACACACACATTATTAAACTAAACCATATTGGACAAAGAAATTTTAATTAAGGTCATTGGCAAATTACCTATTGATTGCAAAATTAAATGATTAATTAGAAATAAAAGGATTGTTCAAGTTTTCAATTGAAAAAATGGTCAGCTATAAACATGCAAGTCTAGGAAATGTTGACCTACAAAAACAACAATAAATATTTGATAGGTATTGGAGAAACCTTATTCAACGATTAAACTAATTGAATCAATAAAAAAGGGTATACCATAATCTTAACAATTTTATAAAACCATACACCATTATCTATTATGTTAACCTATTCAAAATATTAACTCTAAAATAAATCATATTAAATGATAACTCTAGGGCTTAAATTTGTGAATGGTTAGAGTCTAAAATTATAAATATAAAATATTTATAGATGGAAACTACTACCGACTATGATGATCTTATTACCTAAAATAGGTCCACAAGCTAATTGAATAGAGCCAAGAAACATTGAAAAGTGAATCAATAAAAAAGGTATACCATAATCTTAACAATTTTATAGAACCATACACCATTATTTAATATGTTAACCTACTCAAAATATTAACTCTAAAATAAATCAAATTAAAGGATAACGCTAGGGCTTAAATTTCTGAATGGTTAGAGGCTAAAATATTTATAGATGGAAATGGAGGTATGAAGGTGATGGAAAGGATGATAAGGAAAAGGAAAAGATAAATATTGGGAAGAGGAAATTATGTATCTTCAAAACTAATGCTATTATATTGTATGGATACTCTATTGTGTCTTTCTATTTAGGTCAACAAACTAATTGAATAGAGCCAAGAAACATTGAAAAGTGAATCAATAGAAAAATTATAACATAATCTTAACAATTTTATAGAACCATACACCATTATCTAATATGTTAACCTACTCAAAATATTAACTCTAAAATAAATCATATTAAATGATAACTCTAGGGCTTAAATTTTTGAATGGTTAGAGCCTAAAATATTTATAGAAGGAAATGGAGGTAGGAAGGGGATGTAAAGGATGATAAGGAAAAGGAAAAGATAAATATTGGGAAGAGAAAATTATGTACCTTCAAAATTAATGTTGTTATATTATATGGATACTCTATTGTGTCTTTCTATTTAGGTCAACAAGCTAATTGAATAGAGCCAAGATACATTGAAAAGTGAATCAATAAAAACAGTTATACCATAATCCTTATAATTTTGTAAAACCATACACCATTATCTAATATGTTAACCTACTCAAAATATTAACTCTAAAATAAATCATATTAAATGATAACTCTAGGGCTTAAATTTCTGAATGGTTAGAGCCTAAAATATTTATAGATGGAAATGGAGGTAGGAAGGGGGTGGAAAGAATGATAAAGAAAAGGAAAAGATAAAGATTGGGAAGAGGAAATTATGTATCTCAAAATTAACGGTGTTATATACAACTTATTTCAAGATATTAAATTATATACTAAAATAAAAAATCTTAATGAATAAATTATGTATCTCAAAATTAATGGTGTTATATTATATGGATATTCTATTGTGTCTTTCTATTTAGGCCAACAAACTAATTGAATAGAGCCAAGATACATTGAAAAGTCAATCAATAAAAAAAAGGAATATATATTAATATGTGCTATTCTAGTCTCATAAGAGACACCCCCATCCACCTCACCTTTAATCTATGAATTATTGAACATATGTTTTTGTTAAAATATAATCTTATAATTTTTAAGATTGTATAATTTTATAATCTTATAAAAAAAATTGGTATGAAATTTTAGAATAAGTTTTTAAAAAGATTTTATATCTCCATCAACATCTTTATCTATATTTTTGATAGCTAAAAAATGTGGGGGATTTAATATTTAGAAAAAAACCTAAATTATTCACAATTTAAAAAACAATAGTTTATGGAAAACTACTAATATGTGTTATCTAGTTATATCTTATAAACCATGAACTGGATATGATGAGTATAGATAATATTTTAGTATACAAATAGCCTACTTAAAGCTAAGGTTTAGGGTGCTAAGTATTAATGATGTGTGCTGTAAGAGTCAATGTGGGCTAATTATAGTTATATCTACATTTTAATTTTGTATATAGGTATGTGCTCCTCCAATCTCATAAGTATCACACTATTGCAATCCAATCACAAGCTACCTTCTTTGCTCAACAATATTGATTATGTTTATGTGACCATTTGTTGTGTGTTTATCACCAATACACTACTATTTCAATCTTCCACTAAGGATTATGTAATGTGTTAGCAAACCTTTAAAAAAAAATTATTGTTCAATTACGTCCAAAATACTCTATGTGAATTATTGAACATATGTTTTTTTTTCTATTACCATTCCATTTAAATGTTCATGTTGTGCATATTTATTTATTTATTTTTATTTTTATTTTAATAATTTGATTGAAATGTTTTCATTAGAAAATTAATAGTCTATATAATATTTCAAGGTTAAGCTCTACAACATGAATTTTCATTATGGGATGAAAGTAGAAGTGTGTTCCAGTGAAGGGGGTTTTAGTGGAGCATGGTTCCCTGCAACCATAATTGGATATGTCATCAATGCATGGAGACCTAAGTTCATCAATGAATATAATAGTTTTATAACAGATGAATGGACCCATGGGCATCCTATAGATGAATTATATTCTAAATATATTTGTCCTTTACCTCCAGTTGTTAGTCTACCTTAAGATATTTTAGTGGATTTGGTTGTTGATGTGTTCAAAAATAATTGTTGGTGGAGAGATGTTGTTGTCGATAGTTTTGAGTCTCCTTTGAGTCACCAAAAATTATTTGAAATATTCTTTCGACATAATCAAACTCTTCAAGCATATTCTCGTTCCCAGTTACATCGAGCCCATGAATGGGTTAACAAAAGATGGATACTAAAATACTAGAAAGAATATGACATTATTTTATTTGTGTGGAGATGCATACTTCTTTCAACTTGTATTACCTTTGACATAATATAAACTATTTTTAACAAGACAAATATTTTATTTTCTAGGTTTACATTTTCATTATGCTTCTTCCTACCATAAGAAATTTCTTGCATCAATTATTTTATATTGTCTACCTATGACTTTATTGCCATGCTTAAATATTTTATTCCACTACTTTGTGTCATTGAATATTTCTTTTATAATAAAAATGGCAAATGTGTTCATTTTATATGTGTCTAAAAGTTTCTCTTTTTTTTCCATCTATATAGAAACGTTAGTTTTTGCTTAGGTTTGTTTCATTATTTTATTTGAAAAATAATTTTTTCAAGTTAGAATGTTTGTATTGTTCACAATGAAGTTTAAATTTATGAGGAATATTTGAAAGTCTCAGTTTGATTTAGCTTATAAATAGATAGGAGACATGAATTTGGGGTTAATTGATATTATGGAATTTTTAAATAAAATGGAAAGGGGTGAGGGAATGTCTCTTGTGTGGAATAGATTGAGAACTTCAAGACTGGTTGAAGTAGCTACTTTCCCTATTTCTCTTCAATCCATTGAATTAGTTTTGGCATGTACACAACATTATGATGTAGATGATAGGAAAGTAAAGAATTTGTAGGGTGTAACATTGCTAGATAATACACCTGAAATTGTAAGAGAAGCATTCAGTATTCTACATCATGACCAATATGCTATTGTTGACATGAAGATTGCCAATGATTACTATTTTCAATCCAATTCAATTGCAAGATGAAATCTAAATGATAAATTAATGCATCAACAAAGTACCAATGTTAAAAAATTAGCCAGAGTTTGAGAAAAAGTTGATTTTATAGAAGAGGGTAGAGATTATAGCACTCTATTAAGTAGGGTTTTTGGATGTCCTGGCTTGACTCATTTTCAGACATGGATGCTTTATTTCATCCACAAAATTTGGAACAAAAAAAAGTTTGATTGGACATCCGTTATGAGCAATTGTTTGCATGAAAAATTAATTGATGTTCTTAATAGCAAAAAAATCTATATGACATCCTATTTGGTGTATTTATTGGCCATGCAGAATATATTCCTAGGTCTAAATAAGAATAATAGGTTTAGAGAGGTTGAGCTAGGAATTTACAACTATTTCCCTCAATTGGAAATGGTCGAGAGTGAAAAGCATTTTTGTAGAGTAAATGATGGTTTCACGTTCAATATAGTATGAAAACTTAATGATGAATTGGAAAGAAGAATACGCGATGAAGCTGCTGATGAAATTCCAAAATATGGAAATTGGTTTATCTAATTTCAAACTTTTACCTATATAAGGGTGTTTGGCTTCCATGGTTATCCATGGAAGTTGCCACGTTATGCTTTTGATAAAGTTTTTCTTTTGGAGTTGTGTAGATAAATTGTTCAAGTAACAAGAAAATTTGGGTATCAATGCTTGTATTTATTTGAGTTTCCAATAACCATTGGTAATTACTCTTGTGCTGATCTTGATGTAGCAGAGAGTGCAGAAATAGATGTTGCTCATCTTCAAAATAATACTATTGGTGATGTGTGATATAGTTTTGATCTAGTAGGAAGGATACCTACAATTGTAAAGAAAAGTTACAAACACCAACCTGCTTTAGAGGACCACTAGGCCAATTGTGTAAATGAGAAATAAATAAGAAAAAGGGACTACTATAGATTGTCAGTGGAGCTCATGTGATCCTGTAAAATCCATAAGATTGTAAAAGACATAGAAGAAGATGGGAATCAGTTGCATCCATTATATGAAACAAAAAATATTTCTAATCTCCAAATTGATCCAATAGATTGGTACTCTCAAGAAGAAACTTTGATTGAGAGTCAAATAATGGATGTCATATTGTTGTCAATAGTGTGGCTCCAAAAGCCATTTACATTACTTCCAATGCACTCAATATATCACACATTTGAATATCATATCAAAAATTCTACAAATGCACTGGATTTAGTAATAGACATTCTCACATTGGACCCAACTATCATTTTAGATGGAATTCTTGGTGTGAATAATCATTTAATCATCAATGATGACAATATATGTGAGGATGATGGTTGTTCAAATCCTATTCAAGTTGGGGTCAACAATATGAGTTCTAATGGTCTGAAGAAAGATTAAAATTTTCAAATTGAATCTCTAGAAATTGGTAAAGATACATGTAATCACCTATTGTTCAATCATATGAATATGTGCAACATTCTCTATCACCAGAGAAAAAAACAATGTTACTTTTAGATACAAACAATGATGATGGAATACACACTGCATTTATAGAATGGAGAGATGATTTGGAAATGCTAGTTATTCACATGATTCAAAATGTAGTCAAACAATATAAAACTATTTTTGAGAAGGTACTTGTGGCACAGGAGATTGATGAAACAATATTTGCAGAGCTTATTTTTTAAATGAGGATATTCCAATTGTAAGAAAGGTGAAGGAAATACATGTTGATCAATTAGTCTCAATTGGTATTAGTCCTAGCAAATCCTTGCTTCAAGAATTGCTAAGGGTGTGTAATTTGAGAAGATCAACACTGATGAATTGTCATAAAAAATTGCACACAATAAAAATTTTGCCAGGTATATCCATGATAGGGATACAAAAGTTCATCAAAGGTTTGGGTTGTAATTTGTTTGATAGTTCTTCTGAATTGTGTTCCACCACTTAGGTCATTAAACAATTCTCTGAGTTAATGCAGAAGAAAATTCAAAAAGAGGACATTGATGTTATGATGCTAAAAAAAAGTATGATGTGTGATTTTTAGGCCCAAAGTTCAAATTTAGTGGATACTCTTAAAAGTGTAAAAAATATTGTTAACTATTTCAACGTGAAGCTCAAGTACCACTTGGGTCCTGACAAAAACATGTTGAGAGAAGTTGTTCATGCATTTGTGTGACACTATTATGTATAGAGAAAAAATAATGTCAACAAAGATACTTTTATATGCCAATGATGAAACAATTTATTTTCTAAAATCATTTATGTTTTATGCATACTCTAATTATCTAATTTATAATTTTATACAAACTACAATTTTTAGTTTCTATAATGTAGTTCTCATATTTATTTGTTTGGAATGTATTAAATTTTAAAAAGTCATGATGTTTTACATACAATATCACTATTAAATAATGGTTTCACGTGTGACTAATACAACATGCTCTTTTTAAAGACAATGTGTATTTTTTTCATACTTTGATAATTTAATACTTCAAATGATATTGCTAGATTAGTTATTTGTTAAAATTTTGTACTCATGTGTTGTCTCATTAACATCGGTTAAATGGAACCTTGATTTAAAAAAATATTTTCAATTTATATGTAAAAGAATAAATAGAACAATTATTTTCAATGATATTTTTAAAAGTTTATATGCTAATACTTTCTACTCTTTTGGAAAATACATTAAAATCATATTTACTTGTGTAAAATTTTGTAGTCCTTTATTGTATTTGAAATGGTAGAAAAATTAAAGCTAAGGAACATAGTCTAAATAGTACTTTGCTTCTTAATTTTTAGCTATGCCACCAAGACGTGTCAATTTTCAGTTTGAAGAAGAGAGAAGACAATATCAAAGAGAATATCAAAGAGATTATAGGTGTAGACAAAATGAAAATATGGATGATATAGAAATGGAGAAACAACATCTACTCTATAATGAAAAACGAAGAGAGAGATATGCTAGAAAAAAAAAACACATGATGGATACACAAATAAATAATGAACATAAAATTCTAAGGAGCACAAGCAATTCAGACAGTCCAACTGTCTCTAAACAATATAGACCATTAGAAGTTGAGAATGAACAACTCTCAATTACATCTTTTAACTTTCCTTCTATATAGAATAGTATGCTTCAAATATCTCAAAATCAAATGGACTATATATCATGTGAACATGGAGAGGTAGCTGAAAGCCAAAAAAAAAAAATTGCACTCAGTATAGTGTCCAACAACATGAGCATAATGTTGGGGACATGGAGGAAAGAGTGTTGGAAGGAACACAAGGTGAAAACATGTTAGAAAGAAATGTGGGTAGAAGGAATTGTAGGAGACAATATCATAAAGATTATAAAAGATGATGACATGATGAAATGAATGAAGCTAAAAGGGAAAATAAATGTCTCATTTGCAACCAGCAAGATAGGCAATGTAATCCTAGAAGAAGAACACAAAGAATATTCGAAGAAACACAAGTCCATAATAATAGTTTGACAACTGCATTAGTGGGTGAAAATGATCATCCTACATTGAAAGCTGTAGCATCACTAAATTCTATGGATGGGAACATGAGTAAACAAAATGAAGATGTTGGTTGTGGTATAGAGACTAAGAGCAATTGCAATGAAATATTTCAGCATAGTTATCAAAACCTTCAAAAACTCTTTCGATGTCAATTAGATAATTTGGTTATGCCTACAATGTGCTACATGTGTTAGGAGTGTTATGTTGGCATTAAAGTTAATCATACAAAAGAAGGTCCAATCTATAGTTAGTGTTAGCAAGAAAAAGGAAATAATAGATTCTCAATAGAAAACAATATGGACCCCAATTTACAACCACCCAAACTTGCAAATTTGACTCAAGTAGAAGAAATGTTAATTGCACATATAAGTTTGATTCTACAAGTAACACATGCAATAGGGGGGCAATATAAATAGAAGGGACGCACAAAAATTTTTCCACAAAATATTGAGCATGTATATCAAAGTCTACCATGCCCAATAAAAGGATTGCCTATAATAATAGTTCAAAAAATAGATCAGTGTGATACAAACTATGACTTTACAATTAACAAAAATTGGGTGTACTATGCTCTAAGGTATAAAATTGAGAATTCCAAATTTGATACTAATGTTAATGTAGATACTCATGCATTGGATGACATTCAAATGCATAATTATTAAAATATATTCTATTAACTAAAGACTATTCATGTAGATTTTGACAATGAATCAAAACAAATCATATGTCTACAAAATGAGATGGATGAGGTTAATAACACAAACATTAATTATTCCACATCAATGGAAACAAGACCAGTGAATCTTCAAAAGGAAATGGAACTTACACATGCATGGGTTATAAACCCCAATATTGATCCTATGAGTTTGATTGACTGGCAAGCAATATGTACATCTCCAGTGAATGAATACATTATGCTAGGTTTAATCGACATGGCGTTTCCAAAATTATTTCCAAATGGACAGTGTGACTGGTTAGAGCCATGTCTACAAAGAGTATACCTTCATGAATATGTGAAGCATCTAATTTGGTATAGGGATCATCACTTTGGTAGACATTCCCGTTTTACATATTACATGGAAAACATGGTAATGAGGCATTGTGCTCAAAATTATAGTTCAGTTTTCATAAAATAAAACATTGAAGAGTTGCCAATGACCATTGATGAGTTACGAGAACATATGGAAAATTTGTCTAGGACACACCTTTGCTGATAAATTAATGCATTTTGGAGCAATCTTAAGAACTACAAGGTCATATTCGAAAAAAAGTCAGGCTAAATTATATGATTTGTTGAAATAGCTGGGGACCCCCACAATTTTCTTTACACTTAGCACAGCTGATTTGTATTGGCCTGATCTACATGCACTGATGCCTAGAACTCAACCATCGGATCCAAGGGAGGCACAGAAGTGGAAGAGACAAAATGTTATAGACTATCCTCATATTATTGCACACTACATGCACCTCAGACATACTATGTTTCGTAAAGAAATTTTGAAGAAAGGCTTCAATGTTAAAGACTTTTGGTCAAGATATGAATGGTAGCATAGGGTATCTCCACATGTACATGGGTTTTTGTGACTTCATGGTGCTCCAAATATGGATAAGTTAGATTGGCATAATGAAGAATAGGTAAGCAAAGTTGAATCTTTCTTCCATCATATTGTGCATGCATGGAATCCATGAGCATGTAGTACTGAAAAGAATGTGCAGGTATTTCTACATTGAGTTTCATTATGTAGACATTTATGTAATCATTTTTTTCATGAATTGTATATTTCCACTGCAATCTTTTTCTTTCTCCATTTAAAAGTCTTTGTTTTCATTGAACCATTCCAAAATTTCACACAACATCCATGTCTCAAAAACACAAGCCAAATACTAGAAATTAACATGGATGGTGATTATGAAGAAATATTGAATACTATACAATGACATACCCTCTGTAAAGAGGGAGCATGTCTCAGAAAAAAAAAGGGCAAAATTGCATGTAGGTACTATCTATTTCATTTGTCCTTGAAAAAACTATTCCAATGAAATATTTATCACGTTATAACTTTCTCAACTTAAATTGTAGGTATAACGATCCTTGGGTAGTAAATACAAATGGATCAAAAATTGTATATAGACACAGAATGTGGAGAAAAAAAGTTTGAACCTCAAAGGAATGTTGATAGAGTCAACTCACATAATCATTACATTTTGCAATTATGGAGAGAAAATATAGATTAGCAACCAATTTTTTTAGCACATGTTTTTATTAAGTATATTGCAAAGTATGCATCCAAAGCAGAGAAAAGTTCTGAGACCTACCATCAAATCTTGACATGGCTACTAGATATAGAGAATCCTAATGACTTTGCATCCAAAGTCCACAAATTTTTTTTAACTAAAACTATTATTGAAAGAGATGTTGGAGCTCAGGAAATATGTCACATGCTCCTCGAACTTTCATTGGTCGAATGTAGTAGAAGATTTGTTAATTTGAACGTCTTCTAAAAAATATTTAAACCTATTATGACAAAGAATGAAGACTATATTGAAAAGAAAATAGAATCTTTCATAGATTCATATGTAAGAAGACCTATTTCCATGGACTCCATCACTTTGATTGATGCCTCTAGAGCATGGATATATAATAAAAATAGAAAGAAAGATAATAAGTGGGAGCATAGAAAAAAGGTTGCAATTATCAGAGTCTATCCAAAATTTATTTCTATTCTACCATGTGTATCAGACAAGTTTGTTGATTTCTACTTTTCAGAGTTGTTATTGTATAAACCATTTCATGGCATTCAAGTTGATATTGTTGATGATAATATCACAATAGTTTCAAACTGGGAGTCACTAGATTATGTTCCATGGCATGTTGAAAGAAGAGTGGATGTAGAAAGTAGTGATGGCTGTTTTGAATCTAGAAGTGAGAACAATCTAATGGGTCCTCATAACATTATAAAGCATGAATGGGAAATCATCTCATGGATGAATCATGGTCAAATGATGGCGATTTCTAAAGTTGAATGCTAGGAAAAAGGGACATGGATAGGCAACATAGTTGGTCATAGCAATACAAGTCAGATGAATATAATTCAGATGCAATCAATTTTATTAGTAGAATGAGAGAAAATAGATACACTATAAATCTTCAACATGAACAAGAAATTAATAGTAGTAAATTGGGTGAAAAGTAGAAAAGGGAATTTGACATTATTGTGACACACTATAATAGCGGTGACAATGTAACACCCCTATAAATGATAATTTAGGGTACAACTGGTATACGAAAATCCTTTTTGATTGGTGCAATCAATACATTTTTAAAATATTTTTCTTTCCCTGAGTATTGTCCATTGTTAATTCTAGCATCGATAGGAGTGGTTGCATGCAATATAGGTGGTTCAACAATACATTCCAAATTGAAGATTCAAGTAAATGATTTTAGATGGTTGGAAGGAACACATTTGACAAGTTTCCAAGAAGAACTAAGTCAAATAAGATATATTTCAATAGATGAAATGAGCTTTCTTGGGGAGAAGTTACTTGAGAATATAGACTGTAGACTTCGTCAAGCATTTCCTCAAAATTCCCATCTTAACTTTGGAGGTATTCTATAAAAAAATTATAATTGATGTAGTAGAGAAACAAAAGAAATAGTGTCAATATTTTTTTATTTCATAATTGCTAATAAATATTTTATCTTTTTTTTAGGTATCTCAGTGATTTTGGTTGGTGATCTTGGCCAACTCCCTCTTGTGAAAGATAGGGTAGCATATGATAGTAGGAGACGTGCAAAAATACTATGGGAAGACTTCAAGATTGTTATTACATTGGAAAGGGTTTATAGACAAGAGGGAGAGAATCTAGATCAAAATAAGTTTCGCCAGTTGCTCACAAATATTAGAGATGCTCAACCAACAATTGATGATTGGAAATTACTAATGTCATGTAGAACATGCAATATTACAAAAAATGTAAATGATGATTTTGAAAACAATGTTCATTTATTCTTTACAAATGATAATGTTCACAAACACAATCAAAGAAAACTCCATTCTCTTTGAGAACCAGTTGCACGTGTAATTGCTACAAAGTTGTAAAATTATAGTTTGGTAGATGATAATTGTGTTCATGAACTTGATATTGAATTATTGATTTTAAGGAGATCAAGAGTTATGCTGACATCAAACCAGTGGATAGAAGTAGGACTTGTAAATGGAGCTTTGGGTTATGTGGAGTAAATAGTCTACAAGCCAGGTAGTGGACCACCTCAACTACCATTATATGTCATGGTAAAAGTTGATGCCTACTCTGGCTTTCCATTCAATAATGAACACCCTAAAGTAGTACCTGTTAGTGCTATACAAATTGGTTCTACCACTTAGATGCCTTTGAGACTAGCATGGGCATTGACAATACATAAATCACAAGGTTTGACACTTGAAAAAGCTACAATTGATATTGGACCAAGAGAAAGAACAGGAATGACATTTGTTTCAATTTCTCACGTAAAGTCACTATAGGGTCTGAGGATAATGCCACCATTTGTTTTTGATTGTTACGAGAAGATGAAGAGTGGAAAATAGTTAGAAGAAAGAAAAGTTGAAGAAAAAAGGCTAAAGAAATTTAGAAATAAACCATCTTGATTGTATAGTTTAATAAGGTCTTTTCTACAACTATTAAATAATATGCATTTGTATATAGACATGTTATAAACATAGGAGTTATACTATTTGAGCAAAGAAAATAAAATTGGATGAAAAATTAATAAAACAAATATCTTGTTGCTTTGATGTTCATCATTCTTAATGCAATTTGTACTTCTTCGATAACTTCTTTATTCTTTTGTATAACAAAATACTATTGGTAAAGAATTACCAAAAAAAAGATTGTGCAAAGTTTAAAATTGCCATTGAATTTATTTTTATTATTGTTTGTCAATTATTTGTATTTAATACATTGTTGGAGCTTAATGTGGTTTAATAAATATTATTTATAAAATATTACTTTGATGTTCATCATTCTCAATGCATGTTGTACTTCTTCTATAATTTCTTTCTTCTTTTATATAAGAAAAAACTGTTGGTAAAGATTTACCAAAATACTGAATCTGGAAAGTATAAGATTGCCACTAAATATTTTATTATTGTTGTTCATCAATTATTTGAATTTAATAAATTGTGGGAACTTAACGTGGTTCAATAAATATTATTTATAGAATAGATAGAAAATATAATTTCTCTCCTTTAATACTTTAATTTTTATTTTCAGATATTAAAAGGAAAACAATGTTGAGGCAAAGAACGATTAAAGTTGATGACACATAAAATCACTTCAATCTTCAAACAATACATGCTCAGGAAAGAAGAAATTATTTATTTTGTAAAAGAAATATTTTAGAAGCAAGCTTGTTGAAATTTTATCTACGAGTTCATCAAAATTTTGGTCACTTCTACCAAGATCCTAATTTTTTGTATTTGGTTTGTTGTGAAGACTGTGACCCTGTAGAGCTTTATTTTGTTCTTGCAGAGGTTTGGATTGAGTAATCTCCTTATCCAATGGAGTGTATAGAAAATGGCCCTTTTTGGTTAGAAAAAATGCTTCGATCTCCACAAACCAGTACTCAAGGTTTAGTAAGCTATCATTATCATGGTCAAATTTTTAGATTATAGTTCGGTAGATTACAAAACACCCCGTGGAGTCAAGTTTTGGAAGATAGATGGGGAAGTCAAGGGGTCTTCCTGACTCTACCTGTCCATGAAAGAACAAGGTAGATTGTTGCAAAGAAAATACCAACATGGACACAAACTACTTGTGATTTTCAAAGAATAAGGTGTGGAGTTACAAAAACATGGTGTTTGCAATGTAGAACTTATGAACATCTCTATTGGTTCAATATTTTAGATCCTATGGACTCTATTTTGTTTCAATGAAACATTGTTCAATTTGATGATGATAGTGATTCTAATTAGAATATTTATATTTCTGTTATTTTATGCAAACAATGTAACTTTGATGTTACTATAAAATTGGTGAACATTCCAACTATCTTTATATGGATTACATATAAAGTTTATTAAAAATATTATAGTTTACATTCACATATTCTTTATGAATATTTAATTTTCACAGATATATGATTGATATCCTTTTGGGTGTAATAATTTGATGTATGGTAAGTCTTAACATTTTTTTTCACATTAAAAATTACATAGATGTTTTCAATTGTTTTATAATTTGTTATTCATTATTGAAAATTTCATAACTTGCATTAACTATGGAAATAGTTTTATGTTATCTTTTCAGTTGAAATATGCTATCTTTTAAGCTCGCCTATGTCTCAAACTCAATATGAATATTATTTAAGAGTAGTACAAAAGACCTTATGAATATGAATATGTCACAAATGGATATTATTTAATAGTTGTAGAAAAGACCTTATTAAACTATACAATCATGATGCTTTATTTCTAAAGCCTTTAGCATTTTTTCTTCAGCTTTTCAGTTCACATATGTTGTCTTTTGTACAAATCTATGTTATACATTACAATCATTTTTCTCAAATATATATTTTACAATTTTTTTTCCCTTCATCTATTTCTCTAGCTCAATATGAATATTATTTTCTTGATTGTCATTTGAGTTTCCCCATATTTCTATTAAATATTTCTTATCTTCTTTAATTAATAAGTAATTATAGAATTTGATTCTCTCTTCAAACATTTTCATGTTTAGGAATGTTTAAAAAATGGATTTATTAGACAATAAATCTAAAATCATTGCACCAAGTCCCATTGTTTCTTTCAACTTAGATGAATCACCTCAAACACCAATCAATAAATGTGAAAAGTCTATGTTGCAGTGTTGTTACCAAATGATTGAACATTTTGAATCCAAAACATTATTAGTAGATTATGTTTCAAATAATCATATGTCATACTAGGCATACCAACAACAAAATTCAATTTCGCTGCACTAAGCAAGAGTACCCAAAATATGATATATATCAATACTCAACAATGATCAGGGTATGCCAATGAACCTCTCCTTCTGAAAGATTTAACTAAAATCAAGAGAGCTTTGAACCTCCTCTCTAATTGGAGCATTTGTGAACATGCACACAGAATGTGCAAACTAATAGCCGTGTGTCGATCAATTATAGTACTAGTTGATATTAAGCTTCATTCATCTTCTTTGTGTCCCAAATATGGCACTCTGCTAAGCATGGGAATTTCAAAAAAATAACCTTTGAATGGCAAGATTCAAATATGGAGCCTTCACAACCAAGATTAGCTAGACAATCAGCTATTTTATTGCCCTCCCTCAGAGTATGAGAGAAACAAGTAGCTTGAAAAGAATCAATTAAATCCCAGCATTGTTGAAGGATATAGGCTAGTTTCCAGGTATGAGAAGATCATGAGAGACAAGAGTTTATAATTACCTAAGAATCACCTTCAATATGGATGGTGGAAACATTACATCTCTTTACTAAAATTAGACCTGCCAATAGGGCTTGAGCTTCTGCAAGGTTGCTAGTACCAACTGGTAAAACATCGGCTTTGATTGCAACTACTTCACCTTGCCAATTCCTAATACAAGCACCCAATCCTGACTTACCAGGGTTCCCATGAGAGCAACCATCAAAATTTAACTTTAGAAAATTTCTAGAGGGGGGAGACCATTTTACATGAAGTTGATCAAATTGATTATTAGAATTCTAGTTTGCAGAGAAACCTGGAGGTAACTTAATTTGTTTCCAGCGTTTTAGAAGAAGATAATCCCAAGAAGATACTGAAATATTATTCATACAATTGAATATATTTGCATTTACTCTTTCTAAAATTGCATTCTCAATCCCATCTAGAAAAAATTCTAGTTTTGATTTTTCATTATGAAAAATGATCTTGTTACGTTCCCACCAGATGGCCCTCACCACAGCAGTTGGGATGCACTTCCAAATACTAGCCCTGAAAGCTCTTTTAGTTTCACTCATAATAGTATTTTCAAAAGGTTCTTAAATCCCTTTTAGTTTCACTCATAATAGTATTTTATTTATTATTTCTTTTAATATAATTTGCAAGTTTTAAAGTTTACATCTTTTTACTTTCACTTCTAAAAATAAAGAAATTTGTCACTAAACTCGCTCACCTAATCCGATCAATCCCTAAACTCTCAAATGCAAATACTATAGGTAACCAAGTAGCTTGATGTAGAGGATGATGAATGGATGTAGTGAGGCTTGAGAATGGATAGAGATGTAATTTGAAGCTCAAGTACATTGAATTGTTCTATGGCATACAAAGTTTACATATTTTGATTTTTTCGCCCATCTTGTTTTTCTCTCTGATCCTCCTGCCCTCCAGTCACCTCCAAATTTCATTCTAATCATAAGAATAATATTAGATTTTGAATCAATTTCAAATTATAGCCACACGTACACAGAAATTATTTTGTTAACATTTTTATGTGTGGCTTTAATTTGAAACTCGTTCAAAATCTCATGTTATTCTTTTGATAAGAATGGAATTTGGAGGTGACTGGAGTGTAGGACGATCAGACAAAAGAAGGATATCAGTGGAAAAAAAATAAATATCTAAACTTTATATATCTTTGAACCACTAAGTTGTGTTCCATTGTCATATTCTAGAAATAAAAAAAAAAGCAAAAAAAGAATGAGACTTGCCAAGAAACCATTCCACAACCATCCAAACCAGGTCCAAAATCTTGCTTTGTGCTCACTCAATATTTTGTTGACATTTCTATGTGCATCTTTAATTTGAAATTGAATCAAATTATATTTGTATGCTTTTCATTACAACAAAATTTTGATGTGACTAAAGAGTAGAAGGTTCACAAAATAGGAAAACATTGGGACAGAAAATAGAAATATGCAAAACAATTTTGAGTACTAACCCATACATTCAATTAGGTTTAAATTTAAGTCTTTAACCTCATTTTTACTCTTTATATAATCCTATAAAACTTCAATTATATATATATGTATGTATGTATATGTATATATGTATGTATGTATATATATGTATATGTATGTATGTATATATGTATATGTATATATATATATATGTATGTGTGTGTGTGTGTGTGTGTGTGTGTGTGTGTGTGTGTGTGTGTGTGTGTGTGTGTGTGTGTGTGTGTGTGTGTGTGTGTGTGTGTGTGTGTATGTATGCATGTATGTATGTATGTATGTATGTATGTATGTATGTATATACAACACACACACACACACAGAGTATAATTAAACCTACATTTTTTAAGTATTCAACTAAGGAACTACAACCCCAAACCTACATTAAATTAGACCTATTTGTCAAATTCAAAAATTGGTCTTTTACATAATAGAACTGTAGAAGTTCATTTTATGAAATTGACCCAAATTAAATAAACCTTTAAATGGTAAGTAATCCTAAACATAATACTAAATCAACTAAACACCATATAATTAAAACTAAAATAATTTTAACTACAATTATAAACCACAATAAACTATATACATATTATACAATTAAAGGCTACCTATTAAAAAAAAATCTAGATGTGATAGACTAAAAAAATTAAAAACAACCTATAATTAAAAAATAGATCTAGACGTGATAGACTAAAACAAATTAAAGACAACCTATAATTAAAAAATAAATATAGATATGATAGACTAAAAAAATAAAGAAAAATATTTTTGTGGACCAAATGATTAATCTAATGTTATATAGTAAATTAAGTCGAAAACTTACTTTAAGGAAAGTTGTATCATCATAAATTCTCTTAATAACTCTAGATATGTCATACTAATTAAATTAATCTTTGATTTAATTTTAATGTGATATGAACACCTACATTCTATTTCTATTTTTTAAAATAATTGAACAATAGATTTTCTATTTAACCAAAATAAATGATTATACAAAATCTAAATTAAAATTAATGCTAACCCCAATTGATTAAAAATTCATTTTTAGTGTGAACCCATACATTCAATTAGGTTAATTTACTTTGTCTAAAACCTTTTTTTTTTTTCTACACACACACACATATTGAAGAGAGAGACGCACCCACACACACACACACACACACATTGAAGAGAGAGAGAGAGAGAGAGAGAGAGAGAGAGAGAGAGAGAGAGAGAGAGAGAAAGAGAGAGAGAGAGAGAGAGAGAGAGAGAGAGAGAGAGAGAGAGAGGAAAATATAAACCAACCTAAACTCTAACCACAAAATAACCTTAAATACACCAAAATGTTAAACCTTTCATTAATTCATTACATAATAACCCTTGCATAATGTGCACCCTATTAGTGATTAAATGTTGACCCAAATTGAATCATAACCTTAAACCTAATAAACCTATAAATGATAATGAATCCCAATCATAATAATAAATTAACTAAAAATCATATTCTTAACACTCAACTACTATTAACAGTGACTATTCTTTTAACATCCCCTCCCAGTGCTACTAGCTATATACATAATATATATTTATATAATATATATACTTTTAGCCGAGAGATATCGAGGCTTTAATTTACACAAAAGAAAATATTTATACTAAAAAATTAAAGCCTCAATATCTCTTGGCTAAATGTATATATATTATATAAATATATATTATGTATATAGCTAGTTTACTATTGATTTAAAGTGTTTTATATGTATTTTCTACACTAGAAAATAAATTTATAAGTTAGAATTTGAACAAGTGAGGAAATTGAATTGTCATAAGTTGGCTTTTGTTGTATATATATAGACATATTCTATAAAATTATTAACTAAAATGTAGCTAAGTTCCACCCAAATCACTTAGTAGTAACTATTGAGATATTGAATGATTTACTATATTAATTGGTTTATGATGAATGCAAAGTCTCAAATCTTTCATGTTATCCTTATTTAATAAACATAGATACGAAGGTGTATGACCCATTAAACCATTGAAATTCAATTGCACTATTTTCGATTTGTAGTTTTACATACCAAAATAGTTTATTACATAATATTATAAAATGTTGAATTTTTCATCTCATAAGATATTGTCTATTTCATATTTTAAAAAATATCTAGTACTACAATTTCTACTTACTTATCATTCTAAGAATATAATACTCCATATTGAAGTGAATTAGAATTTTTCTTTTTTTTTCACCAACATATGCACATATACAACTAGTAATTTGGAAAAATTAATTTTAATATGGATGAACAACCTAGCATTCTACTTTTTAGAGCTCTAACTTACAAAAAAATTTAGAGTCTGATATATAGTAAATCCCTATAATTAACCTTCTAAATCTAAAGTTCAATAGGTAAATCATCTGTTGGAATAAGAATATGGGAAACAAGATAGTGAGAGGGGTGCAGGGTGGGGGGATGAGGTGGGGGGGCATGGCAGCAGGTTGAATCAAGATCTTAAACTTTTAGCCACAAAAAAAAAACATAAATCCAAACCTAATTCATCTCATAGATCTATCACTAAAACTGAAATGCTAAAATAGAAACAAAATACATCACATCCATTAATAGTTCAATACATAACACAATGATTTGGTTACCTAGAAATACTTCAAGATGAGGGTAAAACTAGGGTGGGGATGAAACCCACAAATCTTCATTATTGCAACAATAAAGTTAACATGTTAGGGTTACAATATTTGATCACAAAATATGATCTACCCTATGAGGCATCTACCATATTAGAAACTTAATAGACTATTAGGTCTCACCTTGTTAAATTATTTTACACTCACAATGAAGTAAGGACTCAGTTAGGAAGTTTACATATAGGTCTGTTAGGACCACTCTATTAAGAGATTTACCTTGTCTCGATTAAAAATAATTGATTTAGTATCTGACCCTTTGTTTGTTCTACAATTTGATCTTGGGTCTCCTCTTTATTTTACCTTTGATCTGATAAATTTGTTTAGTACTTTACTACTCTGTTTCCTCTTTGTGTGCTCTCCTTTCAAACTTTGTCCTCACTCTACATGTGCATGAGAAAACTTGTCCTTCTCTCTTCCTTCTTCTCCAAAAATAAATAATTATAGGGTTATAATCCTTGTTAAATAGATCTTATGTTGTTAAATTGACAATTTACATTTCATCATCTTATGTTGTTTCTATCCCATTTTTTGATTGGTTGAATTGCACACATTGGGATCATTACCTTCTGCAATGACACATGATCAACTCCTTATTTGGCTCTTCAAATATCAAATATCATAGAAAAGTCAGTCAAGATGGTGTACATTTATGTTTTTTCCATTGAAAACTTATATTTCAAAACTAAACTACTCGATACTTGAATGCTTTGGCACTCAGTCATATAAACATCTTCATGTTGTCACATTACTTTTTACAATAATATTTTCTTAGTATTTAGTAACTTGTCAACATGCTAGGTCTCAACTATATTGCTCAGCTCCAACTATCTTGCTCATCTTGTAAATCTTCTTGATTGCTAGTGAATACAATGACTATCTTGATTGGTATAAGCATTGTATAGCTGACCTTTACTAGATAACTTAGTCATAGTGATGACCTTGTAATCTTGTCTAGTAAATGACTAAGTGTTTGGACACTAATCAACAACATAGGCTTAAAGATCAAAAATCTCCTCCTTTGACATTAGTGGAAAAAATACTTTTTCATGAATAAAATAATCACTTCTATCAAAAATTCAAAAATAAATACTCTCTCTAAGACCATATATATGAACTTGTAAAATTTGATAGCTTTGTTGATCTATGCATTGCTTCTTCTTTATTTACTCTTCCATATCCCCTTTTCATTCTGTGATATCATCTTTTTATTTTATATCCCCCTGGTTTTTCGTCATTGATGGAACTTGGGGCTATAGAGGTTAACTGATACTTATCAAAAAATTACTAATGACTTGCCACAATATTGGCATATCCTTTATTCCATGTTTCCTCTATTTGTTCAAAAATTTGGAAATGAATCTCTTGCTTGGTAGTTATAACAATGACTCTTGCAATATGTGAAAATTATGTGTCCTTCATCAAAATTTCTTTAGCAATAGAGACCACCTTCTAAATAATCTCTATATGTGGAACTAACTAAATTTGAATAAGTGTTAACTTGTGCCTGATATCTATATCTCTAGCTATGAGCTCAACTAATATCTTTAGACTAAATGTCAATTCATTATAAGAGGATGAGCTTGAACTTGCGTTCTTTCCTAATGTAATAACATTTTCTCTTGTGTCTGCATGTAATAGCTCTAATGAGTGTCTTGTATCTTCTATAAAGAAATTTTTATCACACAATTTCAAATATAAAGAATTAATAGTTTGCAAAATTGTTTCAAGCTTAATATTGTTGTAGAAAACTCAGCTTGTCTTTCTTCAAGTTTTTGTCAGACTTTCTATAGCACTTTATGCTTCATTCTTCTCTCAAACCATTCTAATAATTTCTCATTGTTATTAATATCTTCTATTTGAATCTTGTCAACTAAATGTATTAGCTGGTCCAATATTGTACGTTGATTATTCACATCTATTATTCCAAATGCATCTATAAAAATGCCTTTGATAGTATGAAATACATGTCTTCTCTTCTTCTCTCTTTTTAGCTAATTTTGTTTTTCCTTATGGCTCAACAAGATTTGTAACTCTTGCATCTACTCTAATGTAAGATTATTCAAATTATACATAGGTAATGTAATTACCTCATCAAGGTTCACTAACTCATCGTCATCCTCACCCAAATGAGTCACATCCTTAGATTGTGAGGGTGTATCATTGGGTAGTGATAATTGCAATTGCTTCCCCTTTTCATTTGATCTCAACTTTGGTTGTTGTACTTGTGTAGAAATCCCCTATTGCCTAGGTGTCACATTTGTTGGTTCTAAAGCCTTTACACTTGGAAATTGAATAAGAGCTTAAGTAGCCTCTTTCTCTTTCTATTTGACTTTATCCTCTACCAATTTAGTTCATGAGTCTTTATCAAAATTTTCCTCCTTTTTCAAAATTTGCATACAAGTTGGTGGTTTGTATACAATTAAAGCCTTACCAAGTTGCTAAGAACTTGTATCCTCTATCACTAATGTGATAGTAACATCACCATTATTCTTATTTTTGAGCTTTGGATATTTAACAATCTGTAATAAAATTGAGTTAGTACTAAGTTTTCTTGAATAATTCATTAAACCTCATTTCTTTTTTGTATTCATATTCAAATTCTATTGCATCTTGACCTCCCCTCACTTGCATAGATAGAGTAAGCACTCCAAATGCTTCCTTCCATACCCTAATATTGTCTTTCTTAACTTCATGAGCTTTATTTTCTAAAACTTTATATGCCTTGTTTCTTGGCATAAACTTCATGGGAAAATATTTAAGGGCTATAGACATATGAGTCTTCCTTAAATTTGGCATAGCTTGTGTTAATTTTGTCTCTTTGGTTTACTTCTTAGTGGACAATTCCCACTTTCACTTAGCATCTACTCTTTTTTATAATCCCACTAGAAATCCAGTTCCTAATTCTAGGGGTGTGCACTTGAATTTGATCATCATTGTTCAAAGAATCATACTGAATGTCTTTGAATCCCAAAATACTTTTAGATTCTACCAAACTTGCACATACCTAATCCATAGTCATTAAAGGGAGTCCCTTCACTATTTGTAATTTTCTAGTTTCATCAAACTTTATCCTTTCATCATCTTACTCCCACTCTTGTGCAATGACCACCTTTCAATTTAGCTTCACTTGGACTTCAGCTAGTTTCCTCCTCTTGAATGGACTTCTAGTCAATAGATTGGTAGGGGGTTCTGTAGTTCCTTTCTTAGTGATGATCACATTTCCCTTTAGCCTCTGTGGTGTCACCATTTCTTGTGTATCCTTCTTTAAACAAACCTACACCTTAGGTTCTATAACAAAAACATTTTTCTTTTTGTTGGCCCCTAGCTTCACAAGTGCAAGCTATTCTATTTTGCCTTCCTTGACCTCTATAGGTTCTCCTGACCCTTCTCCTTACTCCTTAATTCCATTCTTAGAAACCTTTCTCCTTTCTCTTTCCTACCTTAGGTGTGCTGGATTCAATAGTAAGCTTGGCAATTACAATATTGTATGTGCCAAATTGCACTAACATCTATGTCCTCTACCAAAAGTGTAGTAAATGCTATCGTTACCTTGAATACATTTACTTCATACAACATTAGCCTTAGCCATGCTACCCTCAATAGAATATTTTGTGCATAAACAAAATCTATGTCCACATTAACGTATAATTCATCATAATATTTGTCTAAAATTGACTTTTGAATTATCATTCTATTCTTCATTTTAATCTTGAATTATTAAAAGTAGTTGTCTTATTAAATTACTTAGTTGCTCCATAGCAGTTCTATTCCTATCCCATCATACTATTCCAATGATAGGAAAATAATTTTGTACATAGAAAAATATACAAACTAATAGGGATCCAAACTTACAAGAGGTGTTTTTTGCTTTTCTTAATCCCTCTAGGTTCTTTGTAAGTTGATGACATTTCAACTTGGCAAGATCATATGAGCGATCCTTCTTCACAATTTTGTAGCCCAAATCCACTACTACATAAGGCACGATGTTCAATTTACTAGATTGATAGAACTTGTGTGCAATCACATGACCAAAAAATTTAATTAATGGGTCTTCAATTCCTTTAATTAACATTCTATGACCATGCCACTTTACCTTTGTTAGATTTTTATTTCATTCTTTGTTCTACTCCTTATACTCTTTAGTTGATTCAATGTAGGGTAATAAATTACCTTGCAAAGGATTGCCTTGTTGATTTTGGTTGGTCCACCTTCTAACCATATTTTTATATCATGAATGTGGTTGAGCACAACCTTAAACCATTCAAATTTGAAAACTTTAAGAAATCCTAGGGCATGGTTAAGCCCTTTCTCAACAATGATCACAAGTAGAAGTTTGTCAAATAAAGGACTGCATGACTAAAAGAATTAGTCACATGACTAAAACTTATCCAATGAAATGACCAATTTGATTATTGGGTAAAATTATAACTAAATAATTAGATAAATAAATAAAATGATTAAATAAATAAATAATCACTAATAATTATCACCCTAATAAAAATAATTAAATGAATGATTGTTATTCTTTTACACTTAAATTTTATAATACCATTGTGATCACCCACTTATTATCTAGATAACTATATACCCCCAATCTAAATAATTAAATTAAATACTAGGTTGTGATATGCATTAAATCAATTTTGTATACTCCAATTTTTTATTAAATCTTTTATAATTTTATCAAATAATCAGTAATTTCATTATATCCTAAGATTTGATCATTATGTCTAAGTTTAATTAATTTAAAAAACCATCATGGCCCATTATAATTGAATAATTAAAATCTCCTTTCTATGAACAATAAATATAATTTCTAAAATAAAATGAAATAAAATAACACAACTTAAAAGCACAATTTTGGGAAACTTGGCACACATATGAAAAATAATCAAATCATTACTATTGCTTATTATTTCATCTCATCCACCTAGTCATTTCTATAATCTATAAAATTAGGTCTTTACCTTAGTCTAAATAATCTCACTTTCATGTTATTGTTATGTTGTTGATTTAACATTTGATTTTCTTTCAACATTTAGAGTTTTTTTAATCATTTAGCTTATTTTTATCTTTCATGTTACCTAAAATAATAACATAACTAGGTTGGTTGTAATATTTCATATTTGCTAGTTTAATCTTACATTTAGCTTAGTTTTTATTTCATCATTTTTATTTGCATGGATTTATGGAATTCATGGAGTTCTTGCAAATCCATTGCATGCTTCCTCTTTAATCTTCTATTTCATAGCATTCCTTAGTCATGAGAGCAAACAAACAAGTGTCACATAGTGGGTTTTTAATAAATTTATTATAGTATATAAAATATTTTAATTAATAAAAATATTATATAATTATATTTTTCTATAATTATATTAATTTAAATTTAAATTTTATTCATAAATATAATTAATTATCGATCTAGGTGTTCTATGACATATATATCATATGATACTATTATGATAATATTATATCAAGTTTGTCAACATCAATATCATATAAATAAATTATAATATGAAAATAATAATATTTTTATAATAATAGTAAATCTTAAATGATTATATATAATATAAGTAATATTATTTTTAATTTAATGAAACAAAATATATTACAAAAAGGTATATTACAAAAAATTATATTAAAAATATAAAATACTTAAATATAAAAATATAAATTAGCACTTACATTGAAAAAATAAAAATATTAAACATTACATTCAACTTAATAGAAAACAACTCTTAAAAAGTATTAGTTTTATAATCTATACCCAATTATAACTTAGAAAAAATATAGTGTGATTAATCGTTACTCACTAGTTAAAGCCTAAAATTCAAAATGTATCACAATGATACTTTGCCTATGGACAAGTACTAATAACAAATATTTAAAAGTAAATTGATGAACACAAATTTATTGATATGGCCTAAGCATTTTGCAATTATATACTTCCATAGATGACTTGTATTTCATCTCTAGCCTTCTAGGTGCTTTATTTTTTCTATCAAAATATAATTAGCATCAATAGTTTGATATAAAAAATGTTATATCATAAATATTAATTACAATCATACTTGAAGAATAAGTGCAATTGACAATATAATATATACAAATGAAATTATTTCTAAATTTATTTTTTTAATATATAAAATTGCATTTATATTTTCTTAAAATAAAATAAAAATAAAGTAGAGATTGTGTGTGTGTGTGTGTGTGTGTGTGTACACATGTACATGTACACATATAAAAATAGAGATAATATTCTACTTTGAAAATATATTACATAGTTAATAAAAAAATTAATTGAAAATTAGTTAATTATATGTTTTTATTGATGAAGTTTAGCAACTTCAAAATTTAAGAAAATCAAACCTAAGCTAAAAATAAAATATAAAATAAATTAGAGTTGAGTATAAGTCTGATACAAAAGAAATAAAATTAATTTAGTAGCTTTCTAATATGAACATATTTTGAATCAATTTTCTTTATTGTAAAAATTGTTTGATACTATAATTTTACTTTTTTTTTTAAATTTTATTTTGATTTGAATATAAATATTTTTTAATATTTTATTATTATAAAAAAAATTTATTTTTTATTTAATAAATATAACTTTAAAATTGAAACAAGATTTCTTTTCAGATTTTTTATCTTATTTTTTTCAACTATTACAAAATTATTTGAAAAATATTAAATCTTTAAATTGTTGTACTTATAAAATTTAATAACTTCTAAAATTAAACAAATCAAATTCTACTTAGAAACCTACTTAAAGGAATATAAAACATAGTTTTAATTTTAGCCTAGAATATAAGGAGCAATACTTTATAACTGGAAACAAAGAAATATCTCTACCCCATTAAATAATCAAAACTTTAGACCTATATTAGCGTTTGAAATTTTAGCATTCTACTAAGATTTGAAAAGTGAAAACTGTTTTAGGGTTTAGAGTGGCTCCTTGCAAGTTTTTGTAATGATTTTATTTGTAGTGGTGCGGTGCATCGAGTAATCTATGGCGCATTATTCTTGTAAGTCATTCGATAAAACTCTGGGTTTTCCTTTCTTATTTTATAAAGATAAATAGTATTAGAGAAGATGTTTAATATATCATATTACTTTTTAAATTATTTTCAATGCATGGTTGATTGTTTCTAATAGTGTTGTCACTGGCTTACAAAATAGTTAAACCGAGAGACTTTCTACAGTGGCAGCAATCTTCAATGTAAATATTTTCTATTTTGAAAAAAATAGAAATAAACTAAATATAATTATAATTAAAATTGCGAAAATTAGAAGAAATGGAAGTAAAAAAGATAGTCTTGTTCATCATTTCGTGACACCTCTTAGACTCACAAAAATATGTGATGATGAAAATTTTGAGATTATGAAAATAGATGCCTCGAGAAGAATGTCTCTCAGCTTATTTTATATATATATATATATATATATATATATATATATATATATATATATATATATATATAAGCATAAGCTAGTATTATACGTAGCCAAAATAGACTGTATGATTTATTGTAGTATTCTTGTATCGGTGGTTGCTAATGGAGGAAGTAGGGGTTTTATCGGACTTTTGAAATATCATCGCAACTCTTAATCATTTTTTTATTTGTTTAGATCTGTATTCATTTTGTTTGCCCTAATATTTAGCTTTCATAAAAAGAAACAAAAGCGTCTAATTTTTGTGATGGTTTGTGTTCCCCTTCACAAGATGTAGCTTCCACATTCAAAGTATCTTATGTACTTGTTCAGAACATGTAGCCATGGCCTACTATGCGAAAAACTGCACATAATATGAAACTCAAACCATTTAAATGACACTTTAATATGTGTTGGATGGGTAGTAGGAAAAATAACATAAAAAAGAGTAAAATGTGTTGTGGCGCAATAAAATATATTATAATTCCTTCACCATGATCTCAAAAAACATAGAATAAAATGTGTTGTGGCACGATAAAATATATTATAATTCATTCATCGTGATCTCAAATGAGTACATAGTTATAGGCAACTATCCAATATTCTAAAGAAATATAGCATTAGTTGAGAAGACAAAATATCTACAAATTTTTGGCCAACTCAAACTTATAGAAAATACTTTAACGGACACACCCTAAATCTAAACCTAATAATCTACAAGCATTAGATGATTAGTAGAAATTAATATTTCTAACACTCCCCCATAATTTATACTATCAAAATTTGTAGCATACAAATTTCAATGTGCCATATAATCTTCATATCTATTAATGCATGAATAGTGTCTTCCAAGGCTATGGCCTTTAATTTCTACAAAAAATTTGTCAACAATTGGCTGCCAATGGTTTCCTCTTCACTAGATCCACTAATAATCTTGCATCATTTGTCACAAATGGAACTAACCTTTTGCTTGTTTGATGCCTTGCTCTAATCTGTTTCCCAATGCTACTGCATTCCTTCTTACACTTGAACATTTGTACCCAAATAAACCTTTGATCATTCTTACAATTCTTTGCCAACTCGATCCATAGCTCCATCCATAATCCATTTTTATACAACTTGTCATAGAATTATTTTTCCAATCTCTATTCCAGCATGTCTTATAACAATGATTTTTCAAGCCACAAATATTACAAGGATGTATATCCCAACATTTATATTTTGTATGCCCTTTCCTATTACATTACAGTGTGAACATTGCACAATTTTTATGCTTTCAATTGATTCTCTTGAACTTTTATTCATCTTTCCACTATCTAAATTATATCTAAGACCTTCATATTTTGACCTAATTGTAGGCTCAATCAAATTCTTTAATCCCTATTCATTCTTTCCTAAAAATTTACTTTTGAAACTCATTCTTTCCATAATCTTCAAGCCAATACTATTATTATCATAACAAACAAAATTTACAAACTTCTTGTCATTTACTTTCTTACACTTTTCATCACAAACACTTTTAGCTTCAACAAAATCACATTTCTCAATCTCATAATCACTCCAATCATTTGTGTCGCAAGATACATCACATACAAATGGTTTCACATTCCAAGATTTTTTACTTGTTTCAGAGTAGACAATTCCTTCTTTAGCATACTATTTTCCTCTTCCAATTTCTTCACATTTTCTTCTAAAACTATGTTTTTTTTCTCAACATCATCAAACAAATTTAAATTTTCTTCTAATTCTTTATTTTTCTCTCTAAGCTTACATGTTTCTTTCACCTGCCAATTATGTACTTCTTTCACAAATTTTAGTCTATCCTCTAGCTCTTCAATTGCCTCTTTATGGACACTAATTTCATTTAACAATTTAGATTTTTCTTCTCCCATTTCATTTCTTACTTTTTCCAATTCTTTTTGCAAAATATCTTTTTTCACACAGTAATCTTGCATTTTCTTTTTTCACCATTACTAATTCTTCTTCTAACTTATTTGTCTTCTCTTTTTGAACTCTAATAGCTTTTTCCATTGAAACAAAAGAGATTAAACACACTTTATCCCTTTTCAACAACTCACTATTGTATCCTTTCATGATTTCTTTATGAACTTCTTCAAAGCTATTATGACAAATAAATATTTACCTCTTTCAGCAATTAACACATAAAACTTCATTTAGCTTAGCTCCTTGCCCTTCCCTTCCCTAAAATAGAGTAGGGTGGGGCAAACTGGTGTGCCTTAACTAATCAATTGGGTGGTTGTCGAACAATATTGAAGGATGGCCACGAGGAAGAACTATCTCCTATGATGGCACACCCTCGCTGGGTGGCAATGAAGGATAGAGGGCTAGAACTCCCTTCCTTCCATCAACTGCTTACTATAACTAGGGATAGGAAACAAAGAATCTGTGGGAGAGACTGACTCAACCTGAAGGAACTCCCTCACAACTTGCTTCAATCCCTCTGATGGCCTTCTGGCAATCCTACCAGGTATAATAACACATCTGAAATAAATCAAGTCATGCATTTTCCTCTTCATAGAATTATAACTTTAAACAACCATTCATTTTCAGCCTTATTTACATTTCCATTTGCTATCTTAATTTCTCAACACAAAATATTAACAAAGCTTCACACAAACTCATGTCTTACTAGCATTTTTCTGCCATTGACTTTGTAGTCTTTATCTCTCTAGGATTTTGATCTTGTGTTCTGAAATCTTTATCTTTCCATGATCTTTAACCTTGGGCTCTGATACCACTTTGTTGGATGGGCAGTAGGAAAATTAACAAAAAAAAAACATAGAGCACAATGTGATGCAGCACAATAAAATATATTATATTTCATTCACCGTGATCTCAAATGAGTTCATAGTGCCTTTTTATAGGCAAGCATACAATATTGTAGAGAAATATAGCATTAGCTGAGAAGATAAAATATCAACACATTTTTGGAAAATATTATAGCTGACTCAAACTTCTAGAGAATATTTTAACTAACACACCTTAAACCTAAACTTAATAATCTAAAGCCTCTGATAGTTAGTAGAAATTAATATTTCTAACAATAGACCTACAACAATAAGATGGAAAAGGTGCTAGCATCTAAAAATTTTCCTATCTTTATATTTAGTTTCAGGTATAAAAGTTCAGATTTTGTAAGGACTTCATTGTCATTAGAGGTGCATTTGTAAATGAGGAAATCAAGATTAAGAATTATGAGGAGACGTAAAATATGTTGCAGTAATAGTGTTGTAGAATGAAATAATGCAGTATTAAAAGTATCATGTAGTGGCTAGAAATCCGAGATGGAGCTCACATCAAAATGGCACGATGTCTGTTAAAATTGAACTGCCCTGTATTTTTTTTGAGATATTTGTATTGTCTTTGCTGTATAATATTTCCCGAGTGCACATTGTACATCAAGGAGAAGAAATATGTTCTGACGCTTTTGTATTTCTTAATGGAAGTAGGAGTAAAATCTACTAGGTTAGTAGAAAATAGTTCTTTATTTTAATTCTCATCACATTAGAAACCACAATTACACGTATATTTATCATCGATTCATGAAGTATCACCATTGCACTTCTTTTATGAATAAATTCTCTTTCTCTAATAAACCATTAAACCATTTGAAAGATGAGAAAAAAGAGGATACAATTGATAAATATGAGAAGTAACCCATTTACATAAATTGCATGCCTCATTTTACACACTGGAAGTCGGTATTCACATGTCTTATACTTTCACGACTACTAATAAGTGTATATAGTAATGAAACTTTATTATATTTAGGAATGTAGTTATTCAGTGCTTATGTTTGAGGAGCTATCCTTAAGAAGAAGTATGTGCTATTTGCTCAGAAGTGGGTTGAACCATTGGCATTTTTCTAAGTTCTTTATTTCTAAGAGGCAACTTGTACATGGCCATTTTTGTTTCCATTTTTCCATCTTAAACATTATAGATGGTAGTATGGTAGTCTAATAGGTCTTAGATCTTTTGGGGAATATTAGGTATGTTAAAATGTGTTTATATTCTCACAGAATGTTTTTGATGTATTAGATAGCTGTCAATAAAGACAGGGCTGACCTCAAGTAACAAAAATATTGAAGAATCAACAGGAGGTAACCTTCAAGTTATCTACCCTTTGCCATCTTTAAACTTCAAAAAACAAAATATGTCGATAACATAATTGATGGTACCATCACTCAATCTAATATGAATATCAGACTGTAAAATAGAACATCAACTCCTAAACAAAACACTGCTATTAGTTGACTTAACCATAAAAAATAAACCCTGTGAGATACAAAGTTCATAGTAATAAACATAAAAATCTAAAAGAAAAAAACACCTCGCTACCCTCTTCCTGGTGAAAATACCTCAATTATATTTGTTGAGAAAATTGTTGTATTACTATCATCCTCCATAGAACTACTATGTTATTTTATTAAACATTTTCAGCTCTTTTATTAAGTGAAGTTTGATTGTTCTTCTGTGTCGAAGTGACTACTTTTGATCTAAAAGTAAGTCTTCTTCTTACGAGAGTAATCCCATGTCTTTTAATGGTTTTTTTGGTCAAGTATTTATTATGTGGAAATTTTCCTTCATATAGGTCCAAGTTACGCACAATGATGGTTTAACCATGCGTTCAGAAGCATCACAGATCATTTTTGAAGAGGGATTGAGTGAATTTTGGAAGAGAAATCTAGTTACAATTGCCAATCGGCTGCCTTACTCATCAATTATTTTTAATGCATATGAACAATACAATAAGGTGAGTGCTGATCACTTGATGGAAAAGTCAAGTTATAAATAAGTTTCAATGTTTCTTTTCTCTATTCAATTAGCTTGCTGACCTATTTTAGGTAATAAGATTGTCATAGTCGGTAATAGTTTCCATCTATAAATATTTTAGGCTCTAACTATTCACAAATTTAAGCCCTACAATTATCATTTAATATGATTTATATTAGAGTTAATATTTTGAGTAGATTAACATAATAGATAATGGTGTATCATTTTATAAAATTGTTAAGATTATGGTATACCCTTTTTTAATTGATTCAATTAGTTTAATAGTTGGATGAGGTTTCTCTAATACCTCTCAAATATTTATTGTTGTTTCTATAGGTCAACATTTCCTAGGCTTGCAAGTTTATAGCTGACTATTTTTTCAATTGAAAACTTAAACAATCTTTGTATTTCTAATTAATCAATTAATTTTGCAATCAATAGGTTGTTTGGCAATGATCTTAATTAAAATGTCTGTCCAGAATATATATATATATATATATATATATATATATATATATATTTGATAAATGATAGTTAGATTTAAACGTATTTTTGTTAATTTTACAATTTATTAAAATAAATAAGAAAATGTATTATTTGGTTTTATCAATGTAAATTAGAAAGTAAAATTATGTTCATAACTTTTCAAAAGTTTAGTTATTCAAGTCATACAAGACATATATACCCTACTCTTTATTAGATTATATATGAATCCTACTGAGCAGATTGGAGGATGGTTAGTAATGACAATTTGTAAATTTCAAAAACATTGCAAATCTGGACAGATTGGAATTGCCTGATAATAGAGTATCCATATAATATAATAGCATTAATTTTGAATATAAATAATTTCCTCTTCCCAATCTTTACCTTTTTATTTTCCTTATCATCCTTTACATCCCCTTCCTACCTCCATTTCCCTCTATAATTATTTTAGGCCCTAACCATTCACAAATTTAAGCCTAGAGTTATCATTTAATATAATTTATTTTAGAGTTAATATTTTGAGTGTGTTAACATAATAGATAATGGTCAATGGTTTTATATTCAAATTATAAACTTAAAGGACATGATCTTAGGAGAGATTATAATTGTTGATTTCAGATTATAAGTAGATTATTTATAACTAGTAAATTTCTAATATAAAATGAAATTTTATGTCAACATATTTATGGTCCATCTTATTTTATTTCAAAACAAAGAAATCTTATACAAATATGTTATTTCAAAACAAAGAAATCTTATTAGCATATTTTATTTCAAAATAGAGAAATTTTATTAGCATATGATTTGGACAAAATTCTTCTAATGTAAATTTGAAATTGAAACTAAAAATAATTTTGATAGAAATATCATAATATAGACCATACACAAACTATTCTACAACTAAAATCTTGTTACTAAAAGCTGAACAAATTGTGTTACTAAAATCATCAACATCTAGTGAGAATTAAAATTGTTAAAAGACACAATTTGCGAGAAAGCTTGGAAGATGAAATATACATAAAGAGAGAAAGACAATAGCAAAGAAAAAATCTAGCCACAAACATAATGTTGTGCACAGTGTACCCTTCACTTTATGGATGTAGAAGGATAACAAACATTTTCCATTTCTCTTTTTTCATTACTGTTTAGCTCTTCACATGCAAGAGTACTTAAGAATCTACAACTACATATTATTAATAAAACATTTAATCTATTCTAATCTTTTCCCGACCCTTGAAAGAAAGGTAAGTTATAGAAGCTCCAATTAGGATTGCCAACGATTGGATAGTAGATCTTAAATCCTTTCCATGGATGCAATAGGTATCTTTTAATTGTCTACTTGTTCTTCAACATTTAAAAGGTTCTCTACAAGTTTCTGCCTGCAAGCTACATCTCAATCCAATTAGAGTAGTGGACATGATATGTATCAAAATGTTGAACTTAATGATATCGAGCTTTGTATACATCCTGGATAAACTTATTGCACTAAGTGCTAGAGTCTTTTTAATTATTTTTTTAAAACTTTAAACACTTCTTTGGCCTTAATTTAAAAAAATTAATTTTGGTATATGCTAGTTCAACCACATCTCTTGCAAACTGTCACTTTTCTATTTAAAAGCTCAAATCATAGGATAAAGATGTGTTCTTTACTTTAAAACATTTGCATGTTCAGTTTTGGTTTGCTTATTTGTTTTACATTATTTTTTTTCCATTAGTTTCCTTGCATAAGTTTCATTTACTTCTTGCAGATACTCTACTTCCAGCTAAACCCTCTTAGATTTTGTAAGATAGCTTTTACCTCTATTACTAAAAATATGCTGATTAAGCATCAAAAGAATAGCCACTTTTGGCTTAGTAACTTGAATATTGTATATGTTCTCAATTGATGGCATAATTTATTCATACATTTGAACTCTTCATGAATTGTTTTTATTTTATTTCTATTTCCCTTGAATACACACATTTTCTTAGTATGTTACATTGTTTCCTAATTTCAAGGATAATTGTGAGTGCTTGAAATACTTTGCTCCACATGAGAGAAGAAAGTGATAATGTTGAAATGTAGAATAAGAAAGAAGGGATTGAAGATGAGAATATATATAGTATGAAACCACGTGGTCTGCTTCAGAGTTAGTTTGAGTATAATGTATGTGTTGATGCCTCTTTCCATGGGAATTGAAAATTTTCCATGGTGATGGGAATACAATTGAGATAAAAGTAGAGGAACATGGTGCATATTATCTTCTCCATGGAACAAAAAAGTTGCAAAAATTTCAATCATTGCATGGACAAAAGTATAAAACAAACAAATGGTGTAGAGTTTTTTGGGATGTTATTGGATTCTCACATTTTCTTTGAAGTTCTTGTTAATGACACCAAATTAACTGGTTCTATTTTCAAAGAGTCATAACTGACTTGAGGTCATAAATGGGAGATATTATAAACATTCAATAATAACATCTCAATAGGATTCAATTTTGGTGATACAACTATTTTTAGTTGAGAGATAGGAATCCAAAATTGTATGGTTGAATTAGAAATAGTTTGTTAGGGAGTTGAAGATTGAGTAAAATTTAACTAGTTAGAACTGAATTACAAATAAAATAGAAAGAAAACCCATGAAATGATTTCATTTCTTTGTGATCAATCTTTAAAGCCATTGCATATTGAGATTCATTAAAATTGTAATAGTTTCCATGATTCAAAGATCATATTGTACTTTTAGTGGATTCATGGTTGTTGCTAGTGCCCCCACTGATATTATTTGAAAGAAATCCAGAGAATAATTCATAGAATTGAGAGAAAATAGTTTGTTAGGGAGTTGAAGAATGAGTACAATTTAACAAGTTTGAACTGAGTTACAAATAAAATAGAAAGACAACCCATGAAATCATTTCATTTTTCTGCGATCAATCTCTAAATCCATTGCATATTGAGATTCATTAAAATTGTAACAGTTTCCATGATTCAAAGATTAGATTGTACCTTTAGTGGATTCATGGTTGTTGCTAGTGCCCCCACTGATATTAGGAAAGAAATCCAAAGGATAATTCATAGAATTGAGGGCAAATATGAGTAAAAAATCTTGGTTCTTGATACTCAATAGATGCAATTCATTGCCCATCTAATGGACTTTTATCTTTGAATTCTTGAAAATAGAGTTTTTCACCACAATGTGCCCCAGCTAAGGTTTTTTAATAAGGCACATAATCTTCCAATAAAACAAGGCACATATTCTTTCAAAACATTCTAAAAGTTTTTTACAAATGATCACATAAACATAATCAATATTCCCTATTGAACTTATACAAAATGATCTAACTTTCTAACAAATACCTATGGAGTGTTGGATGCCATTGTTGGTTAGGTCCATGACTATATTCTAAGACCCCCAATCTCCAGCCACTAGGTATCCCTCAATCTCTAGCCACACCCAACTTTTCAAAAAAAAAATTATACGCTGTGAGATAATACATGGCTACAGAAATGATGTGGAGCAGCCACAATAATGACAATAAAATAATGGTAATATGAAACTGACTGTTCGTAACTTGGAACCCAAACCAAACTGTTATAACATTCTTCACATTCTTCCTATCAATGAACCAATGAACTTTAACCAAATGCTTCAGAGTACAAAAGATCAATATAGAGAAGACTGAAACATTATTAAAACAAAAAAGTACACACCATTATATGCTAATGACAGATTACAAAGTATGGCTCTCTAGCTACTGCTAGAGAGCCATGAGAATTTCTTCTCAATTCACTCTCTTCTTCAAACCTTTTCTCTTTTTCACACTTATCAATTCTCCTCCCTTCTATTTACATCATGAGATGTCTTTTAAAGACTATCTTAATGGTTACAAACCATTTCTTGCGTAGTACAGTTACATGTTTTACACTAGTTTTATTGCTTCACTACCCATTTATTTAAACTTGTACCAAAATGATAAGATATTAACCCTTTTGGATTCCTTGACCCATATTGTATTTTATGCTTACATTTGTGCATAATATCAATGCATAATGATGGTAAATTAATTCTTTTGTGGGTGCCACTACACCATACTACTAGACTTCAAATGTTTTCATGTCCCATGGAAATTAGGTGGAAGACAAATATGTGCCTTGTCACTTGGATCACTGCATCGACACCTCCACTGATTCCTTTTTCACTATCAACCAACTCCCATCTATGGAGTTATGCTGGTCACCTCCATGGTGCTTCCCATTCCTCAGTCCACTCCTCCATGCTGCATCACAATCTCTGTCCCTCACCTGGGAGTCCATCATGCCTCTCTCCCCAGTCTATTGACAACACATAAGACCATCTCCTATGGCCTTTGGTAGACCTTCATGTCCACCCCCTATAGCTGAGTGAACTAGCACCAATCTGCAACCACAAACTTCAAAATAAGAATCTAAAACAACCCAACAATGCCTGGTGAAGATTTTATCCATCTACATGCTCAGAATCTCTTGAGCTCCGATACCAATTTGATGTGGAGAAATCACAATAAAAATAATAAAATAATGGTAATATGAAACTGATTGTTCTTAACTTGGAACCCGAACCAAATTGTAATAACATTCTTCGTATCAATGAACCAATGAACTATAACCAAATGGTTCAAAGTACAAAAGATCAATATAGAGAAGACTGAAACATTATTGAAACAAAAAAATACACACCATTATAGGCTAATGACAGATTAAAAGGTATGGCTCTCTAGCTACCACTAGAGAGCCATGAGAATTTCTTCTCAATTCACTCTTCTCTTCAAACCTTTTCTCTTTTTCACACTTATTGATTCTCCTCCCTTCTATTTACATCATGAGATGTCTTTTAAAGATTATCTTAATGGTTACAAATCATTTATTGCCTACTTTGGTTACATGTTTTACACTAGTTTTATTGCTTCATTACCCATTGATTTAAACTTGTACCTAAATGATAAGATATTAACCCTTTTAGAGTCCTTCACCCATATTGTATTTCATTCTTACATTCATGCATAATATCAACGTATAATGATGGAAAATTAATTCTTTCGTGGGTGCCACTGCACCAAGAACACATTCAATATTGTTAAAAGACATAATTTGTGTGAAACCTTGGAAGATGAAATATACATAAAGAGAGAAAGACAATAGTAAAGAAAAGGCCATACAAATCTAGCTAAGGATAGTTGTGAGTTCTTGAAATACTTTGCTCCACATGAGAGAAGAGAGTGAGGATGTTGAAATGTGGAATAAGAAAGAAGGGATAATACGTGATTACATAACACATTGAATATTGTAAACATGATAAAAAATGTGCACTCAGGTGATAATATTAGCCAAGACAGTTATGGAAACTGTTACCGACTATGACAATCTTATTGCCACGAAGCAAAACGGTTCCAAAAAAAATGTACCAGTTAAAGTAAGGTGGTATATGCAGCCACTGAATGAGGAAGTTAGCTAGTGTATGGAAAAAGTAATTAATCATCTTAATAATTAATCAATCTTTAACAATCTTTGTATTTGTAATTAATCATTTAATTTTGCAATCAATAGGTAGTTTGGCAATGATCTTAATTAAAATGTCTTTGTTCAGTATGGTTCTATTTAGTAATATGTAAATATATATAGAATTTTTTTGATAAATGATAGTTAGATTTAAGCGTAGTCTTCTTAATTTTACAATTTATTAAAATAAATAAGAGAATGTATTATCAAGTTTACAGCTGACTATTTTTTCAATTGAAAACTTTACCAATCTTTGTATTTGTAATTAATCATTTAATTTTGCAATCAATAGGTAGTTTGGCAATGATCTTAATTAAAATGTCTTTGTCCAGTATGTTTTAGTTTAATAATATGTAAATATATATATAGAAATAAGTAATCATTTAACTTTGCAATCAATAGGTAGTTTGGCAATGATCTTAATTAAAATGTCTTTGTCCAATATGGTTCAATTTAATAATATGTAAATATATATAGAAAAAATTTGATAAATGATAGTTAGATTTAAACATAGTCTTGTTAATTTTACTATTTATTAAAATAAATAAGAGAATGTATTATTTGGTTTTATCAATGTAAATTAGAAAGTAAAATTATGTTCATAACTTTACAAAAGATGAGTTATTCAAGTCATACAGACATATATATTTCAAGGAATAAATGATTTATAAGTAGATCCTCTATAATTGGAAGACTATAATTTTATTTTTTTAATTCAATATTTACGGCAATTTTTTGTTGCATGGATTGAAGGGGGGTCACCAACTAGACTGAAGTAGCCTCTAGGCTAAAGCCCTTGGGTTAAATATTAAAAGATCTTTAATTAGAATAAGAGATGCATTTAGTAAATTAATATTTTCAAAAGACCTATATTTAGGGAAAAATAACTATATGATGTTTTTCTTTTCAATATATAGATAGAACTCTCCAATTCAACACTTTCAATTTTTCAAATGTCCAGATTATGAATTAAGCTTGGAAAAATAAGCCATAAGTCAATTTTTACTATTTAACACTTTTAGCCTATGAATCAAATCTTAGTATTTTATATTTAACCTACTAGCATTTTTAGTAGTTTATAATATGACGTGATCTAACAAATTTATATTATTGAAAGCAAAATTCAACCATAATTTTAAAGAACCTAAAAGTTTAAATTTGAGATCTATTTATGGAAGATTCATAACTGATTAATCCATACTCCAATTTTTCAAATGTCCAACCCCTTTAAAATTTTAACTTATTTTTTAAATGCATAAAATAGAAATAAAAGTTGTAAAGTCTTAATTAATTTTTTAAAAAAATTTATGAAAGTTTGAATTAAAATTTGATAAAGTATTAAATCCAAAAAAAAAAAAATCAAATTTATGATATACCAACAAAGTGCTAAAGTAACAAAGTTCACAGCCCTCTACATGCCCCGTTTATTAACTATGATTCTTAAACATTTTTTTAAAAATTATAATTGTATGCCCACATAAACTAACATTATAATTCCCTTCACTATTGTCTAGAGAAATGTATAAGATACTTTATACTGCACTCATCTCAGATTTTGCTTAATAATTGTCTTAAAAATCTAATCATGTAAAAAAAATTAATATTCATTACAATTCGATACTTCGTAGTGATTTGCGGAAGAATAAAGTTTTAGAGTGGAGGCCACCCTGAATGATATCACTCTGATTTCATATTTTTTAACAAAATTTTAGTAGAAGAAAATTCTGTGAAATAGGAGAGCAATGTTTCTGGATTAGATTGTGTGAGTTTTTAGATCATCAACGTTTCGGATTATACGACATGATCTATCATCAGAAAAATACCAAAATGAAAATTGTATATGTTCCAAATATTAATTATAATAATAATCGTGAGCTGAAAGAAAAGTTATCGGTAGAGCTCCAAAGTCTTTCAAATTCCACACTCTATTCCGCACTGTCGTGTGTGAGATACGTCAAATGTATGTTCTTCCATATTAATTATAATAATAATCGTGAGCTGAAAGAAAAGTTGTCGGTAGAGCTCCAAAGTCTTTCAGATTCCACACTCTATTCCGCACTGTCGTGTGTGAGATATGTAGCCGTAGATGTGTTGTTTGAATAATTTAAAACGAATTCCAAAAATTCCAAATAAAACAAAAGGTACAACAGACTTTTAATAAGAGTGTGATGCAATAAACTTTACAGCTATGCTATTCTAATCGTGGCTGCAGCACAAACATGGAATCTTGACCATAATTGGACAATGGGGGCACATGATATCTCAGTAATCGTCATGGTGATTATTATGATACCAGCTTTGATATTTTACAATGCAAAGTATTTCAATATTTGGAATGATTTCCCTCGTAGCCTGCAGGCGACATTTACTTCAATTATCATTTCTATAATAAACCAATTGAGTTTTAGCAGATATATGCTACTATTCTCACTGTTCTCTCCTGGTCTTCCTATGCAACTAGGTCTTTAGTGCCTTTGGGTGTTGAATTTATTCTTTAGGTTAAAATTAGATAATATCTATTAACATGGAAAATGTCACCGTACAAGGTTCTATTGTTGATGGTTTGTATAATGGGAGAACTTATGTTGGTGCCGGAAATTTTCCCTCATTGGAGGAGATCAACCGTAGCCATGTGTAGTTCGCTATTGAAGTAAATAGGATCATAATGGATATAAGCAAATAGAAAAATCAACCACAAACAAATCTAGGCTTTGCTAATCAATATAGAGCTTGAGCTCTTTTCATTCTAAGAGACACATAGATCATACTATTTAGACAAATAGATTAGCAATGTTCAATACTTTGCATGATATCTAGAATCATTTGCTATTAAAAATAAAACTCTATTTACAAAAATTAGAGCTGCTGCTTTTACATTAAAAACTAACTAACTTAGAAATAAAATTCTGAAAATTACCTTCTACAAGAAACATAAACTAAAAGACTTTGTATGAATTGCTGCTCTTACAAAGGACTCTATGATTCTTACGTTGCCCACAACCTTCATTTATAATCAATTCATTAACTCAATATTTATGAGCTTCTCTATCATTTCACATGATTACTATGAATGTTATAAATCATATTTGCAGGCTCTATAAATTTTATATAAGATAAGCTTTGGAGAGAGAAACCATTTATTATTTATTAATGTGCTCAATATTGAAAACTGGACCTATCTAACTGTAATACTAACAATGCATGTGTCTTGGTGGTTGTGATTACAACTTCCAATACTCCCCCTTAATCACAACTACCACCACTTAGGATTCCCAAATAATCTCTTAGGTGGTCAAAACTTTCTTGTCCTAGTGGCTTGGTGTAAATGTTAGCATATTGATCTTCAGATCTGCAATAATCTAGTTATAGCTCTCCATTGTTAATTAATGATTTGATGAAATAGTATTGAGTATCTGTATGCTTGCTCCTCTTATAAAACACATGATTCTTGCATAATGCAATCGTTGAGTTATTATCAAAAAAAAATCTTTGTTAATTATTCTTATTTATGCCTCAAATATGCTAACACTCTTTTCATCCAAATTGCGTGACATGTTGCTCCTATTGCTGCTACATACTCTACCTCTGCTGATGAAAGAGACACAATAAGTTTTTTCTTGGATGCCCAAGATAGTGCACCTATTCCAAAATGAAATACATAACAAGATGTAGTTTTTCTATTATCAATTCTACCTTTACAATCACTATTTGTGTACCCTATGAGTTCGTGTAAGAATTTGGCTTAGGCCAGAATTCACCAAAGAACTAAAGAACTCAACACAAGCACACAGTAGATCAAAATAGATAGAGTATGATCAGAATGACGATATTCATTCAATAACTAGTTGAGAGTACACTAGGAGTGCTTGAATATAAAGGCCTCATGAGAACTTCTAGAATGCATAGAAGTCAGCATCATGATATGTCATACAACCAGGCACATGTCCCCTAGATATGGATTATCCGCCATTAAGCACGGGATTAAGTGCGATGATGTAAGGATAAGCCTACAATGGTGTAGCATGCAAATCAGTGGTGTAGGCAACATGTGCTAAATGAGGAGTGCAGATAACTGTGTTGTCAATATGACAACTCAGTGAATGATGCATACTCTTGTGTTGTAGACACCATGTGCATAATTAGAGTTGCGTAACTCAATGAGAGTACACAAACTCCTAAGTGTCTCACCTAAAATAATAATAAAATAATGCAAAATAATTAAATAATGCATTAACCTAAGTAAACTTAAGTAAGTGCAATAATTAAATACTTATTTACACCAACACCCCCCCTTAAGTGCAACTTAGGAGAATGCCCTTAAGCTTACGAAATGTAGGATGAAATGCAGGATGGGTCCCAGCTACTAAGCCATGTTAGGTAGCCATGTACATAATGATATGCAATCTCCCATAAAGCGGGGAAAGAGGGAAAACCTCATGGGAAAAACCCTCCCACAAAAAGAGAGATAAAGAAGGATGCATGGATGGATGGAGTAATCAAGACCCCCCCATTGTGACATACATCCAATATATACGTAAGAAAATGATGGGAAGAGGAAGAGAGACAGTGTAGGCTTCCCCCCCAAAAGAAGAATGCCAAACAATGACTGCTCCAATGAAGAAGCCGATCCAAGACTACAGAATGGTGTTCTTCCCCTTAGGAAGAAACAATTCCAAGGGTGAAAATGAGATGCTTCCACTATGTGTGGAAAGAATCCCATGGATAAGTGATGTCTCTGAAACTTGCTCAACTGGCTGAAGAACCTGTCCCAAAGAACTGTCTGTCTCTGCAACTAATGAAGAACCATACTACAATTGCTGATTATAAGTATCCATAATCACTTCAACCTGTGAGGATTGATCATGTAGAGAATGAACAAGAGAGTTGGATGGAGCCCTCATGACAACTGAAGAAGGTAATTTTGCATCAAGAAGAAGAGGTAGATCATGAATACTATCGCCCAAATCTGTCACTAAACCTGTATTTGGAAGACTAAATGTACCTAGTTGTTCTGGACCTATCATGTAGCAATGTATGCATGTGGACTGAACTGATGAAGTGACCTCTCATTGTATCTGTCAATAGAACCCCATGTTTCTGAATCTGTTGAAGCATTATCGCTGAAATCACTATCAGTATCCACACTATATGATGTGCGAAGAGGAGTAGAGGACAAGCTGGGTGAGCTTTCCTCAAAATGTACATCCTTCTCCACAAAAATCTAATGAGTCTCTGGATCTAGAAGTCTATATTCCTTCACACTGTCTTCATAACTAATGAAAGTACAAGGCCAAGATGACTATGCCTTGCATCCCTTGGAAGATCTCTTATCCTATGTAGGACAACTGAAGACTCTGAAGTGTGTCACAATAGGTTTTCTACAACACCATGCCTCAAAAGGAGTTTTTCCATCTAAGGTTGGATGATGAGAAAAATTAAGAATGTGAGTGGCACTGGAGATTGCTTCGACTTCTAATGATGGATCTAGAGACTTGACATAAATCATGCAACTTGCCATAGACTTAAGAGTTCAGATCATTAAAGCTGCAACATCTGTCTTATGTGGACTGAATGCTGGTGGAGTTTGAAGATCAAATCCCTCATGTCTGCAAAAATCCCTAAGTCTTCTGTTCACATACATGCTTCCATTGTCCATGCATAGTACTTTGATGGCTTTCTTGGATTTTTTTTCTACATGAGCCTTGAAGTCTAGAAACTTGTCCAACACTTCATTCTTACCATGCAAAAAGTAGACCCAAGTGAACTTTGAAAAGTCATCAACTAAGGTAAGTATGTAGCGACCCTGGCTAAATGCAAAAGGACCTGCTAATACCATGTGAACCATCTAAAGAACACCTAATGCTCTTGAAGACTTCCCTCTCTGTAACTTCTCCTCTAGATTCATATCCATTGAATCTGTTAAACATTCACCCTTAGAAAAGTTGATTTGAGGTAGACTTTTCACCATTTGGTATGTGCAAAGTTGCTGAAGATAATCGTAGTGAAGATGACCATACAGCTCATTCCATAATTGCATGTTTGAAATGGATTGAGTTAACAAGGCCTTGGAAGGAGACTTGGGCACAAAATATGAGAAAGATTACACCCTCTTGTGATCATTCACTTTCCCCACTGCAACGAAGGAATCATCTTTAAGACTATGCACTTTTACTGAGTCTAGAAGGAACTCAACTCTATGCCCATCTCTAAGGCGAGTTATTTGGTAGATTGATAGGAGATTCAAACTTAGGTTTGGAACATAGAGAACCTCTTGAAACTCTCCATTTTCCATCTCCACATTTCCTTTTCCTCCAACTTCCATTTTGCTATCATTCCCCATAAAGATGTGCAGTACCTTTGAGGGATTCAATGAAGAAAAATCCTCCTTTGAAGAACCCATGTGATATGAGGCACTTGAGTCAAATATCCATTCCTTTGAAGAGTTCATATTTTCCATGAGTGCTTGCCCTTTGCCCTTTGAATCTGAAGATGACCCTTTATCCTTGTAAGCATTAGGCAATAGAACAGTATGTTTCTTCATGATGTTGGTCAACTCATCAATCTTTTTGAGATAACACTCATGCTCTTCATGACTCAATTTCTTGCAATAAGTACACTTCTTCTTCTCCTTATTATTGTCCCCTTTCTTTTTGGAATTCGAGGACTTACTTGTTGATTGGATTGAGGTGTTGTCTTTTCTGCATCCTCATATTTGTCCTTCTTCCATTTCTTCTTACCATTTCCTTTATTTGAAGACTATCCAGTTGAATGTTGAGAACCCTCATTGGCCACCAATGCTTTAGACAGAGGTGATTTAAAAATCCCCATTGATTTCAACTTCTTTTCTTCATCATCCAACAATTTTGCATATTTGTCAAAATTGACTTTCTTGTAGGCAGACCCTAAGGTAATCTTTGAGATGTTAAAAGAAGATACAAATGTGGAATATTTCGATGGCAACTTGTTATGTATGAGATAGATCAGTCTATCATCTTTGATAGAACTCCCACAATCAGTAAGCTTTGTCCTTAGTTCATTCACCTTGATGATGAAGTCTACTATTGAGTCATACAACTTAGGATCTAAGGAAACAAGCTCATCTTCAATTTTAAACACATCCTCTTCAAACACTTTACCATATAGGCTTGTGAGGGTATCCCAAGCTTCCTTGAATGTAGTACATTTCTTAATTTGATACATGATTTTATCATCTACCCCCAAACATATATCACCTAGGCCTTTCCTATCCATTGCTACCCAATTTGAAATATCACTTGCAAACACATTATCACCTGTTGGTTTAGAAAGAGTACCATCTACATATTGTGAAACTCCATTATGCATTAAGTGATACAACATTTTGATGGACCATGAAGCATAGTTATGAAGAATTAATTTAGGAAACTTAAAGTTGCCCATAATGCAAAAAATGAAAGAAAAGTGCGGAAAAGAGAGAACACAACACCAAGAACACCCCCCCCATTTCACTAAATCAAGAACCCCCCCCAAAATAGATGCTTTTGGAACTTTATTAGTAGTGTGATTACAATGGGCCACTTTCTAATTTTGGCCTTTGTGGACTTTTGATTTTTTTTTATAACCTCTTAATGGAGTACAAATCTAAAACTTTACAATGTGCTACAATTTTGAAGCATTACAAAGCAAAGAAAGGCCCTATTGCTGAAAGTGACAATTTTATCCACATAACACTACAATCTGATACCAGATCTAGAAAGTAGACAAAAAAAATGCACTTTCAAGAAAAATGAAACCTATTTTTGATTCTAGATGTGCTCGTACAGAGCGTTTGAAGTTTGAAAATGCAAGATTATCCAGGTACAGTCACCAAAAAATGCAATTTTTGAACAATCTATGCACCAAAACAAGAAAGTAGCTGTGCCACTGAAACATTTCTAAAATTCTACCCAATTTCTAAAAAAAATTGCACTTGATTTGGAGTCTAGATGCGCTAGTTATGGCCTCCCGAAGTTAGACTGCAAAATCCTAAATGAATTTGGAGAGGGGTTGCATCAGCGAATTGCGAGATTAAATTTGACGATCATATGGTTGTCGAAGTAGTTCTATTTCGCTTTGGAGTGACATCCAGACGAGTGTCAAATTTAGGCTCATTAACCAATGATGTCATCATCTTTCAACCATGTGATGACATCAGCATGATGTCATCCGTATGGAAGATCATGTCAGTAGTACAAAAAATGCAAGTGTCCTCTGGCTTGTCATACAAATTTGCTGACTAGGCAGGATGAGGTGGCAATATACGTGTCAAATTCACTAACATGTCTCTGTACAGTCAATGCTGACTATATATGACTTCGTAGAGATGTGTGCAAAGTGCTGACTGGGGTGATGATAGCCATGTTGCAGACAGTAACTAGTCCATGTGTCGATGTTTTCTTCGGCCACTTGTCACCTATGTGCAGAGAGCACCAAAGGCTGCCAAAACTTGCAGATGTGCCAAAACTTTGACCCCCAATGTCGAATTTTTTAGCCAGAATTCTATAACAGTCACCGTCGATATGACAGAGTTGCCAAAAAACTTGGATGACAATGCAAGTTTCTTGTTTTGTCAGTGCCAAGATTTGGAAATTAATCCCACATTGTTGGGGTTGTTGGTTCCAATGCTATATAAAAGGAAACCAAAGTGATAGACAAACAAAGATGTCTGTCGCCGGATATTGGGGGGCATCTGCTAGAATGTGAGGCCAGGTTATGATGTCACCCACTAGTAAAGGAATGGCCAACCCAAAAATAGAAGATGCGTAGCTGTTGACGTAATTTGCCAGGGCTGAGTGTTAATAGGTCATTTATTTGCTATTTTTTCATGTATGACCTCTGTGGATTTTCAGAGGTATGGCCAAGGGATTAATGACTCTCCAATTAAAGGAATATCCTTGCAAAAATTAAGACATATATTCCACCAATTACAGAGCCGAGTCGGGGTGTCACTGCCTAGTTCGGCAAAAAAAAATTCTCTGCATGCACAACTGACACGGAAATAATTTTGAAAATAATAGAGAATTTAACAGATCCAAAAATCAATAATTAGATCAATGAAATGATCATACCGAAACTACAAATCAGGGCCTTCGAGTTTTGATTTGCAAAAAAAATTTTCCTCATGATCAACTTTCACAAAATATAGGCAAATTTATAGTTGATCTTCATCAAATCGATGCTCCGGATGCAACAGTGAGGTTAGATCTGACTCTAGACACTCCAAATTTTTTTGGATCCTCTAGAATCATGTTGAGGTGTTGAAGCATGAACAGTCTCAAATGGCTATGTGATGAGAATCTCCCTCAGCTCTGATACCATGTAAGAATTTCGCTTAGGCCAGAATTCACACAAGAACTAAAGAACTCAACACAAGCATGCAGTACACAAAAATAGATAGAGTATGATCAGAATGACAATATTCATTCAATAATTGATTAAGAGTACACTAGGATTGCTTGAATATAAAGGCCTTAGGAGAGCTTCTAGAATGCATAAAAGTCAGCGTCATGATATTTCATACAACTAGGCACATGTCCACCAAATATGGGTTATCCTCCATTAAGCACAGGATTAAGTGCGATGATGTGAGGATAAGCCTACAATGGTGTAGCATGCAAATCAGTGGTGTAGACAATATGTGCTAAATGAGGAGTGCAGATAACTGTGTTGTCAATATGACAACTCAGTGAATGATGCATACTCCTGTATTTTAAACACCATGTGCATAATTAGAGTTGCATAACTCAATGAGAGTACACAAACTCCTAAATGTCTCACCTAAAATAATAATAAAATAATGCATTAACCTAAGTAAACTTAAGTAAGTGTAATAAGTAAATACTTATTTACACCAACAGTTAGAATTCATCAAAACATGAATAGTGAATTCCATAATTTATTGCCTCATTTACATATCTCAAAATTATTTTCCTAGCTTGTCAATGAGAGTCTTTTGGAGACTCCATTACCCTTGAAATGAGACTCATGCAATACATTATATCTAGCCTTATGGCAATTAAATACATTAGACTACCAACAATTCTTTTCTACAATGTTGGATGAACATTGGATCTCCTATCATCTGTACTTAGCTTCAAACCTATCATAACTTGTGTTGGTGTTGATTTTCTATTGATCATATTGAAACTTTTCAATATTTGGCTTGTGAGATAAATATACCATTTTCATCTTGCCTCACCTCAATGCCAAGAAAGTACTTCATAAGACATAGATCAGTCATTTCAAATTCCTTCATAACTTCTTTGAACAAGTCAACTAATAGATCACCTATTAATATCAAATTATCAATATGCAAACACACAATTAGAATTTTACCTTGTTCATTCATCTTTGTCTATAGTGTAAGCTCACTATTGCACCTATGAAGCCTTCCTATATGAGATAAGAATCAATTATACTATATCACGCTCTAGGAGCTTGTTTGAGTCCATAGAGTGCTTTCTTGAGTCTCTAAACCTTATTTTTATTTCCTAGAAACTCATATCCTTGTGGTTTCTTCACATATACCTCTTCTTCTAGAAAACCATTTTAAAATACAGATTTCACATCTATTTGATATACTAACCACTTGTTCTAAGATGCGATTATCAATATTGTTAGCACTATATCAAGACAAGCCACTGGAGTAAATGTTTTATTCTAGCCAACTCCAAGATTCTATGAGTATCCTTTTACCACAAGTATTTCTTTATGATTTTGTATATCTCCATCTACATTTATCATAGTCTTCTACATCCACTTTACTCCTATCACATCTTTTCCTTCAATAATGTTTACTAATGTCCCATGTCTGATTCTTTTCAATAAAATCAATTTCTTCATCCATAAAATGTTTATACTTTTCATCATTGATTTTATCCTCAAAATAAATTGGATCATGTACTTGTGAAAACAATGAAAAAAGAGAAATTGGATCAGCATTATTGTCACCTTCATTTTGATCATATATGTCCCTTAACCTTATTGTTCTTGGTCACCTAGACTCTGATAACATTTCACTTGGAGTAGATCCTGAATCATGTGGGCTTGATGGTCCTCCACCAAGAGTCCTTATTCGAGATGGTATTTCTTGTGCACTACTTTGTTGAGCTTGAGTTGGTACAAGAGGAGTTTCAATGGGAGCACTTAATAGAATTATAACATTGCTATCCTCTTGCAAAAGACATATTGAAGGATTAACTATTTTCTCCATCCTTCCATCCCAAGTTTCTTCTATGAATTTTACATCTCTACTTAGTATCATTTTTCTAGTTATAGGACTATACAACTTGTAAGATCTTGTATCCTCTCTGTAACCGAAAAATATAAATTTTCTTCCCTTGTTATCCAATTTCTTTCTCAACACATTTGGGACATGAGCATATGCTAGACATCCAAATGCTTTCAAATGAGAAACACTAGACTTGTTTCCACTCCATGGTTTCTCTGGAACCTTATTCATAATACCTTTGGTTGGCCATCTATTAATTATAATTTGTCCCAATACTCATTTAACATATTTTTAGCCTTCAACATACTCTTGGCCATATCCATAATAGTTCTATTCTTTCTCTCTACAACACCATTGATGCAGAGATAAATACAATGGAAGCAAACACAATAGGAACCAGCACCAGTAAGAGATAGATTATAAAATTCTTCTAGTTAATTTGTCAAATGAATAGTACATACACTGGCTCTCCTATATATTTTTTCTCTCTGTAACTTTGTAACTAGAAACTTTACGCTCAAGCTTTTCCTAAGCCTAAACCTAAAACTCTATTTATACTTGCTAAGATAATCTATGAAACCTTATAGATTATTACAAAATAGGAAAAAAAACTTATAGAAAATTCTAGATTAGTATAGAATGGGGAAGAATGAACCCACAATGATCTATACAAATGCCAAGAAAATTATCTTATCCTAATGATGAAATCAAGATAAATTTCTCAAGTCGACTCGAGCATAAATCTTGACCTAAATACCTTATATAAAACTTTGACCTTAATACTTTATGTGGGTGCTCATGCACCATACTCCCTAGGAAATTTTATCTCAATCCCACTTGAGATAAGCTCTTGTAGAGTGGTACCTTGTTTCTTGATATCTTGTGCGGTCATCCACACAACATCTGCATCTGAATAACCTCTAAGTTTTACCAAATACTACTTGGACTCCTTTCCTCTTTTCTGCTTTATGACTCAGGAGTCAAGTATCATTTATAGCTATGGTGTCTTCTTAAATGGTAGATGTTGAAGGTCTTCTATATCAGCCATTTTTCCTGGATCAATTTCATCAGTGGGTGCTTTGAATGGTGTGAGGTCTGCTATGTTGAAGATGGGAGAAATGCCAATCTCTAGTGGCAATTGAATCTCATAAGCATTTGGTCCAAACTTTTTTAAATATTTGACAAGGACCTAGTTTTCTCAACATAAGTTTGGTAGATTTACCTTTTGGTAGCCTCTCCTTCTCGAGATTTTCCCATACTAAATCTCCCACTTCAAATTCTAAGTGTCTCCATTTCTAATCTGCATGTTTCTTATACTTGTCAGAGGTTTTTTGGAGTTGCGCTTTGACTTCATCATGGATTTCTTTTATGGCAGTAGCAGATTCTTCTCCTTGGACACTAACTTTTTGTTGTGAACTCATATCTCTGAACTCAAAAATCTCTCTAGGATGAATTCCATACACCACTTGAAGTGGTGACTTTCCTGTACTTCTATTGATGGAGTCATTATATGCAAATTCTACTTGGGGTAGGATTACATCCCATTTTGCTACATGTTGTCTTGTGAGTGTTCTTAAAAAATTCCCCAATGTTCTATTAACTACCTCTATTTGGCCATCAGTTTGAGGGTGGTAGGCTGATGAAAATGATAAATTTGTTCAAGTTTCCTCCATAAAGTTCTCCAAAATTTTCCTACAAACTTCACATCCCTATCTGAAACTATATTGAGAGGTAGCCCATGAATCATTATGATTTGCTTGAAAAATAGATTTTCTATATGAGAAGCGTCATTGGTTGACTTACAAGGTAAGGATTGAGCCATTTTTATGAACCTATCTACTACAAGAAATACACTATCATACCCCTTTTGTGTCCATGGCAGCCCCATTACAAAATCCATCGTTATGCTTTCCAAAGGTCTAGATGGTATTGGCAAAGGTTGATAAAGCCCTGCATTTGTAGTCCCTCCTTTAGCTCTTTGACAAATCATACATGTTTTCACAAAATTTCTAACATCATTCTAAAGTTTAGGCCAATAGTAGTAACTTCTAACCAATTCTAAGATTTTATCCAAACCAAAATGTCCACCCATTGTTCCACTATGCTTCTCTTTGATAATTTTTTGCCTCATAGAGCACCTGGGTATACATAGTTGTCCTCCCTTGAAAAGAAGTCTATCTTGTATCAAGAAATCAGAAAAATCAGCATGGTATCTCTCACCAAACTCCATACATACCTTGTAGATGTCACCAAAATCTAGATCTTCTACATACATGTCCTTGAGTGCTTCAGTTTCCACACTTTCTAGCTATATCTAGGAGACAGTCAAATTCCTTCTACTAAGAGCATCAGCAACCTTGTTTGATATGCCCTTCTTATGCTTGATGGTGAAGGTCTAGGCCTATAAATACTCCATCCATTTAATGTTCCTATGACTTAATTTGTCTTGGCTATTTAGAAAACTAAGTGCTTGGTTATCGGTATACACAACAAACTCCTTTGGCAACAAGTAATGTCTCAACCTTTTGAGAGCTTGAACCAATGCATACATTTCTAAGTCATATGAAGAGTGTTTCTGCTTGGCTTCATTGAGTTTTTCACTTGAGAAAGCCACTAGTTTTCCTTCTTGACTAAGAACTACCTCTATAGAAACCTTGCTAGCATCACATTCTACTTGGAAAAATTTGTTAAAATTAGGTAAAGAAAGAATTGGCTACTCACTAACCTTTCTCTTAAGCAACTCAAAAGCTTCATTTGCTGATTGACTCCATGCAAACTTACACTTCCTTCCTCCTTTAATAGTTTCTAATAGAGCAGCACATATATGAATGAAATTTATTATGAATTTCCTATAAAATGTAGTAAGACCAAGAAAGCTTTGAACATCTCCAACTTTTTTGGGGGGTGGCTAGGATAGTATAGCACTTACCTTTTCTTTATCCATCTTCAACAAACCTTGGGAGATCACAAAACCTAGATATATTAGCTCCTCTTGCATTAACAAATATTTTTCCAAATTTATTACCAATTTCTTCTCATGAAGTCTTCTCAAATCCATGTCAATGTGCTCTAGGTGTTCTTCCTTTGTCTTGCTGAAAATTAATATGTAATCTAAATATACTATGAAAATTTTGCCATTGAAGTCCTTGGGTATTTCATTCATAAGTCTCATGAAGGTACTAGGAGCATTAGAGATTCCAAATGGCATTACCTTCCATTCATATAATCCATCATTGGTTTTGAATGCTATCTTCCACTCATCTCTAGCTCTTATCATTATTTGATGGTACCCACTTTTTAAGTCAATCTTGGAGAAATACTTTGCACCTCCCAAACAATCAAGCAAATCTTCAATTCTTGGCATTGGAAACCTATATCTGATTGTAATCTTATTAATGGCTCTAGAATCAATGCATAACTTCCAAGTTCCTTCCTTCTTGGGTGCCAAAATAGTAGGTACATAACATGGGCTTAAGCTTTTTGTAATCAAGCTAGAATTGAGTAACTCCTTTACTTGTCTGGCAATCTCTTCATTTTGTTGTGGTGTCATCTTGTATGTAGCCTTATTGGGTAAAGTGGCTCCAGGAATGAAATCAATACAATGACTAATGTCTTGTATAGGTGGTAAAGATTTTGGCATACCTTTTAAAATCAAACCTTCATATTTATGCAAAAGTTCTTTCACTTCATTAGGAATTTCCTTCTTTGTTTCACCCTCCTTTCTGTCTTTTCCAATGGATTCTTGTGGTTGTGGGTAAGGCTTAGGTTCATCCTTCATGTCCCGAAAGAATTCCTTTTTATCAACCACCATAATTTTGGCTTCCCTCTCCTTATTTTCTTCCACTTCCTCATGATTAGCAAATGGAATCAATCTAATCAGCTTTCCATCCTTATTGATGGTGTATATATTGAGTTTTTCATCATGTTGTGCCTAAAAATCATACTACTAGGGCCTACCAAATAATAGGTGGCATGCATCCATATCAACTATATCACACAAAATTCTGTCCTTATACTTTTCAATATGAAAATAAACCCATGCTTTCTCATTTACGAGAGTTTGTTGACCCTTCATTAGCCATGAAACATTATAAGGAAAAGGATGAGGTATTCTCCTAATTTTTAAATTCTCAACCATCTCAAGAGAAACTAAATTCTCCATAGATCCTGAATCAATAATGACTTTACATACCTTACCTATAGATTTGCAAGCAGTCCTAAAGATAGTTTTCCTTTGTGGTAGTTCCATGATAGTAGGCAATTTCAAAAGTGTTCTTCTCATCATTAAACTTTCTCCTCTTTCAAGTACACTATCTAATTCAGCCATCTCCTTCTCTTGGTATTCATCATCATGTACCAAATGTGTTCTTCTTTCACCTTGTGAACTTGAACTTGCTCTATCTGGACACCTCGATGTGTAATGTCCCTCCTTATTACAATTAAAACAAACAATTGAACTTGCCCTTCTACCACCAAATCCATCTCTTGAATTGCCTCTTCTATCTCTGAAGTTACCTCTAAAATTTCCTTCACTTTGGCTGGTTTCTTTCTTTATCTCCTTATGATCTTCATGGTTTTGTCCTCTTCCTTGGAAATTTCCTCTTCCCCTTTGATTTCTTCCTCTTCCTCTGCTATTTTGTTCTTGCCTTCTTTTCAATTTGGCTTCCACCTTCAATGCTAGTTGATAACATTTTTGTACTGTATTTGGACATAATAAATTAAGTTCTTCTTAAATGTTCAACCTCAATCCATTCAGATATCTAGCAACTTTTACACTTTCACATTCACTCTACTTTGACCTCAGGCTTAATTTTTGAAATTCTTCAGTATAGGCAGTGACATCTAGCTCCTTTTATCTTAAACTTTGTCTCCTTCAATGAAGTTGGATTTCATAATCCTCAGGTAAGTATGTTTCTCTCACCTTGACACACATCCTTTCCTAGAAAGTTATCATGTTCTTACCTTCTTTGACCCTTTCTCCTTGAATGAAATTCCACCAAGTGAGGGATGGTCCCTTCAAATTTGACTTGGCAATTTTTACCTTATCCTTCTCTACTATATTTTCACATTCAAAATGGTAGTTCAAGGCTTCTATCCAATTCATAATAGCATCAACATCCATCTTTCCTAAGAAGATGAGTAGGTCACCATTGGCATCCTTCTTACCAACTCTTTCAAGGGCTTCTATAAAGTATCTCTGGTTTACAGGTAAGTAAACCACCTCCTTCTCAAGGGTATCCTCTTCTTCCCCTTCTTCCTCTTGCTCTGAGGAAACCTATTCTTTTTTTTCCATCTGACCCTTCATCTTCTCAAATTCATCTAATAACCACTTATTGATTTTATCTTGTTCTTGCATCTTCTTTGCCAGTTCAACATTGGTGACCATGTTTGATGTTTCAGCTTCTGACTTTGATCCAGACATAAAATCTAATTGCCTTGGGAGCTTTCCCCAATCTCTGATACCAAAAATGATGTAGACATAAATGCAACAGAAGCAAACACAATAGGAACCAACACCAGCAAGAGATAGATTATAAAATTCTTCTATTTAATTTATCAAATAATAGTACATACACAAGATCTCCTACAAATTTCTTCTCTCTATAACTTCATATCCAGAAACTTTGCTATGAAGCTTTTCCTAAACCTAAACCTAAAACTCTATTTATACTTGCTAAGATAATCTACCAAACCTTCTAGATTATTACAAAATAGGAAAACCAACTTATAGAAAATTCTAGATCAGTATAGAATGGGTAAGAATGACCCAACAATGATCTATAAAAATCCAAAGAAAATTATCTTATCCTATTGACGAAATCAAGATAAATTTCTCAAGTTAGGTCATGCATAAAACTTGACCTAAATACTTTATGTGGGTGCTCCTGCACCAACCATTTTGCTGCAGATTGTACTTGTAAATTTATTTTGTATTCCATGATCCTTGCAAAAATTGAGAAACACATTTGAGATGTATTCACCACCTCTTTTAGTTCTTAAAACTTTGACATAATATCCACTTTGCTTCTCTACTAAAGACCCTAATTGACAAAATATATCAAAGACATCAGACTTATGCTTTAAGAAATAATTTTTTGTCTTTCTGGTGTAGTCTTTAATAAATTTCAAGAAAGAAACACTTCCACCAATTGAGGTTGTCTTCATTAGTCCATAAAAATCAGAGTGAACTATCTCTAAGGGTGCTTCTTCTTTAATTGACTTGCCAACAGGAAAGTGCCATGCCAAAAATACAAGGGAAAAACACACGTGCAATTTTTTTTAAAAGTTAACTAAACTAAGTTTTAAAATGTCTATTTTGCAAGTGAAAGTATAGTTACTATGTAAGATGGAACATGTTCTCCTATTAATAACTTGACTTTCCATTTACGTTAAAAATCAATGTGTATGAATTGATCGTTAAATTAAAATTTTGTCAACACGTCAATTTTGACATTTGTTACATTATTACATTAATTTTAAAGTAATATATTAAAATTATTTTAATAATAATTTAAATGAATACATGTCTAATTATTTTGAAATATTAAAAATGTAGAACTGCTAAAATAAATGTCATATCTAACATACACATAAATATACTTTATTTAAACTTTACTCTAACAATTTTTTGTTTAACAATAAAAATAATACCCACTTTCAATTTAAAATAATATGATCACTTAACATAATAAATATAAATTAATTTTTAAATAGATTAAATAAAATAATTTACTTATTCTTGACAACAAGTCAAACGGATAATGATACTAACTTATCTAATTACAATCCAATTTTTAAAATCATTCTAACACTAAAAAAATTTCTAATACTAACATATACTAAGTACCACTTTATCAAAATCTAACACTAAATTACAACTAAGTTTAATTAAAACTAAAATATAATCGCCAACATTAAAAAAAAAAATTAATGACTAAAATTTAAAAAATAATTAAATTGCCTAAAACATAACTAACCAATACATTAAACACTACAATTAAAAGTTAGTAACCTAAAAAAAATTATAACTTATAACTTTAACTAACACTAATTTAAAATACTAATCCTAAATTAATTCTAACTGAACATCCTAACAAACTTACCATTTAGTAATTCAAACTAACTAAATTTCCAGCCCCATCCTAACCCTACACACCTATCCCATCGACCAAGTGACACCCACCTACCTCCCAAGTGCTTTCCAAAGTGTTGGTACATTGACCCAGCAAGAAAAGACCCTTAGCACTATCCTTCACATGGTCCCAAAGCTAGGCTCTAAACAAGAAAATGGTATGAAGGTTTTAAAGCATTGTTAGAAGCTAGCTTGGTCATAACTAATGACCAGCATTAATAAGTTGACTTGTTTGTTGACAAAATTTGTAGGCTACAACGATTGTTTAAAAGTTTTGTTAGACTTAAAAATATGATATGCTTCCCACTTTAAATTCATTTGCTGGTACATGCTAAATTTCATGACAAACCCTCCCCATCAATTTCAATTTTAAAAAGTAAACATTTAATACAAGCCCAAGTCAGAAAGGTTTGTGCCTAGGGAAGATAGAGGAAGTTATGATTTAAAGAAAAGTTGGTGATTTTGAATTCGATAGAATAGGATAGTATTTTTAGAAATAGATATTTACATTTGTAGTTATTCCCATACATAATCCAGAAGGCTTTTTTTCTCTAGGAAGCAATTTGTTTTTCTATATATTTTTTTTAATGCAATTTTTTTTTTAATATTTTTTTTTTGAAAATGGGTATATCTTTTTTTTCTAAATGGGTTTATAACTTAGAGTTCAATAGTTTATTTTCAAAATAATGTAAGATTGATTTTATCTCCTAATAAGCACAAAATTGAATTGAAGTTCCAAAAATATCAATTTTTCCTTAACATAATTGAACTCAAAATTGTATAAATTGCATGTCACCATTTTATATATTTTTCAATACACACATGCATAAACTTTAATACTATAAGACTCAAATGCAAGAATAATACTCAATCTCTTTTTCTATTAAACCACCTAATTGAAAGGCTCTGCTAGGAAAGAACCAGTAAGAAAACTCGACATCATTGCCGCTTCAACAATAAGTTTAAATGTATAGTTTTACATAGGATATTATCCCGAGGGAAAAACTCCCAACATATTTGAAATCCAATACAATTCTAAATTTCCTTCCTAGCCCTTAACAAGGGATCTATTACAAATTTTGCAATACATCAGTGATCAAGGAGAGAATGAAAACTGACCAGGAGATAACCAATCATGACATGAAGACAAAATCAAACTTTCAGTCCCATCCTCATTTGCACAATAGGTTCAACATTAAACTAGACTAGGGAGAAGGTGGATTTTCCAACAAAAGACATTAGACACAACACCAAAATAGGTGCCCTTTCTAGGCTAAAAAATCAAGAACTTCCATTCTTCCATTTCTTAATTTTCAAAACTCATACACATGGTTTGAGCTGATGAGTAGGGGCACATAACACTCTACCCTCTCTCCCTCTTCTTGTCCTAAGAGGAGATTCTATACTGTTAGAGTCCAACTAAAGACCTTCCCCCATACATGGCCACTTCTGCCTTATCTAATGGTGACTAATGCCAATTAACCTATACAATCCCTTCAAAACTCAAATCAAAATTCAAAGAAAAACCATTCAAGGAAACCTATTTCAATCCCTCCCAAACATATTCGCGACAGAAACATATATATGCAATAAAACTGAAACATGAAGCACAACATTAACAAAATGAGGTGAAGTATTCCTACCCTCAAAATCAGGTTATGGCAATTGAACAAGTTTGAGATAAGAATTCCATTCCTTCTCCTTCTCCTTCAATCCTGATTTCCACTCTAAAACTAGAAGTTGGGTGAAAACTTCAAAAATGCCTCTAAATAAGATCCTAAACTCAACCACCTCTAAAAAGAAATAACTCCCCCATTTACCCAAAAGTTCTAGAGTCTTCTAACTCAACTAGACATAAGGCTAACCTTAAGGTGGAGTTAAAGTTATCCAACTCACGATGAAACACTCAATTTTCATAATAATAAAAAAAAAGAATTTTTGATACACCATAAATGTCAACAAAAGGGCCTAGGGGGTGGAAAATTCCCCCAACCCATACCCATACCCCTTAGGCATTTAGATTTCATGATTTTTGGTCTGTAAGACTAATTAGGGACCTATCAAAAGCTAGGAAATTTTTAAGACTTTAAATTGCAGATTACTCACTAATCCTAATTAGGGTAATTAACCTTGATTACTAACTAATTAGCAAAAAGGTCACTAACCTAGTCTAACTTAGATCTTTAGCTTACTTGGTTAACCCTAACTATCATGTTGAAATGCATATACAATTTATGAGTGTCAATCAACATTGAAAAAAATCACTGTTACAAAACATAAACACTTAAATATTACAAAATGATATATTCATCCAATCCACGATACAAATAAAATACAAACAATAGGGTTTGCATCCTTCATCAGATTTAACCCTAGTTTCTGCAAATAGCACATGGGGTTCAGTTTCATTTCTTTGTTAGATTTCTCAGCTAATATATCCCACACACTCATTGCACACATTAGTAGCTCAAGAAAATCACATGCATATATTTATATAACATATTAGGGAAATTACATAAATTAAAACATTCATCTTTTAAATAATCAATTTTTTATCTCATTCTACTCATATTCTCAATCATTAAAATTGAAAAATCAAAGTGTTAATTCTGCATTCACTTACTTCATCGGTATACATGTTCATAAAGCATTAAATGATGTAATCAAATATCTAATAGTAAAATCTCACACAACATGAAATAACATAATATGTTCATTGTATCCGATAGTGTCTCGACATATCGAGTCATGAGTATCAAAATAATAAAGTATCAAACATGCTACTATGGGTCGGGGTGAGGCTTTACATCCTCCCCCACTAGGCATGAACTTTCTCCTAGAGTTCATCAAAAGGATAAGGATACTAAGATCACATCCATGCTTCATCCTCTCATGAAGTCATGATCTCATCATAACAATCCCACTGGACCCTAACCTAGTCCATCTCTCAGCCTCGAAGAACTAGGGTCCATTGGGAAATGATATAGATAGGCTCTAGCACTAGCTACCCATCTGACTCCACCTACAAAGCATCCCAATCTATAATATGAGACTCATCATAAATGTATCCTCTAAGTACTAAAATGTGAAACACATTGTGGATGCGTGATAGGCTAGGTGGCAAAGCTAAATGGTATGCAACTACTCCTATCGTCTCTATGATCACAAATGGTCCAACAAACTGGGGTACCAACTTAGAGACCTTTCTAAATCAAATCAGACTCTTGTGTGGTCGCACCCTCGAGAAAACTCTATCTCCAACCTGATACTCTTGATCTATCATCTTTGCATCAACATACTCCTTCTGCCTATCATGTGCCTCTCTCAAGCACTATCTAATCAAGGTCACTTACTACTCCATCTCCTTGATTAACTAAGGACCAGTAGATACTCGATCCTCAATCCTATTGCAACTCAAGCACATTCTGCAAGTTCTTCCAGACAAGGCCTCATAAGGCAGAATACCTATTGAGGAATGGTGCCCATTGTTATAGGAAAACTTGACAAGATGTAGGTATTCCTCCCATTTGACCTAATGGTCCATCATGTACATATGCAACTTGTCCTCCAAAACTTGATTCACTCACTCAGTCTGATTATAGGTCTAAGGATGGTATGTTGTACTAAAATTGAGCCTAGTGCCCAATGCTACCTGCAACTCTCTCCAAAAGGATGAAGTGAAAAATGAGTCTCTATCAGAGATAATCTTATGAGGAATGGCATGAAGTCTAACAATGTCCCACAAAAACACCTAATCTATGTCTTGTGTTATGTATGTAGTACACACAGGTGAGAAAGGGGCAACCTTGGTCAATGTGTCAATTGTCACCAAAATGGCATCATGGTGGCAAGATGACATGGGAAGACCAATAATAAAATCTATAGATATAGCATCCCACTTCCACTCTGCAATCTCATGAGGCTAAAGAAACTCATTGAGATGATAGTGCTCTACCTTCACCCTCCAACACTTGAGGCATCTCACAACTATGTTAGCAATCTACACTCTCATGCCCCACTAGTGATATAACTGTCTCAAATCTACATGTAGCTTCTTAATACTAGGGTGTGCTAAATAAGGTGCTCTATGAACCTCAAGTACAATGAGCTCATGCAAACCCCCAATGGAAGGCACATACATACATCTTCTATGATGCAAAAGTTCATCAGACTCCAAAGAATACTCTGAATACTTCCCTTCCAAGGGTCTCTAAGAATGCACCATTAGACTAACTTTTGCATAAAGCTCATCTACTAGCAAGTGTTGTAGAATTTTCTCTCTCAAGTTAGTACAAGTAGTCATAGATGAAAGCTCATGGTGCCTTCTACTTAAGGAATTGACAACCACATTCGCTTTTCCCTTAATGTAATGAACATCAAAATCATACTCATAGAGGAACTCAATCCACCTTCTTTTCCTAGCATTAAGGTTTGGCTGTGTAAATATGTACTGCAAGCTTTGGTGGTTAGAATGAAGTTCTAATCTATGACCTATAAGGAAGTGTTACCACCTTACCAAGGCATGAACAATTGCTACAAGCTCTAGGTTATGAGTAGGGTAATTGAGTTCATGAGTCTTCAACTTTCTAGACTTGAAGGAAATAGTTCATCAATCCTACATGAGGACCGCCCCTATGCCATCCAAAGATGCATCAGTGTATACCACAAAATCCATAGAAGGATCCGATACTACAAGAATCAGTGCACTCATGAGGGCTCTCTTGAGTTCTTGAAAAGCTCTATCACACTTCTTTGTCCACTTGTACTTCTTCTGCTTCTTTTGAAGAGATGTGATTGGGTGTGCCAACCTAGAGAATCTTGTAGTGAAGCATTGATAATATCTTGCTAGTCCCATAAAGCTCCTCACTTTAGTGACACTAGTGGGTGCTCACTAATCCATGATGGCCCTAATCTTTCATGGGTCTATAGAAACACCATCACCTGAAATGACATGACCAAAATAATATATCTCATGTTTATAGAATGCACACTTCAACAAGCTACTATACAACAGATTCTCTCTCAACTGTTGTAATACTTGTCTCGGGTGCTCTTCATGTTCCTTCATATCACAAGAATATATTAGAATTTCATCAAGGAAAATGATCGAAAACTTATCTAGAAAGTCATAAATACTCCATTCATGAGGGTCATGAATATAGATAGAGCATTTGTGAGGCCAAATAGTACCATGATGAAATCATAGTGACCATACCTCATGCGGAATGCAATCTTGGGGATATCAATATCCACAATCCTCAACTGATGATAACCCAACATTAGATCAATCTTTGAAAATACTCAAGCACCCTATAACTAATTAAAGAGATCATCAATTCTAGGAAGAGGATATCAATTCTTGATGGTCATTTTGTTCAATTGTTAATAATCAATACACAACCTAAGTGATACATCTTTCTTCTTTACGAAGATCACAGGTGCACCCCAAGGGGACACACTAGGTCAAATATGCCCCTTCTCTAAGAGTTCCTTCAATTGAGTCTTGAGTTCATTGAGCTCATGAGTAGTCATCGTATATGGTGCTTGTGATACTAGCATGGCTCCTCACATAAGATCAATATGAAAATCCACTACTTTAGGTGGAGGCATACTGGAGAGCTCTAAAGGAAACACATCTAAAAACACTTACAAGATTGTAAAATGATTGATGGATGGCTCTCCCTTTAGATCTTCCTCTCTGTCACTAATGGTGATAGCGAACAACTAACATGCATTTCGCATGCACTATCTAAGCTGCATAGCAGAAATCATGTGAAGGGATATAGGTCTCTTTACTCTAAAGATCACTCTAGAGATCCCAAACTCATCCACACATTCTACCCTCTTCTGTCAACAATCCATCTTGGCGCTATGGGCGTAAAGCCAATCCATGCCAAGAACACCATAAGAACGTGGAGGGGTAATGCATAGATTAGACATCATGGAAATATCTCCAATCTTAATCAATAAATTATGGATAATGGAACTAATTAATAGTTTGGCTCTTTGAGACTAACTCTAATTCCCAATCGACATCCTGACTAACTGCCACTAGCCTACAATTCTCTATGACATATGGAGATATAAAAGAGTTAGTAGCTCCAAAATCAAATCAAATAACAACCATACAACCCTATATTGTACCTATAGCCTTGATAACTATGGCGTGATGCTTAGCCTAGTATTTGTCAACTACTACAAAAACTTTGTGGGGTCTGCCCATATCACTAACTGTTGGCTCTATAAAACCCCTCTCTGACCACCAAATGACTATCCCTATAGACACTCTCTACCTATATGACCCATGCCACCACAAGTGTAGCAAGGCCTTTAGGCATAAGATCATGCACCCTATGATCTAGACTATTGTGGGCCTCCTGACCTTCTAAATCCACTCTAACTATCCTTGGAAGACTATGAAATCTTCACTGACTGTGACTATGGGGCCTATACCTTCTAATCCTATGTGGGACCCTATGACTACAACTACTTGGGCTTGGAGCCCTAATAACCTCGTGAGGGTTTTTACTACTATTGTTGTGGTTTATGTTGCTAAGATTGTTGGCCCTTAGATGACCCTGTTGTATAGTTTTGATTCCCTTTCCAAGGGGGTTTCTGGTTGGTAGAGTTTTGGTTTTGAGTCTGATCTCATGACTCTTGTCTACCCTAAGTATCCTTAGCAACTAGTGCTATCTCAACTACCTATCTGAAGGTGGTAGGGAAGGCCAAACAAACTAGACCCTAGAGTGAGAAATTTAGTCCCATGATGAAGTGATGTACTCATAGTTTCTCATCCTTCATGTATTCAACATATGGAAGGAGCTTAAGAAACCTGCTTTCATACTGAGGTACTGCGAGACCCCTCTAATATAGAGAATGAAATTCCTCTATCTACTTCTGTTTCAAGTGCTCAGATAGGTACCTCTCCCAGAATCTTTCCAAGAATGACTCCCATGTGAGAGTATCTAGCCTCACTCCTCCTATAGTATTCTCCTGATGTCACCAATTGGAGGCATCTCCTCTCAGTTGATGGATTGTTAGACCTAACTTCAGATTACCCCTATAAGGACATAATCCAAAGCACCACTATACACTCTATAACTAAACATTTACTACTATTCCCTTAGTGGAACTAGTGTAGGATGGTGGTTGGAGTCATATCAACTCCTACATGTCTAGGAGGTCTATTGAGTGGTGGTCCTCTCTAATGTATCGATTCATCCTCATGCTTTCCCTATCCCTCTACCTGCCTGGGTGGGGGACTCCTACTCCTCTCTTTGCCACTAGCCTTGCCTCCTCTGGTCCCTCTGCTTCCCCTTTGAGAATCTGTAGCCCTTTCTATACTACAAGTGGTAGCCTCTACTATACTACACCAATCAATGTCTGAAGGCCATCCAAAATATCTCAATTCACGTTCGGTGGTGGTGGTGGTGGAGGTGGGGGTGGTCCATCCTTCTATTCCGCTCCACCACTTCTTTCCCTGCAACTTTTGCCTCATCAATTGCTTCATGTAATAGGAGGCATCCTACATAATTTAAACTTTAATTAAGCATAATGGTTTTAGGTTCCTAGTGTTGAAACATAGGCTCTAATACCAAAATGTCATGCCCAAAATAAAGGGCAAAAACAAAAGTACAATTTTTAAATTTTTTTTTAATTCCACTATGTTTTAATATGTTTGTTTTGCAAGTGAAAGAATAGGTACACTATAAGGGGGAACATGTTCTCCTATTAATAACTTGACTTTCCATTTAGGTTAAAAATCAATGTGTATGAATTGATCGTTAAATTAAAATCTCATTAACACATCGATTTTGACATTTGTTTCATTATTACATTAATTTTAAAATAATATATTAAAATTGTTTGAATAATAATTTAAATGAATACAAGTCTAAATATTTTGAAATATTAAAAACATAGAACTACTAAAATAAATGTCACATCTAACATACACATAAATGTACTTTATTTAAACTTTACTCTAACAATTTTTTGTTTAACAATAAAAATAATACCAACTTTCAATTTAAAACAATATGATCACTTAACATAATAAATCTAAATTACTTTAAAATGGATTAAATAAAATAATTAACTTATTTTCGACAACAAATTAAACCGATAATGATACTATCTAATTACAATCCAATATTTAAAATCATTCTAACACTAAAATAATTTCTAATATTAACATATACTAATTATCACTTTATTAAAAACTAACACTAAATTACGACTATGTTTAATTAAAACTAAAATATAATTGCCAACATTAAAAAAATATTTAATGCCTAAAATTTAAAACATAATTAAATTTCCTAAAACATACCTAACTAATATTTTAAACACTACAATTAAAAGTTAGTAACCTAAACAAAATTATAACTTATAACTTTAACTAACACTAATTTAAAATACTAATCCTAAATTAATACTAACCTAACATCCTAACTAACTTACCATTTAGTAATTTAAACTAACTAAATTTCTACCCCATCCTAACCCTACACACCTATCCCATCCACCAAGTGACTCCCACCTACCTCCCAAGCACTTTCCAAAGTGCTAGTACACTAACCCAACAAGAAAGATCCTTTACTACTATCCTGCACATGGTCCCAAAGCTAGGCACTAAATGAGAAAATGGTGGGAAGGTTTTAAAACTTTTTTAGAAGCTAGCTTGGTCATGAGTAATGCCCAACATTAATACGTTGACTTGTTTGTTGAAAAAACTCGCAGGTTATAAGGAGTGTTTAAAACTTTTGTCAAACTTAAAAATATGATTGTCTCCCCACTTTAAGTTTATTTTTTGGTACAAGCTAACTATCATGATAGACATGCACCCCCCTCCCCACCTCCCCCCACCCCCACCCCCTCATAAATTTCAATTTTTAAAAATAAACATTTCATACAAGCCCAAGTCAAAAAGGTCTGCGCCTAGGGAAGATAGAGGAAGTTATGATATAAAGCAAAGTTGGTGATTTTGAATTTGATAGAATAGGATAATATTTTTAGAAATAGATATTTATATTTGTAGTTATATTTATATTTATTATTATTATTTTGTTCAATTATATAATATAACCAAAAATATATATCAAAAGAATATTTAGAGGAATGTTTAGATGCTTTGTTGTAAAAAGGAAATTAATTTTGTTCCCATACAAAATCCAGAGCGCTATTTTTCTCTAGGAAGCAAATTTTTTTTTCTCAGTGTTATTTTTTGGAATGCAAATTTTTCTTTTATATTTTATTTTTGACAAGGGGTATATCTTTTTCTCCTAAATGGGTTTATAACTTAGAGTTCAATAGTTTGTTTTCACAAAAATGGAAGATTAATTTTATCTCCTAATGACCACAAATTTGAACTGAAGTTCCAACCATATCAATTTTTCCTTAACATAATTGAACTCAAAACTACATAAATTGCATGTCACCATTTTATCTTTTTTTCACTACACGTGCAAAAACTGAAATACTATAAGAGTCAAATGGAAGAATAATACTCAATCTCTTTTTCTATTAAACCACCTGATCCAAAGGCTCTATGAGGAAAGAACTAGTAAGAAAACCTGACATGATTGCCACTTCAACAATAATTTTAAATGTACATTTTTACATAGGATATTATCCTGAGGGGAAAACTCCCAACATATTTGAAATCCAATACAATTTTGAATTTCCTTTCTATCCCTTAACAAGGGATCCATTATGAATTCTGCAATGCATCACAGTGATCATGGAGGGAACAAAAATTGACTAGGAGACAACCAATCATAACATGAAGACAAAATCAAATATTCACTCCCATCCTGGTTTGCACAACAACTTTGACATTGAACCAGACTTAAGAGAAGGTGGATTTTCCAATAGGAGATGTTAGATACAACAGCAAAATAGGTGCTCTTTCGGGGCTAAAAACTCAAGAACTTCCATTCTTCCATTTCTTAATTTCCAAAACTCATACACATGGCTTGAGCTAACAAGTTGGGGCCCACTACACCTTACCCTCTCTCCCTCTTCTTGTCCTGAGAAGAGACTCTACACTCTCAAAGTCCAACTAAAGACCTTCCCTTGTACATGGCCACTTCTACCCTATCCGAGGGTGAGTAATGCTAATAAAACCCATACAATCCCTTCAAAAATCAAAGAAAAACCATTCAAGAAAGCCTATTTAAATCCCTTCCAAACATACTCAACCCACACACATGAACATACATATGGAATAAAATTGAAACATGAAGCACAACATGAAAAAAATGATCTAAAGTATTTCTACCTTCAAAATTAGGTTATAACAATTGAACAAGTTTGAGATGAGCATTCCCTTCCTTCTCATTCTCCTTCAATCCTTATTTCCACTCTAAAACTACAAGATGGATGAATACTCAAACCGTCTAAAAAATGCCTCTAAATAACATGCTAAACTCAATTACCTCTGAAAAGTAATAACTCTCCCACTTGCCTAAAAGTTCTTGAGTCTATTAACTCAACTAGACATAAGGCTGACCTCAAGGTGGAGTTAAAGTTATCCAACTCATGATGAAACACTCAATTTTAGCAATAAAGCAAAAATGGAGTTTTTGAGTGACCATAAAAGTCAACAAAAGGGTCTAAGGGAGTGGAAAATGCCCCCAACCCATACCCATACCCCTTAGGCATTTAGATTTCATGATTTTTTGTCTTTAAGACTAATTAGGAACCTATCAAAAGCTAGGAAATTTTAAGACTTTCTAACAACCTTCAAAAATGCAAATTACTCACAAATCCTTATTAGAGTAATTTACCTCAATTACTAACTAATTAGCAAAAAGGTCACTAACCTAGTCTGACTTAGATCTTTAGGTTACTTGGTTAACCCTAGCTATCATTTTGAAACGCATATACAATTTATGAGTGTCAAGTGACACTGAAAAATCACTATTACAAAAATATTAACACTTAAATATTACAAAATGATACATTCATCCAATCCATGATACAAATAAAGTATGAACAATAGGGTTTGCATGCTTCATTAGATTTAACCCTGGTTTCCACAAATGGTACATAGGGTTTAGTTTTGTTTCTTCGTTAGATTTCTCAACTAAAATATCCTACACACTCATTGCGCACATCAGTAGCTCAAGAAAATCACATGCATACATTTATATAATATATCAGGAAAATCACATAAATTAAAACATCCATCTTTCAAGTAAGTAGTTGTTTATCGCATTCTACTCATATTCTCAATCTTTAAAATTAAAGAATCAAATTGTTAATTATGCATTTACTTATTTCATCAGTATACATGTTCATAAAGCATTAAATGACATAATCAATTATCTGAAAGTAAAACATCACACAACATGAAATAACATAATATGTTCAATGTATCTGATAGTGTCTCGACATATCAAGTCATGAGTATCAAAATAATAAAGTATCAACTATGCTACGATGGGTTAGGACGAGGCCTCATGGAAAGGTCTCTTTATGTTGCTTTCCCAAAATACACCCTTCACATACTTTATGTTGTTTTTCTATCAATGGAAAACCTTTTACCATATTCTTTTTATGTAACAAATTTAGGACACTAAAATTTAAGTGTCCAAATCTTAAATGCCAAAGCTAGTTCTCATATTTTATTTCTAATCAAAAAGCTACTTGTGATAAATCTTGAGTGATTTCTTATGCAAATTTAACCCTTAAATTTAGTTTTATCCTCAAGGTTAATATTCTATTGTTTATCATTTGAACTTTTGCTATTAACTAATTTCTTGGAATTTGATTCAAGATTATACATTCTTTGTTTTTGGAAGAAACTCTATATCCCTTTTGAACAAGTTGTCTGATGCTCATTAATTTATGCCTTAATTTAGGAATAAAATAAACATCAAAAATAATCTTTTTCTCCCCCTACTTAGTTAGAATGTTGATATTTCCTTTTCCCATTACTAACACTTTATTATCATTTAACAAGATTACATCCAATTTGATAGAATTATCCAAACTTGAAAACATTTCTAAATTCCCTATCATGTGATTACTGCAACCTAAATCTAGAAACCAAACATCTTTTGGACTCTCTTGAGCACATTACAGGCTAAAAACATGCTTCCTTGATTTTGATTATCTCTAGAAAAAATTACACTTTGTTTGTTGAAATCAAAATGTCCTTTTCTACTTTCACATTTATAATGACCATATCTTATACAATAATGACATTGAACTTGATATTTCTCATACCTTTGACTTTGAGATTGCTTTTGACTTAGAATTTGATTGTTGCCTCTTCCAATTAGATTGGCTAGGCTGGTTCTTTCACTTCAATATGAATTTCTTCCTCTATCTCTGAAGTTAGATCTGCCTATGTTTCTACCATGACAAACAACTTGTGACTTAAAAGCATATTCCAAGGAAGCATTAGAAGAATGACTAAGTCTACGCTCATGAGATATTAGAGAGGCATTAAGCTCATCTATAGAGTATTGAGAAAGATTTTTTGTTTCTTCAATAGTCACAACAATAGATTCAAACTTTCTAGGTAGGCTTCTTTGAATGTTTTCAACTATTCTTCTATCTTCAACAGTATCACTATGACATCTAATCTGATTGACTAGCTCAATAACTTGAGTAAAAAATGAATCTAAAGATTTCAATTCTTTCTTATACATAGTTTCAAAATCCCTCCTTCACATTTTTAGTTTTGCGATTTTCAATTTATCCATACCTTGGTATGTCATTTGAAGAACATCTCATGCTTGCTTCAATTTATTTATTGCTGTAACTTTAGGAAAAATGTTCTCATGTATTTTTTTGAAAATGTAGAAAAGAGCTTTAGAATCCTTCTTTCTATTATCCTTCCTCAAATCATTATCTTCCTAGGACAATGCTCCATATGTTGTTGCATCTATAGGTTCAACATATCTATTTTCTACAACACTCCAAATATCTTGAGAGCTAAGAAAAAATCTCATTGTAATGCCATTAACTTGACCTTGATACCCACATAAATCATTCAATTCATACAAAAAAATTACTCAAATAAAACAATTCTCAATACTTTGCATAACATTTAGATCCATTTGCTTTACAAATAAAACTCCACTTACAGAAATTAGAGTTGTTTCTCTTACATTAAAAACTAACCAACTCACAAATAAAATTCTATAACTAATTTCCTTCTACAAGCAACATAAACTAAAAGACTTCCTATGAGTTCTTGCTCTTACAAAGGACTCTATGCTTCTTATGTTTCCCACAACCTTCATTTGTAGTCAATTTCTCATCTCAATATTTATGAGCTTCTCTATCATTCCACATGGTTACTGCAAATTTTATAAATCATATTTGGAGGCTCTATAAATTAAATAGATAAGATAAGCTTTGAAGAGAGTGAAGATTTATTGTTTCTTGATGTGCTCCATACTAACTCTTCTATATGCGTGTAATTTCTCCTAGTTTTTCACAAATTGTTTTTATAATCTGCATTTAGCTTCAAAACATTACAACATAGTAATCATGTCTTCCAATTTGGTTTTAGTAACACATACATTCATCAAATTTTCAATACTAACAAAGAAGGAAAAAATCAAAGTTTTTTTTGCCCCCCCTTAAAGTTAAAAACAAATAAAAAAGAAGTTCCTCTATAAGCATGATCTTGAAGTGTGAAACTTATTTGAGATGGTTGAAATCCTCCATCCATGTGAGAACACATGTCCAAAGAAGTATTTGCAACATTATTCAAAATGCTAAAAAATGTAGAAAATATCCATTGTAACTCTAGTTGACTATTCAATCATCTATGACATTAAATCATAATCAACTATTAACAAAGAATACACAATAATGCATAATTCATCATATCAATTGAATATGTTGACCTACATGTCATACATCCATTCATAGATATGGTTCATACATTCAACTCCACAATATAGTTTGGATACATCACTTACATGCACATAATTACATTAAGATGGATAGATTATTTACAACATATGAAAAGTTTTGAACAAAACTAGCTTGGGACAAGAGTCCATTTGCATGTACCACTCTTCTTACCTATTGGACATCACCCATCTACTATCTGAGTGGTTAGTTTCCACAGGGTTCTTCCTAACACAAAGAATGCCTCAAAAAATGGCTCAAGAAGCCTAGCAATCCGAAATTTGGTGCAACTATAAACTTGACTACAATTGCAACATATTACCTACATGTAGAACATATTCACAAATGTGACTGAGAAAATAATAAAACAAGCATATCTCTACATATGCAATAACAGCTTTGGCTAAAGCGCTAAATCCTAGATTTCAGACAAATAGAAAGAAACAAAAATAATCTATCGAATTCTATCCCGAATTACTTTTTCCCTCCTTAATTATCCACATTCGACACCCATCCCATACAAATAAAACACACTCAAACTAAGAGAAAGTTGAATTCATATGCATAACATTAAACCCATGCTTATTTAAAATATAAATAGTTACATTAAACCCACGCTTGTTTAAAATATAAAAAGATCTTAATGCATTCAAGTTCAATCGGTGTTTCTAATGAGCACAAATTCTTTCAAATTATCATCAAGAATTGTAAGAACCATAAAGCTCACCAATATTCTCAAATAAGAGGGATATAATATCCTAGTTTAGTACGACTAATAAATTAATCCATTCACAAGATTCGGTAGAAAAAGTCAGCAATGCACCTAAAATTTAGAGGACAAATTACCAGTTAACTGATGACTACACTTTATGCATCAAGAAAAAGGAAAGCAATTATACAGTCCTAAATAATAATTTTTTTTTCCAAAATTTAAGCCAACGTCATTTAATTTCATCGATATTATCATAATTTATACACATGATGGTAAAATGGATTTTTTGAGATTGTTACAGAGTATTATTAATGATTCTCTACATTTCGAATAGAGTATACTTCATACAACACACCTATTTATAAGGAAAGAATGAAATCACAAACGATTTCAACATCAATACCCGAATTGAAATAATGAAATCTAATAAAGCAAAATCCCCTAATTCCCCAAGCTCATGGAGAATTGTCATTTAGATATTCAGATTCGACATGCATGATAAAACATAGTGACCAGCATTTTATAAATTTCTATAGTTGTAACTCATTGAGCAAGAACAAAGTGAAGCTATATGGAGAGATAATGTAGAAATGAATGAGTCTACACAGTCCATCAGTCTCTGCAATTTGGAGCTACTTATTTCTCTTCGGAATAAAGCAAGAAAATGCCTTATAGGAAATAATTGGCCAGTTAACATAGTTTTTAGCAACAATGGATCATCTTTCCAAGAGGCGATTCTTAGAAAGATGATAACTTCAAATATAAGATATGTCAACAAGTAGGTTTGGTTATCTGTTTGAACACCGTATGGCCAATCAGCACTCTTTATGTTGTAGGTTATTATTCACAAAATTTCCACAGCAATCTATCGTATCCACAAGTTTGAGCAATTTCTGATTGCTTCTACTAATGCAGAACAAGAAAATCCATTATTCAGCATAGAAATTAGAAAAAAGAACTTGGAATGTTATTGGGTTTCCAATGGAGAGGATTCCAATCTAAAGCTACCCACCTTTCGAGCTGAGCTCCTTCTACGCTTCCCTTGTTACCACATTTCAAAGAACCCCCGCTTACACTAACTGAAACAAGAATGCTCAAAACTATTCTCGTTCTTCTCTCTTTCCCAATAGAGATCCCCTTCTTAAGTTTCCTCCATTTTCCATAATAATAGGTAACTATTTTCATTTTTGTCCATCGCCCAACTAACACAAATATTTTTAAATAAATTGTTTTGGTGGAAAAACAAAATACGTAGTAGTTCATCCCCATGGAAAATTTATAAGATAATTTGAGTGAGCAATTTTCCCTTATTATCTATTCTTTTCCAATTTGTTTTCCTAATCGATAGAAAGGCATTAGATTTATGAATACCATTGTTTCCTCATTATTTCATCCAATTAAATTTCATTTAATTTCTTATTCTTACTTCAATTAAAACCATACACCAAAATCATATGTCACACAATTTTTAATTTTTTTATCATTTCATATTTCAATTATGAGGAGTTTGAGGGAGGAATCAAACAATAATTAATCAAACAAACATGTTTTAGTTGGTGTGTGCAGGCTTTCAGAATATCCAACCATCCCCTTCCAAGGAGTTAACCTGGTATACCTCATCCACCATCTTGTCTTGACATTCCTCCAACCACTCAAACACTCGTAACATAGAATGTGTCAGTATTTGCAAAATGGTTCCATATTTATCAATCAATAAAGTACTTTAACTGATCATTAATATCATGTACATATAATGAAATTACATGACAATATTATCATTAACATCACGATTCATAAGCATTCATTAGTGCATTTCTATTTGATCATAGAATTAAATGCATCTTTAAAACATAATCATGAATATATCATATGATCCCCTTTAAGTCACAAAATTAAATGTATAGTAATATTTTCTTAACTAATATCATCAATATGGTTGACCAAGTCAAAGGGTGTCAAAGTTGCCAAACAACTAGGATACTAGGGACACCAAAAGATGGGATGTGACAATACATTTGATGTCATCAATGAGTCTTTCAAGGATTCACTTCGTATTTAATGCATCTCCATCACTAGGACCCCAATATAATACATAACACTTTTCTAGAGGATGGAAGGATGGTAATACTATTTTGTTTGGAAGGAGCCCTTGCATTGATGAGAATGTTGTGGCATAGGTGAAAAGCCTACCAGTGAATGCTATAGGATTTTATAGGGATCTTAAGTATTCATACCTTGCAATTCAAAGACGATATACAGGGAATTAAAACTAAACAATGGTATGGATTATGATCCTTAAGCCTCTTATTGGATTGTCAATTCACTTGTGTTATCAAACATCATTTTTTTTTTAAATCACTTTCAACACAATTGTATGGGCTCTATTCTCTTTTCCCTATGGTCATCTCTTAAGACTAGAAATCATAGGAAAAACCTTGACAAAAACCATATTCTTCTTGAGGATCTATTATTGCTTATCTATAAACATTATGAATCCCTCACACCTCTTCTAATATTGTCCCTATCTCTCAAGATGATGACACTATAGTTGGGTCATCAAAAGATACAAGGCATGCAAAAGAGGATAGTGAACCCACCTCTAATGCTGAAAAACCAAAATTATGGGTAAAGGGAGAGGGAAAGATGTAGATTTTAAGGAGGACTAAGTTCCCTACACAAAGATCAAAATTATCCCAAAATATAAAAAAAAGGCTTAATTTTTTAAGAAGGAAAAAATAGACCCTTTTCAAAAGGTTGAGGTACTAAGGGTTTCTCCTTTCTCTCAATTGTTCTTGTCAACATGAAAACAGAAATTTAAAATATTGGGCTTTGTATAGGCAAGGAGAAAATTCTAGAGGAAGGAAATGGCTCTTTGAAATGAAGAGTGTAACAAAGAGGGGAGGGGTAAGTTAGTTAGAAAAAAAAAATTTCCCTATCCCTAGATGTCAAATCCAACTTTTAACTGATAATGCAATTCTTTCTCCAGCTCAATTAAAACTAATTTATTGTTGTAACTTGGTTAACAAAGAAACCTTATGAATATTGATCTATTATAACCTTTACTAACTTAGTTGTAGAAGCATAGATCATAAAAAAAATAACATGAACATGGATGACACCAAGATTTAACATGGAAACCCAATTTGGGAAAACAATCATGCGACTAGTTAGAATATTTTTCACTCTTCTAAAGTAAGCCTTGTTAGGATACAACTATATTAAAGGATAAAATACATATTGGTGTGTATGACCTTGTTAGAAGATTTAGATCACCCTGTTAGGAGTGGCCTAGTTAGATGTCTTCAAACACTTCAATCTTAAAATGCCACCTTGCTAGATGATTTAAAACTGACTATTAAGTCAACTATGTTAAGATATTTCGTTACTACTACAATGATTAGAAGGAATCGATAATTTAACTAACTTATGAAGCAACTTCTTTTGCAAATTTAGACCTTTATTCTGGCTTAACCTCTAGATCCTTATTGATTAGAATTTTCTCCATAACTTGTCTTCCATACTTGCTAGCTCTTCCTTTTTTCTTCAATCACATATCAATCTTATTTCATGTATTTCACTTCATATCATACATTAAATTTCTTGACCTTTCTTATATATAATAAGCTCTATCAAATCATCTTGAATACCTTTTTAAATAATCATTTAACACCCAAATAGTCAACCTCAATTAGTTAATTAATAGAAAAGTGTACTCTACTAACACTCAATCAATATGGGAAGTGATCACTCAGTTAACACTGGAAGTCCTTTGATGCATGACCACTCAGTTCATATTGGAAGCTAGATATCATTCATTTCTCAATTGCTCAATCAACACTAAATGCCCTTCATTGTTCATATGCTTCGTTGATACTGAAGATGCAAGTTCTTCATTGATCAATTGCTCGATAAATATTGACATTTTTCTAATAGTAATGGAAACATAAATTTGAATAATTTTTTCCAACAATCTCCCTCTTTGGCATTGATGGAAATACATGTCAATCATACATTCATAAAAGAATGAGAAATTAGATAATATCCTTAGTTTGATGATGATTCTCATCTATACCAACTCCCTCTATGATTTTGCCTAGATTTCTGTTATTAGCTTCCAAACAAATTCTTCCTAGATTTCATTTTTCATCACTTTATTGTGTACTTTTCTCATTTTCTCCTTCTTTTCTATTAATTCCATCATCTAAATACTTTCCTTATGAGATACCAAACTCTCCCTCGTTGACATCAAATGCCAAAGGATACATAATTTGAAGTTAATATGTACCTTTATGTATTTATTTATATGTAATATGCTATGCATTTTACACTCGAAGTGTGACAATCTAAATCAACTTGATAGATCTTCAATGATACTTGGTTGATGCACCACTATCTTGTTCTTTATTGAGCATCAGATAGGGGAATAACACCAGTTTACCTCTTAAATACTTAAATTCATCCTTAGGTAATGCCTTAGTAAATATTTCTTCTATATGCTCCTTGGTGTTGACATATTCCAATATTACCTATAAGTTATCTTGAACCAATTCCCTTATGTAATGATACTTAATTGCAATTTATTTTGTCTTTGTGTGCATTACAATCTTTTGGATATATTGATTACACTTGTGTTATCACAATAGGTAACCACTGGGTCCTTGATTTCCTCCTTTATTCCTAACAATAATTGCTTGATCCATATAATGTTAGAACAATTTATTGCTGCAACAACATACTATTCCTTTGTTGTTGATTGAGAAATATAATTTTTTTTATTTCTTGTCCAAGATACTAATCTCTTTCCACGAAAGAATGCTCCTCCACTGGTTCTTTTTCTATCATCAATGCTTCCTACCCAATTTGCATCAGCAAAGGTTCTAAACTCAAGATTTCCTCCTTTCATATACTATAAATGATATTCTTTAGTTCCTTACAGGTACCTCAGAATAATTTTTACTATCATCATGTGATTTGTTTATGATTTGTAGAAAATCTTGCAACTATGCCAATTTCCAATGCAATATTAGGTCTAGTGTGTACCACATACTAAAGTTTTTCAATCATTAATCTCTAGGTAATTTGACTTACCTCCTTTGAATCGTCATTCTTTGAAATTTTACGTCTAGTAGAAATAGGTGTTTTGACTAGTTTGCATTGCATGTCATCTCCTCCAAATATGATAGCATCCATAAATATTTTTGCAAGCAATATCTTTTCCTATGGTCCTTCCTTTATATACAATTTGATATTATCATTTGTCTTTTCAAAACCTTTTCTTAGTGAATATCCATGCAACCCTTTCATACCATGCTCTAGGAGCTTGTTAAAGTCCATATAGAGCCTTTTGTAGTTTATAGACCATGTCTCTTTTCCTTGGATAAATGAAGCATTTAGGTTCAATGTGGACTTCTTCTTCTAGGATTCCATTTAAGAGACCTAATTTTACATCCATCTGATATACTTTGAATCCTTTATGTGCAACGTATGCTAGTAGTATTTTGACTCCTTTAAGTGTTGCAACATGGAAAAATGGTTCTCCATAGTCAATACCTTCTTATTATGCATAAACTTTTCACACTAGCCTTTCCTTGTTTGTTGTTACTTCTCCTTTCTCATTTAATTTACTTCTAAAAATTCATTTTGTGCCAATCAAAATCTTATCCTTAGGTCTAGGTACAAGAGACCAAGTATTATTCTAATCTATTTTCTCAACTTTTTCATCTATTTCTTCTATCCAACATTCATTTGCTAAAGCATCTTTTATAGATCTAGGTTCAAATTTACTATGCAAGTATGTACCTTCTAATTTATTCCTTGTTAGTATTGCATCTAACTCTCCAATTATTTGTTCAAGTGCATGAAGTCTTTTGACATATTTTGCAAGTTTTGGTTATTTCCTTCTTCTTTTTATGAACTTGGTTCTCCATGCTTGTGATCTTCTTCCTTTTCCTCAAGCTCCTTTGTCTATGATTTAGATGCCTTTGTCTATGACTTAGCTGCCTCTGTCTATGACTCGATGCTTTTTTATGTGACTCGGTACCTCTATTTAAATTGGCTACAACTTAGGTTGCATTATCTTTTACTTTGTAGGTTCTCTTTGTTATCTCTCACCTCCAATTGATTGTGAGATGTGAAAAGTCTCAAGTTCCTCTTGATAGTAAAAAAAAATTTCTGTAGTCTTCAGGTTTGTTGCTACTCTAATCTTTACTTCTTTCAGCAAACTGATCAATCTTCACATGTGCACCTTCTATAGCTTTCTATGTAGAAAGATTCAAAAATTTCTATGCCTTACTTTTAATGCAATAACCTAGGAATATACCTTCATCACTTTTTGCATCAAGCTTTCTTTTCCTTATATCTTTAAGGATAGATATTTATTGCATAATAATCAAACATTCAAATTGCCTTTGGAAATATGATACTCAGTGACTTAGGTTGTTGTATGGGAAAGGAAATGATGAAGGAACACATGTGGCTCTCTACTGCCAAAGGGATAAGACTTTTAAAGGCACATCATGTAACTATTATCAAAACTAGACTTGAAATTCTCTTGCAAAGAAATTTGAGCTCATAGTTTCTTCAAGGTTTTTTAGAAAAAAATGTGAGGGTTTCCTAAACATACCAATCTAGAGGTTTCTAATAATTCTTAGAAGGGTTCAAAAATGGGGGAAATGGTTCATATTGGGCCATCAAGAATTGAATATTATGCTAGGAAAAATTGCACTTGGATGGATTAAAGTGAAGGTTGGTTGATTCTTTTCATGGAGGCCATGGTTGGGTATGACAAAAATAATTTAGCTCTTTTTTTTGAATCCTAGGTGGACAAGAGAGTTCCCATTGAAGAAATTTGTTTTCATGTTAATGAAGAAATCGTCACCACAGTGATGAGTCTCTCTACAATTGGAGAGAAGTGGCAAAAAGTTACTAAGGTCATAGATGAGATGAGTATGAACTAGTTTTTTAAGAGGAACAAAAAAATCATGAGATTCCATGATGGATTTATCAAAGAAATCCTTCATTCCCCATAGAATGAGGTATGCTTTGTTATAATAAAATAGCTAATTCTTGAAGGTAGATTTAGAGTCTTCTATTTTTATCATTTCTCATTGCTTAATCATTTTAGGCATCATCCTAAAAACTTTATTCCTTTCTTTCTCTTGCATGATATTTGGGCCACTATTTTTTATGTTAAAGATAGGAAAAAGAAGCTCAAGAGTTAAACCATCATCCATTAAAGCCTAATTCTCCATCTCTAAAATTTACACCTTGCCCTTTCCCCTCCCCATTCTATTATTAATAAGAAGGGACCATCTTTTCCTCCTAGAAATGGGGGGGATTACTTTGTAGCCCCCACTCCAAAACCATGTCTATCATCCACACCCTTGGGAAACCTTAAAAAGAAAGAGACCCACAAAAACAAAAGTTCAAAAGAGTGTTGAAATTGATTTAGTTGATTCCAAAGAAAAAAATTAAGGGGGGAGAAGGAGGTCTAGGAGACTTGCAAAAAGAAGGGCTAGGGGAGACTGAAATTAGTGAGATTGAAGATAATGAGGAAAGTTGAAGAGATAGAAGATATAGAGACTAAAAAAACTAGCTCAGCCTTAGAGGAGCTTAGGACTAGAATGAAAGAAAAAAGCTAGTTAGGAAACTGCCCATGTTTTGGCTAGGTTTTCCATGAACATGATAGACTTTATCCACGGACAAGCCCCCTCCCTAGTAAAATGGAAAGATGGCTCAACAATTATGTCAACCTCCCATGTTCAATTTCACAAGAACATTAAGAAAATGGTCTCTACTAACCCCATGTTTGTGCAGTTTAAATCTTTAGAGGAGGAGAGGGGAAAGTATGTTGGTTACCAGGAGGTGATTGGAAATGTCAAAGATATTAAGTAGGAGATGGTGGCCCTTAAGTATTAATTTTATGCCCAGGATGAGAGTTTCACTACCCTCTCCAAATTTTGGTTCTAGGTCACTCATGTTGTCATTATTAACCTATAGTTGCTACAATAAGAGAACAAAGAGAACAACTTGGCAAAAAAGGACTCTACTAAGATCTATGGCCTTTTGGTAGATGAGTGGACCAAGGTACTTTAACTTTCAATTTCTAGCTAATAGCTTGAAAACTTAGAGAAAACTTAATTTAAAGGTTTAAGTATTGTAGTAGGAACGTTGGTAGGCATATTTTTATCTTTTGGATGTGCTTTATCAATATACATTTAATTATTAGCTATATCAATTATGGGTGGTGTATGTGTTTCACTATTGATCTTTGCTATGGTACTAGATATTTTTTTGGTTATTATCTAGACTATTGTTATTGGTTAGATTATTTTGTTTTAAATGATGGGAATGGAAGAATAGCTTATATAACAATTTAGGTTGTTAATGGTAATGCCATGGTGATGTACTGAGGACCAGCCCCTTGTTTTTACTACTATTAATATCAAAAACATATATAATCCATTTTAAAAAAATTAAATAAGAATGATACTACTAAGAATGAATAAGTAAATAAAATTAACTATAAGAGAGAATATTATAGAAACCATGTTACCTTTTTAAATATGATTTAATATTAAATGATAATAAACATAAAATAAATTCACTTAATAAAATAATACAGAAAAATACAAATAAAACAAATCTAATGAAAAGTAAATAGATATGCAATAAAGAGATGCGACTTCATCAAATTAAGATAAAAAAGGATGAAGAGTTTTTTTTTTTTTTTTAAAGGAAGGAAGAGGAGAAGATAGGTGATCTCAAAGGTCTTAGAAGGTGATCTTAACATGATGGTTCCCTAACTAAGATTTATTCTCACGAGATAGTTAAGTAAATCATAGTAGATATTCCTTCTATGAATTAGGTGTGTTTAGTATGAGAATCAATAATAAGATGATTTAATAATTATTTATATTGTTGATTGTTAATAATTGCCTCATACTTATATATGTTTATTCTATCTTTTCCACATACTAACAATTGTTACACATTTAAGAATTAAATAGTGAAACCAACCATCTTTTAGGGTAAAAGAGAATGTAGAAAAATAAGTCATATGAAAGACTAATGTACAAAACTAATAGAGATTAGAAAAGGTTGAACCATAGTGATGAGTACAAATTAATAATTTGGTCCAATGGATGGACGTATTACAAATCAATAAAATAGATCATATAATTTCTTGAGGACAAGAAAATTGAGGAAGGGTGGACTATCATGTTCACATTCAAGGTATAAGTAATAATAATGCTATAATATTATATTATTAAATAAATAATAATAATAATTGGAGGATATCCTACAAACCAATGATAAATTGTGAGTGTCTTATCTAGGAGGTCTTGGGTTTGAATCCAATCAAGTTTAATTAATAATCATAATAATTATTCACATGAAATAACAATAATTAACCTTGGATTTTGTCTCTTACTGATAAAAATATTGATAGTAAATCTATATATCAATTTCATATTAAAATACAAAAAAATGATTAGATATTATTTTTATAATATAAATAATAGCATATATAATCTATTTAAAATAATTAATCATGAATAATATTATGTAATAAATGAATAAGTAAATAAAATTAACTATAAGTGAGAATATTATAGAAGTTGCGTTACCTATCTAAATAGAATTTAATAATAAATAACAATAAACATAAAATAAGTAACTAAATAATTAATATAATATAGAGTAACATAAATTAACTAAATCTAATGAAAATTCAAGAGGTATGTGTCTCCTTCAAATTAAGATATGAAAAGGGTGGATAGTTCATTTGAAATAGGAAGAAAGGGGAAGAAAAGATAGGAGTAGAAAAAGAGTAAATTGAGAAGGAAAATAATGAGAACAAAATAGAAAGAAGATAAGTTTTCAAAAGATTAAAAGGATGAAAGAACATGAATCTTCAAAAAGTTTATATTTCTAATTGGTTGTTACTCTTCAAAAGGATTAATAAAGCACTGTGACTCTTTGAAAGTGTTATATTTATGACATGTTGTGACTTTATGAAAGGATTGTTTTTATTAATAGTTGTGATTTTGAGAAAGACATATATGACAAATAAAAGATAAGAGGACTAAAAATAATTATACCCAAGAGAGCTGGGCTGCAAAACCATGAGAATGGAGAAATTAAAAGAACTAAACTATTATATATTTTGAATGCATGTCAGTAACTAAAATAATATATATTATGTGAAAAAATAGATAATGTAGAACTAAAGGTAACCAAAGTTATGTTCATTTGGTATTATTATATTAAAATTAAATATGAATCATTAAGTAGATAAATTTATCAATCATGGATTGATAATCATTCTTGAGATGAGAACTTAATAGTTCTTATAGAGACCACGAAAGGACTTGGTAGATGGAATTAATTATAATGTGGAGTTTCTCTTAAGAGAACTTGGAGATTAAAGGACATTCTTAATTAAATATTGGGATTCTAAATTGGAACCCAAAGGGATGTTTATATATAATCCCTTAGAGACAATATATATTATAGTAGTTAATCATATGCATAGATTAGAGATAAGAGGCTTGGTTAGAGGTGAGAACCCAACCAAGTATGTGTTGTTAATGGGTTCACTCATGAATAGGGATTCCAAAGGCCTGAGAAGGTTCTCTAAACATGATTGTTTCCTAACTAAGAGTTATTCTCATTTAAGGGTTAGGTAAATATGAATAGATCCTCTTTCTAAGGATTCTATAGGTTTAGTATCGTAATTAGAACTTAGATGATTTAATAATTATTTATCTTGTTAGTTGCTAACAATTATTTCATGATCATATATGTATATGCTATATTTTCCATATACTAACAATTGTTGTGTGATTAACCATAAAATAATCAAGATAGGAGAAGGGACATTATCATTAACTTAATGATGACAAAAAAGAATAATCATACCTTGGAGAAAATCATTTTTTATTTCACTTTATCTCATATTTTAGTTTTTATTTACATAAAAAATATTTATGATCACATGCTCTATTTGGAATTAGAGCACTTGGATGCAACTTTGTATTTTATTTAAAGCTGGAGCTCCATCTAGTAACATTTTTTTGGCCTACATTATGGGTGGGGATTTAAACCAGGTAGAGTTATATTCTTGTGAGGATTAAAAATAAAAGTGAAATGTTTATGGAATCATCCAAGAGGGCCATATTGATGGTTTTGTTGAAGGCCTACATGGATATAAGCATGACCTGTCAGAGAAGTTTGTGAGATCCTTGAATGATGGTAAGGTAGACACCAGGAGGGATTCATTCATTCTTTTGTAAAACTAACTATTGTCTAAGAGGGTCTTCTCATAGAAGGAAATTTAATGCTCCTTCAGTAATGCTAATTACAATGAGGATTTCAGACAATTCCTTGGCCTTTGTGAAAATGTGTTAATTCTACAAAATAATTTCAATAGAGAAGAGATGCTTCATGAATGGAAGGAAACCAAAATGATCCTTATCAAGTATATTACACTAGAATGTAGATTCAAATATTTCAATGCCTGCCTATTTCCTATGGAGAACTATTTTACAGTGAGATTTCTTTACATTTTGATTAAAGTTATGCATAGTTTTTCTTGTCACCCTTTTTTGTTGATTATTAAGGGGAAGAATTTTGGGATTATTTAATAATATTTTAAATAATAACTTAGAGATTATGTTTTTTCCATGAAGGGCACATGGGGATATTGTTGAGATATTGTCCTCCATTTGATTTATTTTATCCAGAAGTATCATATATAGTATTTGCATTTCACTATGCACTTGTTTGTACACTATGATATGATCACCATATGTTAACAAAAAGACTATATGACTAATTAATATGTATAATCAAGATCATATGTCATAGTTCAAATTTACAATGAAGATCTGTCTGCCCAATTGTGTTTTTGAAAACATAATAGCTTTTAAAAATATGATAGATTTGTTTAATTATGTGGCTATAGAATGACACAAGGATGTTTGAGGGTCTATAATTTTGGATCAATGTTATTGAGTAGGTAAACTTCATGATTTCATGTTTTGTAGAATTATCTAGTAGTCACACCTTGAGTAAATAAACTATGTACAATGGATCATATGGTAATGTGTGGCAACCTCATTGATGTTGACCAGCACAATTTCAACTATTAATTAAGTGAATATCTTTCATTTAATTATCTAAATAATTCATTTTTTACTCTCATATCTTCTAACATGGCTAAGTTTTTTAAATTTAAGGTTCTATTACAAAAAAGTAAACAAACTCACACCTACCACTCAATGTCAGCCATTTATTAAAATTAACTTCACTATTCTTATCAATTCTCATCTACTCATTTATCTTAGTCATTCATCTTGAAACCTCTTAATCTCAATCTTGGTTCTTTTGAGAACTTAATGTAAAGAGGGTCTTTGTTCCTCCTTTGGACATAATGTGACTATGATTATCTAATGACAATTTTTAGAAGTTATATAAATTTTGTGATCTTGCAACCTGCTTGTTATCATATCATCCATCTTGCATTAATGTAAATCAACTAGAATCTATTCCTTTAATGTCATTGTATACATGTGCTTAAAACACCAAATACTATTATATACAAGATCTTAAAATAAAAGCAAACAACGTAATCCACAATTTTATTAATCTAATTATATGGATTAGTCTATTTAATATTTTACATTCATAGAAAAGTGTATCATTGATAACTGTTTGGATTAATTTATAGATTCTAGACTTATAATTCAATTAATTAAATTTATAAATCTCTTTTTAAAATTTAAAAACATCAAACAACTATTTATAATAATGTCAACATCTAAGAATGACATGGCATTCAATGTCAACCTCACATCATTTCCATGGCATCAAATTCAATTTTAATTTTATTATAAATACGATTCCAATTTGAACTAAAACTTCGAACTTTATGTGATATTCTTGAACGTTGATTCGTTTTTAGTGCTGGACAGTTTTCTTTCACCATTCCTTCCATGTTTTTCAGCCAACGCAGATATTTTTGTCGATTGTCATATAGTGGCCTGCTTGCTATTATAGTAATGTTGAAATGATTCCTTGTGAAGAACTATTCCTGATTAGTTTAAATTGCCATATTCAAATAAGATTGTTTTTCTCAACAGGCCTTAGATGATTAATGAATTGACTTTGAGGAAATCTTCCACACCCAATGCAGAAGAAAGAGGAGATTCGCCATTGATTGAATCGCCTGATAAAATAGAAACAGTGTGAGCTCTATCCGGCCATCTTTATAACTTTTGTCTGTGCAGATGTTTACATCAACGTAAAAGTATATTGAATAGTACGGCTGATAAACCAATGAGCTTTTTGTTTTGTCTCTATGAGGGTATCATAAAGTATAGTCAATAGACTGGTTAATAAACCAAAGAAAATCTCATTCCACTTCACGATGTGAACTTTCTTTGTTCAAGTGTAATAATGGGCCCCGATTCCGTTCAATGTTCATATTTCAGTAATTTTTAAATGGGTTTATTCGTTGAGAAACAAGTAAATAGTGGGGTTTCTAATGCTGTCGAATCGGCTAAAGTTAATGAGTAAGGTTTATAAAACTTAACTAGAAAATAATATAAAATTGTGTAAAAGATAAGATAGGATAGAATTAGAGGAAACGATCTCTCGTTTCGGTTGGGATGACCAAATGTTTTGATTAAAGGTATAGTTAATAATTTCACTGATTTTAGTGAGTTTATAAAACGTACGTATCCAATATCAACTAATTTAAATCTTATATGTAGGTTAGAAGAGATGACATGTGTTTGATTTAATGTAATTTATATAAGAAAAGAAGAATGATTTTATCATTTTTTAATTTGAAACTTTGAAAATAATAGAAGTATTTCCAAGTTTTGTTTAATGGGAAGGGCTCAAACTTATAATAAAAAAGTAAAATCAAATTTTAGATAGGCAAGGGATCACAAGTAGTGACCGAACAAGAAATCAATCATAATAAGAACCAGCAACTACAAATAAATAAATAAATAAACTTTAAACCAAACCTAGCTAGGTAAAAATAAAAACTCCAGCTACCGTAATGAGCATTTAGATGAGCTAAGACGTCACCACAATAAAGCATGAAAAATAAAAACTTTCTAACTAGTAAGATCATGATAGACCAAACAAGTACCACATCCAATCACCACACCACACCACCTAGTAGGAAAACCCACAACATCAAGAACCAAGACCAAAAATTTAAGCGACCCAAAACCATCATGAGGCAATAGAGCACAAATGAGCGCCATACTTTGGCAACTCCTTGAGCTGGTCTAGTAAGTAGAACTTGGGGCGAGTAATCTTGAACTTACTAAAACCCTAGGAGGTCTCTTTTTGTCCTTCATCCTTTCACAAACCTCTTTTTGTATCCTCTTTGCCACTGTCTCCTCTAACTGAGCCTTTGAACTATCAAGTTTGGGCTTGATTTCTCTAGGAGACTAGACTATTAATTTTCTCTCCCAACTAGGCTTGCAACTTCTAAATAGACACCAAGGCCTTTAACACTCCATTTCAATCTTCTTTAGGGGCACTTTTGTTATTAATGTTCTCCACTTGTTCCTTGAGCATATTTTGAATTTGATATGATATAAAATACTCAATGGAATTTTTCTTTCTATCAGTATTTACTTCGCACTAATTTGGATTTATGTATCTTTAAATTAAGATTCTAATTTAATTGTAATAAAATTCTATATCAATCTTTTTTACTTTTTCTTCTTTTTTGTTAACTACATGCACACGCATACATACATACCCAATGATGCAAAAGCTCATATGCATCCACAAAATTTTACACCCACACTCACACATATACATATATTTAGGAACACTTAAAATCATTTGGCTTCTTTTTCTATTATAATTTCAGAAATCAATGAGAAACCCTTTTTTTTGGGAAGGAGAGCACTTCTCGATAGTAAAGACACAACAAAGAGGACCCGTCAGATTAGTTTGATTAAAAATGTCAATTAAGTCATCTTCTTGGGCCATTGAGTCTACTTGGACTTCTATGTTAGCCACCCTTTTTCTCTATCCCTAATTTTCCATGCACTACCTTTTTTACCCCACTCGACAAAGATAAACCTTAAATATCTTGGAGACCTACAAGTTACTCACCCTAGCTCTCTTGACATTCTTACTAGAAAGGAGGATGGAGGGGTTGAGCTAGCTATATGGTAAAATTTGCTAAAATCAGATACCATGTGTCTCTTATTCTAGATTCATATTAAATGGAGTAAATTTATTAAACTAGAAGCCTTAATTGAGGCTAAATAGAAGGCAATGAATTGGGCAAGTGGAAAACATGATGATGCTTGGTAGGAGGTTGGTACAAACCATTGAGAGAATTTGTATAAAAGTCAATCATTAGAGAAACAAGTCCTTGAGATCCATATTATGGTGCTCTTGGAGGATGAGAGGAATGAGATCATTATGTCTTTGGGTTCTTGTGAGAATAACTCAATGAGATGATGTATGAGCATAATGTTGCACGAAAGAATATGGAGTTTTCCATCATTGTTCCCAATGAGGAACTTGAGTAAAGGACTCTCAAGATAAAGAGAAGGGTGAAGAACATAGTAAATATGAGTGATATAGTTGGCTACTAAATAGGGCATGAAGCCAAATGATGATTCTTCTTTCCTTGGACAACCTAACAACCCTCCTTCTTAGATAATATTAAGGAGATGTAGCAGTAACAAGTTGTGCTTGGGTTTCTTCTATTGGGCTCTCTTTTGTTTTTGGTCACTAGGGTTTTGAGGTGTTTTTTTATTGTTGGTCTTATTGGTTTATGGTTCTGGCTTCACTAGTTTGAGTTTTGTGTTTCATGGGTTGTGGTTGTTGGTAGCTCGTAGCTAGTTCCTCATTGGGTCTTCCAATCTATTTTCTCCAGACTAGTATGTTGATTTACTAGTTTTGGTTCTAATTGTTTTTGTTTCGAACATTTAAGGTCACTACTTGTGAACTATTTTCTATCATCCTTGTGACTTGATATTACATTTTGTTTTGGCTTTAGAACGTTTTCCACTTTAAGTAATCAGAACTTTAACTAGGATTATGTCTTCTAGCATGTTTGAATCCTTATATTTTCTATTATAATGTCACAAACTTAATTTTCCAATTTATATGAAAATTTTGAAATTTCATGAGATGGTAGAGTGTATTCGATCTCTAAGTTATGTTTACATTGAAAGTTAGAGAAAGGTTAAATAATTTTTAAACTATTATAAATTTAATTTAATATTATAGATAAATAATGCTATTTTTTAATGGACAATATCATGAAAATGCTTTCTAATAAGTGATTATTATAAGAATTTATTTTAATTTTTTTAGAGTCCTATGAAGTGCTTATGGGATAGGTATTTCCATAGTCTTAAATATTAAATATCTTCTATTTTACCTTATTTACGTGTCACATGAGAAATTGGAATCATGGCTTAACAAATATTTTTTCACTTTTTACCAACCTCATTTATGATTTTTCAAAAGCCCACAAAAAAATCTTAAAAGACTTGGGGGTTTGATGTGCAACTTACCTTAGCATCACCTAGTGCCTTGCATGTATGGCCATATATGTAAAAACTTTATTTTAGAGGGTGAATAAGGTCACAACTATCATTTTTTCATTTTATATTTTAAAATTGTAATTATTTAAGTAATTTACTTTATGAGGATGAAGCTCATATATATATATTTTTTCTATGTTTAAGAATTGGATTTTTAATGGTCATAATAAAGGATTTAGATGTGGAAGAAAATGTGAAAAAGGTTTTAGATATCCTTCATTCATCTACTATGTTTTTCCTCCATATGTGAGAATATTTTAATTTTTAGGTTTCACTTCCTTCAGAATAATTGAAGAAAATGTTGAAATAGCATAGGACATAAATAATAGAAAGAAAGAGTCCATGAAAAGGATTCTATTTGTCCTTCATTCATCTCATACTATTTAATTGTGAAGCTACACCTCAAAGACCATATTACTTATTTGAGAAAATACTTTTTGTACGCATATGTGAGAAGATTGTATTTTGAGGTTTATTTTCATGGGAATTTATAGGATTTGGTTCCAATGAAGTAGCTTTATGTCCTCTTAATTATTCTTAAGAACCTTGGGAAGGTTCATGTGTGTTAGAAAATCTATTGGAGATATTTCAATTTTTTGCGTTTTTATTTACAACAATATATCGATACATGTTTATATTTTTGTCACATTTACATTATTTATAGCTTGATTAACTAACATGATTAATTAAGTAATATGTTAAAATTAGTTTTATTTCATAAAAGAATATAATGAATAATTTAAATATACCAATAAATTATTGCATCACACACACACACACACACACACACACACACACACACACACACACACACACACACATTTGTCATGGATTGTTATTATGCACAATCTAGATGATGTAATTGGATTATATTTGTGTCTAGGTTCTATTTTTATATTTAATGGCATCTAGCACATCATAACAAAAGAGTTTTTGTGGATCAATGTACATTTGTATCATCCAAAAAATAAATTACAAGTATCTTATAGTTTTGTAGCTCTCCAAATTGTTGGTTTCCCTTCTCATTATTTTTTTTCAACACTTCGCCACTTCTAATTTGTTTGTATGGTCAAAACTAGTCAACTAATTGTCTTAACCTCCACCAATAGTGGATTCTAACAACTATACATTCCCTACTCAATAAATATATATGAATGTATGTATGTATGTATGTATGTATCTATATACATTCCCTACTCAACACACACACACACACACACACACACACACACACACACACACACACACACACATATATATACATATACACATACATATATATACATATATACATATATATACATATATACATATATACATATACATACATACATACATACATACATACATACACACACACACACACACACACACATATATATATATATATATATACATACATACATACATATGCATACATACATACACACACACACATAAAGATATATGTATGTATGTAAGTATGTATGTATGTATGTATGTGTATTTGTATATTTATGTGTATATGTGTATATCTATGTATGTGTGTGTGTGTATCTATATATGTACACAAACACCCACACACACGCACACACACACACACACACACACACACACACACACATATTTATATATGTGTATGTGTGAGTGTGTGCATGCATCATATTATTTGTTGAAATAACTATTACTATGCATATGAGTGTGATATAGTGTATGTATGTATTGAAGATGAGAACGTGGTTAAGGATAAGAGATTATGAACATGAGGAATAATGGTCATTATAAAAACCTATTACCCAATCTATTTAGTGTCATTAAGGATTATAATTCATATAACACATTCATTACATTTTGAATCATTTTATGATGTCAAGATTTATTTGTATTGTATTACATTACTTAATTTGAAAAAATTAAATTAAATTTATTTTCTTTAATTATTTAATATATAGGTTAATGCATGCATGCATGAATACATACATACATATAACAAATGCACAAATTTTACTAAACTATTATCACCATTTTAATTGAAACCCATTTCTACATCAGCACATGTATATGATAAAATAGTTTATGTGCATTAAAATTTGGTTGTATTATGATGTACAATGAATTATTACATATTATGGTCAATCATACTAGAAATATACAGTGTTATTATTGATCCATGATATTAATGCCTTTCATCGATGAATATTGTGTTTGATTTATCAATAAAACCCATAGGAATTGGGCATAATTGATGAAGAATGTTGTACTCACAAACCATCTTTTATGACAAATGGCTAAGGTGGTTTGTAAAATTATTTTTCGTTGGGTCTATTACTATGAGTTTTTTCACACATAAATGATTCACCTCCAAAAAGAGCTAGGTGCAAGCATTATGGAAGACAACATAATTTTGTAGTAGAAAATTAAAAACTCAATCCATCAATTCACATTCATTGTTAATGTTTATGGAGTTAGATACTATAACAAGGTTTGTTGATATCATATTTTATTTAAATTATCGTTCATTCCATCAAATAAATATTTTAATGATATAGCTTTTGAGAATAAATCCATACTATATCTTGTAGTTTTTTAAATCAACTTGAAGTTCATTTAAATCAAAAAATTCAATGAGTGAACATCTTAAGGCATAACACTAGAAAATTGTAACTTAGATCAAGAATCATGAGCTAGTGGATTTATTGAACATTTAAAAAAAAAAAAAAAATTCAACCATATGATTTGATTGTCTTTTTGTTTCATTAGAGGATTTTATTTTGTTCTTCAATTTGAAATATTAAATTTAGACTATGCATATAAATATTATCAAAGTATCATCACATGTGATATTTTATTATAATATACACAGTGAAGAAATGATCCAATTCATTGGCATATGATAAATTTATACATTCTTAAAGAAAACAAAGTTGATTATCCTCAAATTTATTGAATTCATACATTATAGGAGAGGGGAATGAAATATTATTTATTAAAATTGTATGTGTATGTGTGTGTCTATGTTTCAACTAAAAAAATAAATCTAATAAATTGAGAAGTGTACAATTATATAAGAAGTGTAAAATAAGAATTATGCCAATATTCTCTCATTATTATATTATTCCCACAAAATTATCAAGGTACACACTATTAACCTAACAATATATATTTTTTAACATAAAAGGATTTTACATTTTAAAATCTTCTAAACAAGAAAATTATTTTAAGTCATCATTGTTCCATCAAAAGAGTGTAGATCTAACACATTCTTAATCTTTTAGTACCCATCTCTCAAATCATCTAGACTAAGAGATATTGTACTTCTCTATAGTTGTCTTCAATTCTTTCAAAAAACTATAATTCTCATTCATTTGCTAGAAATTCAGAATTGGTCTCAATTTAAAATTTTAAACATTCTTCAAATTCAATCTTCAAAATAGTTGCATTCCTAAAAAATGAATCACCACTAAGCAAGAAATTTAAATAAAACTTCAAGTAAAGAGAAATACTAAACCATAACTCACCAATCACATACAATCTCGAAAATATGACATTAGTAAATAATAAGTAGCATCTCTCCAAGGGAATGAGGGGATATTCTAGGACTATTAATAAATATTTACAAATTAAGAAGGATGTCATACTTAGAAATTATACTATAGCAAGGTTTTAAAAAATCATTTGTAACCCTATTTTCTTTATTCTTTGTTGAATTACGTACCCTATTATATTTTATTCCTATTTATTTTTGTTATTTTTAGTTTCATGTCTTTTTTAAGTAGTAGTCTCTTTTTTAAAGGAGTTTTGGGGTCCTCTTGAAATAGTTTTACTTTAGAAAAATACTTCTAGCACTTCAAATTTTTTCCAAAGAAAAATGTCTCTTATAGAATCCAAAATAAAGTAAAAACTATGATATAATCTAAAAGAAATTATCAAATCATGTCAACTTTTGTAGTTTTAGATCACTGACCAAGTAAATTCTTTACTTTGATTTAAGTTATTTTACTTTGAAAACCTATTTAAAAGAGGATTAAATAGATTGTAGGGTAAGAAACTACATTTTATTGTCTACATTTCTTCTTTCACAATTTTTACAACTTCCTATACTTGAGTGCTAAAGACATGATTCTTAACAAATCTTATATCTCCTAGAAGGAAATATTATTTGTTAGGGTTCACATTTAAATCTCTGGTGCAATATGAATATTTATAAAATATACCAATCACTAACCATGTCAACCAACTTACTAAAATGAAAATATTGATTTTTCTTTCCTATTTACTAATCTAAAAAATTCCCATGTACTTTTTAACTTTTTCTCTTCCATTCAGGGTATAATATAGTGGTGAATTTGATGTTTTGCTAGTGTTATTTTTGGCAATTTGTGCACCCTTCCATGGTTTCCCTGGTTGTTAAGATTCGTTGGGTTTACGTGCTTGCCTAGCATTGTAATTGACAAGGAAAATGTTACATTTGAGTTTTTTCCTAGTGGTATTCACGTTTCATGCAACCGACCAGGTAATGCTTATTGTGGAATGTTTGCTGGGTTTCAAGTTTTCATTTCATGTAGTATGGGGGAATTTTCCATTCCAATTTCATTTTATCATCGATGAATCAGCTCGTTTCACCAACAAACTTTCATTTTTTCATTGAGGAGTCGGCTCATAAATTAGTAATTCTATTGATTTGTAATATGTATAAATTTGTATTTGCCCAAGCAATGAGACATTCACTAAATACCACTAGCACTCCATCAAATTTTTGGTAGCACACGACACATCATGGGCATGACCCAGACTCCAGAGATAGCTTCCACAAGTGGTGGTACATTGGTATGTGCTATTAAATACTTTCCTTGAGCTTATCTAGTTTAATTTAATTAGAAGCTTATCTATAGTTTCCTTTGTTATCTCATTTTCCTTAGAAACTTTTCAAAAAGTGGACCCAATGCTGAAAGTTTCTGGTGACATTAACAATTTTTAAAGCTTGCATGCATGGATATTGACCACCTTTATTTCCTTTTTTGTGGAATGTCAATTCACCAACTGTCAAAAATCAGATTTGAAATTTACCTTTTTTTCTTTAAGTTTGAATTCCTAGTCTGAAAGTAATACTGCTTATTCTCAAGGAAGTAAATGGATTGTTAGTGGATTGAGAGGTTAGGGGAGGGTGAGTCTGTAAGTAATATTTCTCAGTCTCAAGGAAGTGACAAGGGTAAGACCCCCAAGGGCAGTGAAGGGATAAATCTTACATCAAAATGTTGAAAACTTAGAGATACTACCATAAAGGCTTTCTTTGGAATTGACAATGTTTCTAGTCCACCAACTTGTGCAAGTACAAGTGCAGAAGGAAATCACAATACCTCACCACCACTAGAAGACTAGGTTGTTGTTCAATTAAATCAAAATGCATCAAACAAGGATAACAATGTTTGAACAATAGAAGTTGTAACAGAAGATAATATTGATGTTGGTAGGAAGAAAAGAAAAAAGGAACGTAAAAATGGGGTGGGAATGGGAAATGAAAAGGACTTTCTAGGTTGATTGGGTAGCAAAGTACTAGTTTATTGAACCAGTCACAAACAATGATGAACCACCAATAGAATGCAAGTGTACGATTTGTACCTAGAAAACTAAAAGAGAGAAAAAGTTGCAGCTAAAGCTCAACACTATAGGAAAACATATTGGTAAGGTTTATGAAAAAAAAATCATAGATGGAAAGTAAGTAATGGCAGTGAGATGGAAATCAAAGGAAGAATGCCTTCATGTTAAGTATGCCATAGAATTAGAAGAACATTTCAAGAAAATAGTAGTAATCAGTAGTGGAAATAGTGGCAATTTAGTCAAGGATGGGCTTCAACATGTAGCCAATGATGCAAACTTGGAAAAGATTGTTCAAATGAGTGTTATTTTTCATATTCTATCTAGAGGGTTTCCTATGAGAGACTTCTCAGAATATAGTAATTCATTATCTTTTTTGAGAGTTCCTCACTATCCTATGTCACATTGGTCAATATACGCTAGATGGGAAAAGGCAAGCTGTCTTGCTAAGGTGGAAAAGAAAAATGTACAGGAGAGAGTAAAATAATCCAAGTTCATTTCATTATCCTTAGATGAAGTCACTGTGGTAGATAACACTGCTTGGGTCTATATGCATGTATATACTATAAAAGATCATGTCTGTCAAGCTCATCTACTTTATGTTTGTAAAATGAGGGCCAATTCAACTACAAAAAAATTACATTTAGAAGTTAAGAAAGCTTTGAATGAAATTGCTGGTATGGATGACTTGATAACTGCAAAGAAGTTAGTGTATGTCAGAGTTGATGGAGTTGCAGTAATGCAAGGGCAAAGGATTAGTCATTGTGCAAGATTACAAACTAGTATTGCACCTTACATGCTTGGCATACACTACATGGCCTACCAAATGAATTTAGCATATAAGATTGTAACTACTTTTCCTATAGTGTCAAAAGTTGAAGATCTAATCTATGAGCTCCACTCATACTTTTGCAGAAGTCCTAAATGCTTTGTAGAATTTAAGATTTTTTTTGAGGGAATAATAGTAGGAAATAAGATTCTCATGGATGTTGGGACTGGATGGATATCTTTGCATGGACCAACAAAATCAGTTCTAGTAGAATATCAATCCTTGATTGCAGTTCTATATGAGCAATGCCATATAGTGCACCTAGCTCCTAATTTGTTAAATAAGTTAAGTGATATAGAGAAACTATTAAATTTAGCCAGTCTTCTCCCCATGCTAGATTTAATGAACAAACTTGTTAAGAAAGCCCAAGACAGAACTATTTATATTCATGAGTATTGTGACTTGGGTATGTGCAGGATCATGGTGTACCAAACTATGGCCTTAAGTGGCAGTGAAAAACCAGCAAATCAGGGTTATGTCAACTTGACACATAATTTTAAAGTGGTTCCGGACTTTATATCAAAAATTTGTAAGAAAATAATCTGTAGGAAATTGAATCTAGTTTCTAAACTACAAGGCCTTATCTGGAGAAAAAATCATTTGATTGGTCAAAAGTTTGGATTTTAATGCAGTACTACAAAAATTTTAGGGCAAAAATAAAAAGTAGGTGTATGTCTGACCACCTTAATCATAATCAAATGATAATATTTTTAAATATAATTTTAGATATAAAAAGTAGACTCATGCTTGGATGTGACGCATATTTTTGGCAATTTTTATTCCAAATAAAAAATTAATTATGAATTTTCTACTATACTATTTTTAGAATTAAAAAACTCCTGTGTCTGACCACCTTAACTAGTTCAAAAAAAATCAAAATTAAGTTTTTCTTTTTTTTTCTTATACTAGTCAAAGCATAGAATGTGACTCATCTTTTGGATTTCACAAATCTTATACGGTTTGAAAGTTATAGCTATTTTTCAACCAGTATGTCAATCAACACTTTGTAGCTAACTCCATTAGAAAATAAGTAATAATTACTTACTGAACTCGTAATTTGACAAAACTTATGTTTATGAAAAGCTAAGAACATTCTTAAGAAACCCTTTTCATTACATCAAATTTTGGTTTAAAAAAAAGTCATCAGCTACATGCTTGAAGTAAAAAACACATAAGAACATGCCAGAAACACATTTTTGGGATGTTTTAAAGATGACCATATAAGGTTGGTATTGAAAGATATAGTAGGAATTATAAAGGTATTAATTGTTTTCATTTCGTATCAAGATGGGTGAGAAAAAAGTGGGAATAGATTTTGAAATTATTTTGCGGCATTTCAGAACTACATATTTTTCAGATTGCCACTTTTTGGCACACCATGATCCTGCACATACCCATTTATGTAAAATGACATGCATGGCTTTGGATTCTTTATATTCAAATCTCTCAGGTCATAGCCAAATTTTTTCAAGGTGGGAGATAATTATAGATTTGAATCATGCTAAGAATTTTTTTAATGATTCAATGGAAAAAAATGAGCTATGTGTGTTTGTGAAAGGATTTGAAATACTAATGCACCAATCTAAAACAACTATGAGAGGTAGAGTACTACTAGTTAGAAAGGATGATTTTGACAAGATTGTTAAATCTGTTAGTGAAAATGTGAAGTCTATTTCCTACCAACTTTCAAGTGAGATTCATGAAAGATTCCCTTGAGAAGAAATTCTTGAATTCATGAGTTGTGTGTTTCCTCAATTTTGGAAACACTTCGGACATAATCCAAGTGATGCAAATTTGTTTCATAATAAACTTGATGAATTGATAACATAGTTTTCAAAGCATACAGATTGCAATGAACAACTAATATGAGGAATCTTAGATTCAAATAATCTTAAAAAATAATGTAAACTTTTTGCATTGTTTATGAAATAGCAGATGGAAAACTTTGAGAATCCATTTGATCCTGGTGCAATAACAAGACTTTGGAAAAGAATAAGTCAGAGTGAAGTATTATGTACTTCAATATCAAAATATTTCAAACTTGTTGATTTATTTTGAAAAATGATATTACGGTTGGTGGAAGATGAGACAGTTTTCAATGCATTGTGGTTTTTGAAATCAAATGTCAAAAACAAACTAGACAAAAATTTGGAAACTTGCTTGAGGTTGTTTGTAACTCAATACAATGTTAGAGATTTTCCTTATGATAGGTCATTGGCCATTTAGAATTCCACATGTGAAAGATGAGGCCTTTGCATCACTTTAAAAGATGGTGGTTCTACTTCTACTACTAACTCCAACATAAATGATGAATTTAAGTCTCAAAGTTAGAATGAAGATGAAGATTTTATAAATTTTGAATACTCAATTCAGAATGAAGAGAAACCTATTAGCACTAGTTAGTTTTAGGATCTGGAGTCCATATGGGATATAGAAGCATCACATTTGAGATTGAGTCAATGAAGTGAATTGTGATTTACCAATTTAGCATTTAGTTCTAAGGAATTTATAGGTATACTCTACTTCAATTCTTCCATATTCAATCATATTGCAACTTACAAAAAATGAGTTCAAGATTTTTGTTACTCTATTGTTGACATAATGATATTTTTGTATGTTTCTCTTGATTTGAGTTCAAGATTTTTTGTTAGTTGTTACTCTATTCATATTGTTGACACAATGTTATTTTTGTATCTTTCTCTTGATTTAGTTGTTTGATAATAAAAAAAGAGATAATAGAGACATGTGCAAAGTCCATAATATCAGCTTAGAATATGACACTTTTCATTAACATTAACATCACATAGAACTACTTACTACGAAACATAATGGAAATACACAGAGTTGGAATAATATGTTCTCTTAAAGAAAATTATACTTAATCTAGAAAATAAAAATAGATCAGACAATTTCTAAGCCTTGGGAACTCATATTTATATCACTTGAGTTGCAACAAGCTTCAAGCTTAGAAAGGTTACATCATGATTCATTGCAAAAGAAAAAATATAACAACAATTAAGATAATCATTAAAATTTGTTGAAACCTTTTGTAACATCTTTTAACAAAAAAAGGGGAATCAATTACAAAATGTGATAAGCGGCAAGTGATCATTAAGCCTATCTTCGAGTTCTAACTGTAGCATTACCCATAGCGAATGTAACACAAAGGTAAGGTAATTTTTTATGATGAACAACTTCTCTATGATATTCTTCTATAGCACTTTTACTCCAATTGATTCCCCGGGGCCACCATCTTTTCTGCTAATCATCTTCTACTGAAGGGATTGCTTTGATATCTACTATAACCTCCCAAATGGAAATATCTATATCCACAATAGGCCATGCTGTATTTTTAACTACCTCTAATTCATTGATATTTTAAGTCCATTTTGCATCTGTGATGGCTTTACCCTCTCTAGTAATTTTCTTCATATCTGCTTCAATTTTGTATGTCATATCAATCATATCATATACAACTTGAGCACTTGATTCACCTCTTGAAAATGCTAGAAATCATGGATGGTCTAATATTAGATCAAAATATTCAGACCACTCTTGCAATGATTTGACATACCCTTCATTGTTCAAAATTTTTGGAATGAAATCTGGGGTTCCCAATGCTATGCTTTTTAATTTTTCCCTTACTGATTTGATCTTACCATTGAAGAATGCATTCAATTCTTTAACTTGATGTATCATTTTCCTTATAGGAAGAATGATCTCTTTAGGTAGCTCCTTTTTCTATGTGAGTAAAGGAACTAACCTATCAAAGAATTGAATGTATGGCCCCCACTAGGAAAACAATGGAGATAATAGTGATAAAGACTTAGAGTATTGGTATTCATTACTCTGCAAAGTATTGTACATACTATGTACATTTACAAAGGCTCTCTTTAAAGTAATCATTCTATGAATAAAAAACTATTTCATTGTCCTAATCTCTACATCCTTGCTAATCTCAAACTCATCCACATCGATATGTGTTACTAGATGTGGTTCTTCTGCTATCTAGTCAGTTTGAATATTCTTGTCTTGTACCTCCCTTACTCTTAGTGACCTTTCTTCTCTTTTCAAATCTTCATTCTCCTTTCTTGATTCCTCCAAAGTGTGTTGCAGAACATATGTTCTTTTCATTTCCTCTTCATACTTCTTCCTAGTATCAAGGTACTTTTCATATGTTTGCACCATTTGTTCTTGAAGAATATCAATCTTGTTCTTGCCTAGCATAGCAGTAATGTTTTGGAGGTTGTAAATTTGATCTGAAGAAGTTGAATGTGCATTCAAGAAAATTGCATTACCTTCCGATGTCTGTTTAATTTCCATTAGGGTAGGCTTCTCTGGTTCTGGAGCTATAGTCCAAATAGCCATTGTCTTACTATCTATATTAAATCTTGCCTCCTGCAACTCACCAAATGGATTAATCTCCTCATGTGAGATTGATTTTTCTTGTCTCCTCATTTGATCAAGTAGGAATGATGAACTAATATCCCATCCTAGGAAAACTATCATACCACTCCTTTGTACCAATTCCCTAGCCTCCTCTACAATGAGTCTTTCACTGTTAGGATCATAGGCTTGGAGCTTCTGCACCATTTCAGACACTTTTTCATCTATGTCTCCAGGTTTTACATGCAAAGAAAGTTCATTCTATTTGAGTTTAAATAGAATTTTTTTGAATTCTTCACTCTTGATAAAATTATCATGCTTCATGAATTCCTAATCCTATATAATTATGTCATCCAACATGATGGATTGCAGTTCTAAACTATTGGGTCTCCTTTCCTCTTGAGTAGCTTGATCAATTAAGAACTTTTGGCTAGCATCATCAAAATACCCAGTTCCTTTTGGAAGCACTTGCATGGCTTTTTCTATAGCCTTTTTGAGAACCTCAATCAATTTTTGTTTCTTCTTGCCCCTTTTATCCTAGTCTGAAGGGCTAGGCTGGTTTTCTTCATCACTCATTTCCAATACAACATCTGCCTCTGGAGAAGAAGGGTTTACCCTATCTCTAGCATTTTGAGGAACTTGAGCCATAATGTTATCAAAATCCTCAATACACTTATCAGTTTGTTTAAAATAGGGTAAATCAAAATAGAAGCCCTGGAAATTAGGATCTACTTTCTTCATTTCTTCCTCTACTGAGAGAATTTATCTCCACTTTTGCATCCTATCAGCACAAACATCTTCATCCAATTTATTCCTAATGAAATCTTCTTCCCAAATTTTCCTTCTAATGACAACATTATAACCCCTCATTTGTTTAAGAGCACTTCTAATAATGTTATATGGGTCATAAACCCTAGTGGGGGTAGTGGGGAAATTTAACTCTCTTAGGAAGGCATCAACTTCCTTAATGGTGTCTTTACCAATTTCAAAATCCCCTACTTTGAAATTTCTACACAGAAAAGACCCCTTTTTTATGGTTGGCCCTAGATATTCTCTATGCATAGTTAATAACTGCTAGAAAATTTCCACTACACCCACCCTCTCCGATAGATATCTTGGCAAGAACTGAGGGGGTTGGGAACAACCAAAAATTCTAATCACTGTGCAGGTTTCTAACAAAAAGGCACTACCCCAATCATGATCAATTGGTCCCTCATCATCAAAACACATAGTTGGTCTAGCAATCTTCCTAATTAACCTAGGTAATCTTTCCAATTTTGACCCTAACATCCTATGAATAGTTGTAACAAAATCATCATAAAAAGAGAGGGAATTAGAAAAAGAGTAGAACCTTTGCCACAATCTTGTCTATCTTTGAATAGCCAATGCCTCTCTGAAAGATTTCAAAGCTTCAATGAAACTAGAATCCACATGGACCACATTGTAGAAGAGGATGAGATGCATAAGCAATGAGTAATGTAGAAATTTGAAATTGCCAAGCTCATCTTGCTGAGTTGTCACCATCTGTTAATGAATACTATCATTAATGAATGTTCCAAAATCATACCCCACATTAGTATGTGGGTCGTGAATGTCTAGAGCTATCACATACAATTCTAGGGAGGCATCCATGGATCCATCTACTGCCAATAGTTTTTTTAAATAGAAAATTATTTTCTAAATGTATGCACAGAAATATGACAAGGGTATAAAATCAATAACCTCTTTCAAGAATTCTCCTTTCATCTTGTTTTCCCTTAGAATATATTACAACATTGCATGTTTTCTATAGAAAGCTCTCTATTTCTAAAATGCTACTTCCAATTTTTCCAGGTTAATAGGAACTCACATGGGACCCTGCAAATCAAATGCTTTAGCAAAAGCATCCTTATTTAACATACAGAGAATGCTCATATCCTTTCTATGAAAGGATCGAGTTGTTGGATTATATGCATTTACCAGTACCTTGATAAGGTCAACATCCACGTATACCTCCGGCATTATCAACTTCCCCAGGTTCTTCATCCATGGATTTGAGATGGGAACCTTCTACACCCTATTCTTGTAAAAGTACTAGAAAAATTCAATTCTATTGGTGTCTGGTACTTGAGCATCTCTATAGAACCTGTAAGCATCTCAAAATGCATGGACATTAGCACTTTGAGCATTGGAAGATTTAGGGATAATCTTCAACCATTCTTCTACAAATTTGGCAAACAATGAAACCTTGTTGCCCTTTCTAGTGCCCTTCTTTACTGATGATTCTACTTTTGCTATTCTGATCATACTGCAAATTATTTTTGCTCTATTTTCTCTAGATATATGAGAATTCTAGTTTTTTGCAACTTGGTGATGGGCCATGGTGTTAAATTTTTAATGGCTTCAAAAGCTTGCATGTGCATGGATATCTATTATTGACCACTACTAATAGTAAGTATTGCCTTTATTTCATTTGCCTTAGAATGCCAACTCATCAACTATCAAGAATCAGTTAATAGATTTGAAAACTTGTTCTTTTGTACTTTCAAGCTTTAAAAATATTATCTTATGAGTTGCAAAAATCTTCTTTCTAGAATTTGTGCTCTATTGCAAGTGATTTAACTTAACCTTGAATTCTTTTCATAAAACTGTGAAACCCTTCTTTTTCTTTTCTTGGGTTATCACAACCATTAAATCAAATATTCACTTTACCCTTGCAACCCTACGATAAGCCTTATATCCTCTTCCAATGAGATTCCCCTTCTATTGTAGATTTGAAACTTTAACTTTTCACATTGTGGTGTCATAGTTATCAAAACCCATTTCCTTCTAACCAATGCAAACTGGTGAAGATAACTTCTTCTTAACTTTTTGCAGCTTTGCAGGATGACATATCTTTCTATTGGAACCTCAGAACATGAAAATCCCTACCATCACAGTCTCACAACTACCAAATTTTTTTTCCCTTTAACTGTTGTGAACATGCAAAAACTACTTGAATTAACATTTCATGGTCTTGCAACCAAAAGACTAACTGCCTGGAAAAAATCTTCGATGATGTGATCTCCCTTTTCACAATTGCCGCAAGTCTTTTCCCTTTAACCACTACAAACATGCAAAAATCACCTGAATTAACATTTTGTGGTCTCACAACCAATAGATTAATTTCTTGGAAAAAACCTCCAATGATGTGATCTCCCTTTTCATGACTTCGTAACATAAGAGTTCACTGAACCACCAACATTTAACTATTGATGCCATGAAATCTCCTTTTCGCAAAATCTCAATGTTAACTCCTCATTTATCTTTTCAACCAATGATGCTGCAATCTCTACCCTCCTCGCAGTTTCACAACAGACAAACTATTAACTTTCACATTGATAGCGACACTGCAATAGACTTGTTAAAGCCTTTCTCACAGTTTTGCAACCACCAACTTCAAGTTAATGAAACCTTTGCAAACCTCCGATGCCATCAACTTCCCATATGTTTTTTTTTAACCTTGAATACAATGAAATGATTTGCCCAAAAATTTAAAATTTTACCAATTATTATTTTTTGTTCACCAATGTATAAATTTTTTGTGGTTTTAAAATAACACAATTTGCATAGATTTTACACATTGTTTGAGAGAATATGAATTATTTGCCAATGGAGATTATTATTTTTTCCTTCTAAACTATTTTTTTCACCACAAAAAATAATTTTTTTTGTCAAGCGTTTTACACCTTTCGCCAAGTTTTTACACCTTTTCTAAAGGAGGGGTTTCCTAAAGTGTACCCTACTTCCATTGATTAGGGAGGCAAAAAGTAACACATTTTATCTATGCTCCAATCAATATTGTCCATTCTATTTACCATCATTGTGTTATAAGAATATAAGAATCTTAATGTATTTACTATGTCATCCCTACATAATACTCACAACTAAATTGCTATTCACGTTCATTTTAAAGTAATTTCTTGATTAAAGTTTATAGGTCTATATTTTATATCATAGCAACATTAGGAACATGTCCCCCACTTTTTTTTCCTATGTTTGAAAGACCATGATACATTACAGACTTGGGGCCTCCATTCCCCTATCCCTAGTAATGCCATTAGATTTTTCGACCTCCACGAAGGATGGGGGTACCTAATGGTGTTGACAATTTTATGATTTGACTATTTATGTTTAATTTATGATGTTCTAATTCAATCCAATGTTCAAGTATTTATTATTTTACATAATTATATTGTATATTGCAATATATATTTTTATAACTAGCATTTTAAGTATCTTGTGTATAATATATACAATCCCTCTTGTCCCCCTTCAACATCCCCTCACTATCCCCCTACTTTCCTCAAATTATGGTTCCTTCTATCCACCATCCCAAAAATGGTCACCCCATTCCATCATCACCACATCCCTCGAGGCAGAGTAACTATGCATTTTATTGATTATAGAAAAAAATATAGAGAATACAAAATGATATAACACAGCAAGGAACCTCTAAAATGTTTTAATTTCTCATATTCAAGAAGCCAAACAAAGTAAATGAATTTTTCTAACAAAATAAAAAATTATTTCCAAAATTATACATTAGGAAAATCATCAAAATAAAACTTTCCCTATAGAAAAAATATAAGCATGATGTTCAATGCCTTAACAAAGTGGTAGAAAAGTCATCAAATTTTAGACTTATCACTAAGCTCCACTAGATTCAACCAAGAGGGCTTTGTTGTCCATTATTTGTTGGCTTTAGCTTACATTTTGTCAAGAGGAAGAGCACTAACCCTAGATCAACCTTGAGTTTGGCTTTGCAATCTTCATCCACCCTATTTGGTCAATATGCTATAAGATGTGGCCTAGCAAGAAGATATAAATGAAGAACCTATGCAGTACCATGAATTATATCCTTTCTAGATGCAAAAATATCATATGGTATTAAATTATATAGTAACTTAAGCACTTTTTCAAATAAATTATAATAATCAAATATCAATACATTCTTAGTATCATCAAAAATTTGAGCTATGATCAACATTTTCTTCAATGCTTTGTAGAAAATGGCCCAATTAGGGAGTCATATTTTCTAAAGGAAATAGATGATTGAAAGCCACAAATATTTCCAATCAAACATAGATATCAAGATCAATTTTTCTAATAAGGCTTGATATTTAACTAGATTGACCAAATTTTATATACACACTTTTAATTCAAGTAAGGGAAATATTATTTGTGGTCAATTTGGCATCAATACTTATTGGATGTGAAGTCCAACTCTTCATTTCATGATCTAACCCAAACCCTTCAAAGAATAAATTATAAAATGACACAACATAGAAGTTTTAGTACACCATAATTCTTTATTAAACTTTCAAAACTCTAGTTTACATCTACAAAAAAAGTAAACAACTACTTATTATAATTTAAAAAATTACCCTATTTGGCAGATTTTTAGGAAAAATAGATTTTTCCATTTTGGTAATTTTCAAAACCCATCCTACAAATCCTAAATTTTTCCAAGAAAAGCCCCCAACTAAGGAAATATGAATTGCCAACTAATCAATGAAATCAAAATTACGATTTCAGAATTATTACAAAAACAACTTTCTAAATAAACTAGAAAATACAAAAAAAGCCTATTTCAGAGGTCAAGATGATATTTCAAGTTCCCAAAAAATGTCAAAATGGCCACCTATCTAGCTAAGCTCAATAGAAAATCTAAACAAATTCACCTGACATAACTACCTATAAAATTTCAGCAAAAACCCACATCCGAGTCAAAAGTTATGACCCCCAGAAGTAAATCTCAATCAAAACCCACATCTGAGTCAATAGCCTTGACCCTCAAATGCCCCTACATCATGTCATCTTCCCAAACATTTTATTTCTTGGTTCACTCTTTTCCTTCCATTGAAAACTATTGTATAAATGTAAGGGTAAAGCCACATGTATGTAAGTTGCAATGACTAAATAATATATTTGATCTTCTCTCATTATGGATGTAGCCATAGGTTTTTTTGAGCAAAGATATATCATATAATTTTTCTCTATTTGTGTATTCCAAATTTATGTCTTATTTTAACAATTGGTATTAGTGCATGTAAGATCCAGAAGAGAAGAGAAGATGATAAGTCAATCTCCAAGAAAATTAGGAAAATATGCTTTTGAAAATGATATAGCTATCCATTGTTAATTTCTTATCTAGTTATGGATATTGAAGCCTACTACAATACATTTTTTATAGGAATTGGTCTTCATTCCAAAGTTTCATCCCTACAAATATTTTACTTAACTTCCTCTATAATGAAGATGGTGTTAGCATGGTCAGAAGGGTGGTTTTACTAAATTGATTTTATTGTTGTGTAATAGCTACATAGAAAGAAAGTTTAGTGTGGATAGGTATCCAATGGTTTGGGCCTTCTATATGCATTAGAGAGTATCATAATTAAAAAATAAAAGAAGAATAGTTGTGAATCCATCTCTACCTTGGAAAATTCAAAGCACTTTTAAGTCCATAAATAGAATGGAGTTACTTCATGGGCTAGCAATATTGTCTCTAAGAATTGTGATTATTTGTAAAAACCAAATCACGGACTTTTGAATTGAGTGGCATTATAGTTTGGTCAATTCCACTAGTGAAGACTATACTATTGTGGGGGAAATGTGCATCTACTCCTTCCACTTTTATTGCATAGCCAATTTTCGTGTGGAATTTGAAGAGACATAGAAGAAATGAATGTGAACATTTGTAATATTAGTCCTTCTAGGAGAGGAAAATGGTGAAACATGGAGGTCTCATAGGGAAGTCTATAAAATGCATAACCAAGTTGGTTTTAGATTTTGAAAATTAAATTCTTGGTTTGATACTCCAAAGTGAAGAAGATTGTGGATACACTAATCTATTAAATAAGTATGAACATCTTCTATTTAAAGTGATTATGAGGCAATATATTTCCTTGTTGTGAACTAGGGATCATAAATGATGGCCTAGCAAGAGGTAGTGTGGTTGAGGTATTCTATTATGGTAGTAATATTCTAGCGAAGATAGAGGATAAGAGTCAGAACCTTTGTTATAATGAACTAGTGGGAGATCCTTGCAACTTATTGGCAGGTGTTTCTTTTGGTTCTACTTCTTTAGATTATGGAGAAACTATAGCTTCATAAATCACTACTAAGTGTGATGATTCATATTTTTTTTTTCAAAATTTGACTTTGATATCATGAATATTCTTGTGTCACACTATAGTGGGAGTTTTAATAATAATTTCTTGTTGTCATGAGGTGGTTTCCTCCATGTGATTGGATATGTGTGTTATTATATCAAGGTCAAATCCATTTTCTACATTATAATATTGGCATGATATAGGTTCTCATTGTAGGTTATTCTCTCTATAGTATGAGGTTTTAATTTGTGGAGATCGGGCTATCATGTTGTGTTCCCAAGTTGTGTAGAAGTGTAGCAGGAGTTTTGATAGTTGAGCTTGATTAGTACTCTTGGTATCAAGTGCTTTGGAAGATTAGCCATGGAAATGATCTTGAAAACTAAGATTCTTAGGGGAGGTTATAGTTCTCTTGGTTTAGAGAACATTTTTTGAAATAGTTTCTCTTTGGTGGTTTTTATCATTTGTTTACCCCGCCAAAACTCAAATTTCAAATGTCCAGCCCGTCCAACGGCTAACTCCCAAGTTAATACTATTTTAATGCCAAGCCTTCTATCATGATTTTTTGTGGCCCGCAAGTTCTCCTTTGTCAGATTCAAGAAGATCTACGGAGGGCACTGTCTCGCTATGGTGAAGTTGTGCGAGATTTATGTTAGTGACATGACGCCCAGAGGACACGTGTTCTGTGGGTCTAGCTATCAGTGCAGACATGTTTTGGAGGGTCAGAAAAGTTCTAGGGTACCATGGGCGCTATGTCACTATCATGTGTTGGCCAAAAAATATTCATAGCGACATAACGCCCAATGGAGAAAGTTTCATGGCAGGTAGGTTACATCATCAAAAAATGTTTGCAGCGGGCCAGGCAAATATGTGGTTCACAGGCCAATAGGCAGGTGCCAAGTGTATGAGTCAGAACATATGTGGTTCACGGGCCTAGTGATTTTCAGAGGGAAGGATGTGCAGAGTACGAGGTGGTTCTGATCGTCAAATTGAAATTGATCTACGATGGGCACCATCGCACTATGGAAAAGCTGCACGAGATTTACAAAAATGACATAGCGCCTAAGCGCCATGTGTCCCTCAATAGGGACAAAGAAGTACGAACCCTCCAGGTTGGTGCCTTGTCAGACCAAGGTGGTGCTTCATTAGTCCAATGGGGAACAACCACGTATGCTAGGTCAGAATACAGTCAGCGCATGGGACCTGATCTTCAACGCGGCCAGCGCAGTAAAGGATTAAGATCTCCACCGTTGGATTTACAGAGATCAACAGCAGGTGCCATCGCGCTATGGATAATCCGCACGAGTTTTATGTTAGCGACATGGCACTTGGAGGACACGTATCCTCGTGGGTCCAGGGTCAGAGGCGTAGGAAATACAGACAGTGATACATGGCCAGTTTCCATTGATTGATACACTGAGGAGCAATATATCTTGCTTGCCGTCAGATCAAGGAGAATCGACGAAAGGCGGCATGTCACCATGGTGAAGTTGTGTGATCTTTACCATAGCGACATGGCACCCGTTCGCCACATGTCAGTGGGGCCAGGTCTTGCTATGGTGTTGTCACTGAGGTGATGCCAGGTGTGTTGATAGTGGAGGATCAAAGTGCAAGGTATGATGAGTCTTCACGATCGTCGGATTAAGTCAGATCGACGAAAGATGCCATGTCGCTATGTTGAAGTTGCATGATCTTTACCATGGCAACATAGCACCCTTTCGCCACATGGATCAGTGGGGCTAGGTCTCACTAGGGTACGTTAGTCAAGTACTACCAGGTGTCATTCGAGTGTGGTGCAGTTGTTGAGGTGGCGCCAGATATGATGGGCCTAGGGTAAGAACAGTATAGTGGTACAACGAGTCTCCACGATCGTCAGATTTAAGGCAGATTGACGGTCGGTGCTATCTCACCTTTTGAAGTTGCACGGCAGATACCATGGTGACACAACACCTTGTTGACATGTTTCTCACTGACTCAGCTAAAGTTGGCGGTTGACAGCTGGCAGTTAGTGTGATCGCTACAGTTAATGATAATAGTTTGAAGGGTGGCACGGTTAGTTCAATAAAAGGAGGTCAACCACAGAGGAGTTCCCAGGTGGCAGAACGAAAAGAAGTGATTGGCCCGCGTGGCCTAGTTGGCTTTTGAAACTAGGTTGACTCTCTAACCCCCCACTGATTCATGAACCAAAAAATGAAGGTGATCTATTTTTTTGTGCAATCTGATCTTCATGATCGATCCAAAACCACCAAAAATGAATGCAAAATATAGAGAGACACTCCACCGTCTCAGTCGATCCATCTACTAGGTCAGAGCAGAGTTATGGCACCATTTTCAATCCTCTCAGAAGACCTGTTGCAACAAAAATCAGATTTTCCTCAAATTCCCATGATTTTCCTCCGCAGGACTTAATGGCAGGTAGCTACAGGGTCACTTCAACAGCAAAAGATCTCAGTTATACCTGAACTATAAAGGCAGATTTTGTAGTTTTTGTAAGGGACCTTCTCTCTGATTTTCCTCTGCTTTTGCTTTGCAATTGTAGTGTAAACTCCCCTGTGCCTCTGAACTGTCTGATCCTCTATTTATCTCCTTCAGCCATTGGTATTAAGTGCAAGAATTCTTTGCCTGTACCATTTTTTTGTGGAAATCTCTAATTCACATGACTGTATCTCTGCTAGCCTGTGAATGATATATAAGTGAATTTCTTCCTTGTGTCATTCATCTTGGTTTTCTGATTTGTATGTGGTTATTTGATTAAAGCAAGTCTAGATGTGTAATATCCTTAGCTTCATTCTGGTTTAGTAGCGCATGTATGGGTAGAGAATTGGTCCGAACACTCTATTTTGGTGCACCACCTCCTTAGATTAGACTAGGTAGATTTTCTTTCATGCTCTCCTTCTCCCTTTTCCTCTCCAAGAGTAGATAGGTGCACCGTGATAGTAAGAGGAAGTCGGCCTTCTCCGGAGACTCAACCTTGTAGTTCAAGTCCCACAGCTTGGAGGTTGTTTCCATGTTTCACTAGGTTTTCCTCGTGCATTGGCCTTGGACAAGCGTGCAAACCTTAGTGACAACTGTTTTTGGCATGCCCGGTGGGACTCTTTCCAAACAAATTTAAAGTCTACTGGTGTTAAGAAGAAAGAATTTCAGAGATTAATGCTGAAGAGGTAGTGTTGGCTTCAGTATCCAAGCCTTCGAGAGGCTGATTCTTCAAAGTACTTGGCGACTTTGAACATCAACAAATCTGGTTCTAGGCCAAAGTTGCAGCGATTCATGCCCAGAGCTGAAACAAGGGCATCTTCTAGAGGTAAATTTCAATATCAAGAGCTTTCTCTTTCAAATCCTAGAAGAAGGAGGATTATAACTTCATTATCACCGGTTAGGCGTGTAATAACAATTAATATACCTGTAAGGTCTGTCTCTACTCCTCCTACTATTCGAACTCAGCGTAGATTGCCATCGACACTCATCAATAGACCACTTGTTTACATGGCATAGCCAAGAGTCCATGCTTTTGCTAGCTTTAATGGTGGAAGTCCTCTATTGTTAGCCCAAAGACATGATATACCAGTATCTGCACTAAAAAGTATACCTGATTTTACTGGTGAAACTTCCATCTCCCCTTTAGAGCATATCTAAGAAGTAGCAAATGTCTATAATATTCATGGTATTACAGAGGATGATGTTGCTGTCAGACTTCTAGCCTCATCTTTAAAAGGAAAAGCATTACAGTGGTATAGAGGCTTAGCTCATGGTTCTATAACCGATTGGGATGGACTAGGAGCAGGGTTATGCAAACATGTTGAGGATAGAAGTGACCATCTGTCACTTTTAGAGTAGTTGACTACTATAAAAAGGACCCCCCATGAATGTATGATTGATTTTAACTATAGATTTCAAAAGACATGGGATAGAATACCTACTTCGGTGAAACCTACCCCTAGTAATGCCTTCTTGCATTACCTTAGAGACTTTAACAATGATATTGCCACTACAATCCAAACTATGGGAGGAGATACCTTGCCTAATGCTTATGAGATAGCCATAAAAGCTGAGAACATCCTAATGCAAGGAGGAAAGTTGGCTCCAAGGCCCCCTATGCCTTTCTTTCCTGATGTTCCCAACCACCAACCCACAATAGCCCCTCTTCCTACAACTTCTACACCACAAGCCCTTACTCCAGTCCCTCAAGCTTCCACATCCTCAAATAGGATAGATGAACTCAAAGAGATGTTCCAAGGTCTAGTGTTGAATACAGATAAAAGAGAGAAGACCCTGGTTAAAAAGTTGCAAGAGCAGGGGAGGGAGTTGAAGGACCAAGGGAAGAGATTAGAGGATAGTTTTTCTATAATACAAAAAATGAGTAACAAGGTGGTGGCCTTGGAAATGCAGCAAGCTCAAGGTGGCAAGCCTCCCCAATTGCAATATCAAGCTCCAAATGGTGGTAGGTCTCCTAACCAGTGGAATAGCTCTTTTGATCAGGGTAGGAAAAATAGTCATGCTTCTGCTTCAACCTCAAATCAGAACAGAGCCATAGTCCCTCAAAATAACTTGGCCCAAGATCAAGATTTCTGTCCTTCCTGCAACTATTCTTATACCTATTGCATGTGCCAAAAGGAAGAATCTTATTTGGACCTAACTGTCCAAGAACCTACAACAAAGCAACCATACAAGGAGGATCATCCCAAGGAGGCCTCATATATTCAAGGACATGATGATTGCTCTTTCATGAATCATCAGATTGAGGAGTATTGTAATGTAAACCAGGATTCTGTTGCTCATAACACAAGAAGTAAGAAGAGAGCTATGGAAAATGCTACCCCTCCTTCTCCTAGGCAGGCCTCAACTTCAAATACTGCACCTCATATACATGCAGCAAATGAACAAACAAGTACTTCACAACAACAAAAGCAAGATCCTAGAAGGAAAGATGCAAGTGATCCTTATGTTGCCCCATCTCAACCTCTTATAAGTGCAGCTCCCAAAGTTCCTACCAAAGTTCCTAATACACCATTCAATGTGGTAGAGCAAATGAAGAAGACAAATGTGAACATTTCTATGTGGGATGCTATTGCTACCATACCAATACAGAAGAGGATGTTGCAGCAAGAGTTAGAGAAGATTGAACCCAAGGATCAACCATCTACCATAGAGAGTGCCACAAGTCTAGTACAACCAACATGGGATGTAGAGACAAATAAAAAGGTTAGACCTCCTCCATTCTATGTTTCTCTAATTATAGGGGGCAAATTAGTCCAAAATTGCATGATAGATTTAGGGGCTAGTAGCTCAGTAATGCCTAGGTGTGTTGCTAATGCTTTAGGAATTAAATATGAGCCCATTGTTAGGGATGTGTTACAATTAGATGGTAGTACTATCAAAACTATAGGTATCCTTAGGAAAGTGGAGATGGCCCTACATGCATGCCCTAGTTGTACTGTGATTCAAGACATATCTGTTGCTGAAGTCAAGCCCTATTTTGCTATCTATCTTTCAAGAGACTTCACTGCTCAAATTGGTGGATTCATATCTACTGATTGGTCATATATGTCATTTAAGACCAGATATGGAGCCAATGCCTCAATTAGAGAATAACCTCAATCCCTTCATCATACTGAATCTTACAACCCCAACCCCATCAACATGAATTGCCCTATTCTAGAGATGGATGAAAATGACATAGTAAATGAGCCTGCCACTTCCATAGTAGAGATTTCTGATTTCTTCTTAGATGAGTGGGAAAATTCATATTAGTTTGAGCCTATGTTAGAGACTCTTGAGACAGGCCTTAGTACATATTGCATAATAGAGAAAGATGCTCAAGTTCCTGATCTGATTGGGACTAATGATGATATAAATGGAACATGGAGTATGTACTTTGATGGCTCAAGGAATAGAAATGGATCAGGGGCTGGTGTTATGTTGATCTCTCCTACACAAATAAGATACTACTTCTCCTTTAGGCTCCAATTCAGTTGCACCAATAATGTGGCCGAGTATGAATCTTTGATTCAAGGTCTCTTACTTGCCCAAAAGAGAGGAATTCAAGCCTTGAGAGTATATGGGGATAGTGAGTTGGTAGTTAACCAAGTGAGAAATTAGAATATCACCAAAAATGGCCTGCTCAAGTTTTACAAACACAGAGTCTGGGATTTGCTTGAGGGCTTCAATGCATTTAATATTCAGAGCATTCATAGGAAAGAAAATAGACATGCTGATAGACTTGCAGTAGTGGGTGCAACTTATGATGTACCAAGGAATCTTGAGGAAGAAAGGAAATAAAAAATAAGGGTGGTAGTGAGGCCCACCATCCCTGACAATGAAACTCATTGGTAGGTGTTTGATTCTGATGAGAAAATTGTGAGTTTCTTGAAGAGTGAGGCAGAATTCTCAGATAGAAACCAGTCAAGACTGCAACATCAGTATGGTGATAAGATCATTCATCTAAGTTCTAACAAGTTGCCCAAGGGTCTCATTACCTTGGAGAGTGTCTTTAATCCTTATGATCAAAAAAGAGGTAAAGGAATGAATCTAGCTACAGAAAAGGATAATTATACCCCAGTTACAATTGCTGATGGAAAATCTCTGAATATGGGGAAGGTATGTTCTAAAACTGAGCAAGAAAACTTCATTCAGTTATGTCAAGAATTTAATGATGGATTTTCTTGGACATATGATGACTTAAAAGGGTTTGACCCTAGTTTGTTTCAGCATACCATAGATTTAATTGATAAGGCCAAACTAGTAAGGCAAAAATAGAGGCCAGTGAATCCTAAGATTGAGCCTCTAATGAGAAAAGAACTATCCAAGTTGATTGAGGCTAATATAATATTTCCTATCAAACACTCATCATGGGTAGCTAACCTTGTCCCTGTAAGGAAGAAAAATGGAGAAATCAGACTGTGTGTGGACTTTAGAGACCTTAATCAGGCTTCTCTTAAAGATCACCATCCTCTCCCTTCCATGGAGCAGATTCTGTCCAGAGTCAGTGGGTCAAGGAGATTCTCTTTTCTTGATGGGTTCTTTGGTTATAATCAAGTGTTGGTTAAAGAATCTGACAGATATAAGACAACATTTACTACTAAATGGGGCACTTATGCTTGTTTCAAGATGCCATTTTTGCTAACAAATGCAGGTGCCACATTTCAGAAGGCGATGGAGATGGCCTTCAAAAAATTAATTGACAAGTTTGTCTTAGTATACCTTGATAATATAATTGTATATTCAAAAAATATAGAAGATCATTTTGATCATCTAAGACAAGTATTTCTAAGATGTAGAGAGTTCGGGGTCTCCCTCAACCTAGCCAAGTGTGTCTTTGCTACAAGCCAAGGAAAATTATTGGGACACATTGTATCTAAGGATGGACTGACCATTGATCCAGAAAGAATAAAGGCAATACTTTCCCTTCCTCTTCCTAAACACAAGAAAGGGCTGCAAAGTTTCCTTGGTAGAATAAATTTTGGAAGAAGATTTATTCCTAATCTTGCGACCATGGTGAAACCTCTTATAGCCATGCTTAAGAAAGGTATGGTCTTCTCATGGACCAAGGAAGGGAAGGAGATTTTTGAAGAGATCAAGACAACCATAGCCTCAGCCCCCACTCTCATGAACCCAAATTTTGAAAAATATTTCATCCTCTACACTCTAGGTGGTGAGTCAAGTATCTCTACTATCTTGACTCAAACAAATGACAAGGATGAGGAGCAGCCCATGGCCTTCTTTAGTGAAGGGCTTAAGGAATATGAAGATAAGTAAAACTTTGTTGAGAAGCAAGCCCTTGCGGTCATCAGAGCCTTGAATAAATTCAAGCACCTCTTATCCCACAATAGGATCCATTTGTTGGTGCCCCATGCCAGTGTAAAGGATTTCCTGTTAAGAAAGGATATCAACGAAAAGAGAGCTAGATGGGTAACTAGGGTAATGGAATATGATGTTGATATTTAGATTACCAAGTTGGTAAAAGGGAGAGGATTATGCAAAGAAATGTTATTAGGTAAGGATTCTGATGAAGAGGCTGCTATGGTATTAATAGAGTAGCAGGAGGAAAGAAATGTTAATGGTCCAAGGAGCTGGATAAGTAATATGAAGAACTTCTTATTAGGGAATGGATACCCTCAAGGATTGGACAGAACTAAAAGGAGACAATATAGACTACAGTCCATTCCCTATGTTATAATTGATGGTATCCTATTCAGGAGGGATTTTAATGGGATCCTGTTGAGATGCATTGAAGAGGATTAGGCTGAGAGGGTGATTAAGGAATTTCATGATGGCCATAATGGTGGCTATTTCTCTACAAGAGCAACTGCCATGAAGATCATGAGGGCTAGTTATTATTGGCCATCTTTTTTTCATGATTGTTATGGATATGTGAGAAGTGTGCTTTCTTTTTAGGCAAATAGAGGCTTGCAGCTCTCCCCCTTCATCCTATTCAGGTGGATCAGCCCTTTATCTAGTGGGGGTTGGATTTTATAGGCTCCATTAATCCTCCATCTAGTGCAGGTCATAAATGGATTTTGGCTGCTACTGATTATTTCACTAGATGGATAGAGTCAGTTGCCTTGAAGGATGCCATAGAACCATTAGTTGTTGAATTCCTTGATGGAATTGTATCTAGGTTTGGTGCTCCTTCTACTATCATTTCAAATAATGCTAAGTCTTTTGTTGGAACCCAAATTTGTGCATGGGCAATGAATCACAATATCTACCTGAGCACATCATCAAATTACTATCCCCAGGGTAATTGTTTGGCTGAGTCTTCCAACAAAAATCTAATCAGAATCATGAAGAGGACAATAGAAGACAATCAGAGGATCTAGCATAAGAAATTAAGAACTGCTCTATGGGCTGATAGGATAAAACCCAAGAGATCTGTTGGGAATTCACCTTTTGTGCTGGTATATGGTAGGGAGGCCAGACTCTCAATTTCATTGGAATTCCCATCCTTGGAATTGGCTCATTAGCTGGAATTGATTGAAGATAATGCCATGTCAGTAAGAATGGTAGAGCTGATTGAACTAGAAGAAAAGAGAAATAAAGCTATGCAAACCCTAGAGATACATCAACAGCAGATGAAGAGGAATTTGGATAAGAAGGCTAGGCTCAGAACCTTCAAAGAAGGAGATTTAGTTCTAAAGTGGGATGTAGATAGGGCAAAACCAGGAAGACATTCCAAATTTGATGCACTATGGAGTGGCCCCTATCTGATTGCCAGTTGCAAATAGGCTAACGCATTCTAGCTAAGCCGATCCAATGGAGAGATTTTTCCCATTCCAGTCAATGGGATCTATCTGAAGCCCTGTTTCTAAAAATTTGGGAACCCATGTACACAAGTAGTTTAGTTTCTTTTCTGTTGTTTCCTACTTTTCAAGAAGTGTGCAGGCACAGCCGCCTCCCTGTGAAGTAGTAGATTTTAAGGTGTCTTAGGTTGCAGAGGAAGTTTTGTTTTTTTGTTACCAGTTGCAGTTGCAGAGCTAGGGTTTTCAAAGTTTTGATCTCCTCACAAAAGGGTTAGGGTTTTGCAGTTCTCAGATTCATACTTTTTGACCCTGTGACCCAATGGATTTTTTACAGGCACTGGTCACGCATCGAGCAGGCTCATGCCTCCTATGAGTTGCTAGAAATGTTATCATTTGTTTGCCCCACCAAAACTCAAATTTCAAATATCCAGCCCATCCAATGGCTAACTCCCAAGTTAATACTATTTTAATGCCAAGCCTTATATCGTGGTTTTATGTGGCCCACAAGTTCTCCTTTGTTAGATCCAAGAAGATCTACGGAGGGCATTGTCTCGCCATGGTGAAGTTGTGCAAGATTTACGTTAGCGACATGATGCCCAGAGGACACGTGTCCGATGGGTCCAGCTATCAGGGAAGACATGTTTTGGTGGGTCAAAAAAGTTCCACGGTACTGTGGGCGCTATGTCACTATCGTGTGTTGGCCAAAAAATCTTCATAGTGACATAGCACCCAACAGAGAAAGTTTCACAGCGGGTAGGTTACAACACCGAAAAATGTTTGTCATGGGCCAGGCGAATATGTGGTTCATAGGCCAATAGGGAGGTGCCAATTTTATGAGTCAGAGCATATGTGGTTCATGGGCCCAATGATTTTCAAAGGGAAGGATGTGCAAAGTACGAGGTGGTTCTAATCATCAGATTGAAATTGATCTATGATGGGCGCCATCGCGCTATGGAAAAGCTGTGCGAGATTTACAACAGCGACATAGCACCTGAGTGCCATGTGTCCCTCAGTAGGGTCAAAGCAGTATGGACCCTCTAGGTTGGTGCCTTGTTAGACCAAGGTGGTGCTTCATTAGTCCAATGGGGAACAACCACGTATGCCAGGTCAGAATATAGTCAGCGCATGGGACCAGATCTTCAATGCGGCCAGTGCAGTAAAGGGTTAAGATCTCCACCATCGAATTTGTAGAGATCAATGGTAGGCACTATCTTACTATGGATAATCTGCATGAGTTTTATTTTAGCGAGATGGCGCTTGGAGGACATGTGTCCTCATGCGTCTAGGGTCAGAGGTGCAGGAAATACAGATAGCGATATGTGGCCAGTTTCCATTGATTGATACACTGAGGAGCGATATATCTTGCTTGCTGTCAGATCAAGGAGAATCGACAGAAGGCACCATGTTGCCATGGTGAAGTTGTGCGATCTTTACCATAGTGACATGGTGCCCTATCGCCACGTGTCAGTGGTGCCAGGTCTCGCCAGGGTGTGATTGCTGAGGTGATGCCAGGTGTGCTGACAGCGGAGGATCAAAGTGCAAGGTACGATGAGTCTTCACGATCGTCGGATTAAGTCAGATCGATGGAAGATGCCATGTCGCTATGTTGAAGTTGCGTGATCATTACCATGGCAATATAGCACCCTTTTGCCACGTGGATCAGCAGGGCCACGTCTCGCTAGGGTACATCAGTCAAGTACTACTAGGTGTCATTTGAGTGTGGTGCAGTTGCTGAGGTGGTGCCAGATATGATGGGCCCGGGGTAAGAACAATATAGTGGTATGACGAGTCTCCACGATTGTCAGATTTAAGGAAGATCGATGGTTGGTGCTATCTCGCCTGCCGAAGTTGCACGGTGGATACCATGGCTACACAGCACATTGTTTACACGTGTCTTGCTAGCTCAGCTAAAGTTGGCAATTGATAGCTGGTAGTTAGTGTGATCGCTACAGTTAACGATAATAGTTTGAAGGGTGGCGCGGTTAGTTCAATAAAATGAGGTCAAAAACAGAGGACTTCCCAGGTGGCAGAACGAAAAGAAGTGATTGGCTTGCATGGCCCAGTTGGCTTGTGAAACTAGGTTGACTCTCTGACCCCTCGCTGATCATGAACCAAAAAATGAAGGTGATCTTTTTTGTTGTGCGATCTGATCTTCATGATCAATCCAAAACCACCAAAAATGAATGCAAAATATAGAGAGACACTCCACCATCTCAGTCGATCCATCTACTAGGTTAGAGCGTAGTTATGGTGCCATTTTCAGTCCTCTCAGAACACCTGTTGCAACAAAAATCAAATTTTCCTCAGATTCCCATGATTGTCCTTTGAGTGACTTAATGGCAGGTAGCTGCAGGCTCACTTCAACAGAAAAAGAGCTCAGTTATGCCTGAACTATAAAGGCAGATTTTGTAGTTTTTGTAAGGGACCTTCTCTCTGATTTTCCTCTACTTTTGCTCTGCAATTGTAGTGTGAACTCCCTTGTTCCTCTGAACTGTCTGATCCTCTATTTATCTCCTTCAACCATTGGTATTAAGTGGAAGAATTCTTTGCTTGTGCCATTGTTTTGTGGAAATCTGTAATTCACATGACTGTATCTCTACTGGCCTGTGAATGATATATAAGTGAATTTCTTCCTTGTGTCATTCATCTTGGTTTTCTGATATGTGTGTGGTTATTTGATTAAAGCAAGTCTGGATGTGTAATATCCTTAGTTTCATTCTAGTTTAGTAGCGCATGTATGGGCAGAGAATTGGTCCGAACACTCTATTTTGGTGCATTAGCTCCTTAGATTAGACTAGGTAGATTTGCTTTCATGCTCTCCATCTCCCTTTTCCTCTCCAAGAGTAGATAGGTGCGCCCTGATAGTAAGAGGAAGCCGGCCTTCTCCGGAGACTCAACCTTGTAGTTCAAGTCCCACAGCTTGGATGTTGTTTCCATGTTTCACTAGGTTGTCCTCGCGCATAGGCCTTGGACAAGGGTGCAAACCTTAGTGACAATAGTGGTTTTAACATGAAGTTCCTTAATAAAAAAAATACTACCTCTTGGTCTATAGAGGCAATGGTTACTAAAATCAAAACTCTTTTTCAAAATTTTGAAAAGGTGGTCATCTCCCATACTTATAGAGAAGCCAACGGGTTTGCTGATTGGATAGCTAATCACGTAGTTCAAATGAGGCAAAAGATGAGGTGGCTCGATGACTTGCACAAACAAGTGGATCTTAAAGAAATCATTAATTATGATGTTATTCATTCCAGAATGGGAAAGATTTTCTTGGATTAGAAATTTAATGATTTTCGGGAGTGGCCTTACGATTGTCAGTTCAGCATTCCCAAGGAGGTACATTCATGTGAAGGCTATATGCTCTATGCACATATCCTCAAAAAGGCATTCTCAATATCATGTCACAAAAAACTAGTCTCACTTCTTTCTCTCTGCTTTTAATATCTGGGTGTCTCTGGTTTTTTGTCTGCTCTGCAATATGGGAGGTGAACTGAGGAAGTAGGAACCCAAAAAATGTGATGATTGGAAGGCTAGGTAGGACATTTGGAAGATTCTCTAGAAAGGGAAGGTGGCCAGCTACCTGGAGCGGTTGCATGGATTCAAACCCCATGTCACCACTGCCTTCTTTAAAAACTGGGCGGATGATAAAGTTACCCTACATGGAATGTCTATTAAGATGAATGAGGAATTCATTGTTGAAGTCACCGATTTGCCCATGAAAGGTATCAAGTTTTCAAAGAAGACCAATATTTCCAACGTGGCCTAAAAAAAGTTCCCAAAGATAGAAGAAGAAGAACTACAATTGGAAAAGAGAGGTGACTTCTTTGATGTGCAATAGATAAAAGGTATTTGGTGTGATGTGCTTGGTTGTATTCGCAAATATTTCATCCTTGATGGTAGAAGTAAAAGGGTGCACAAATTCCACTTTATTTTCCTGAACCATTTCAAGTACAAGGACAAAATATCCTTTCCTTTCTATTTGCAGTTTTCTTTGCTCCAAAGTTTGAATGCCCATAAAAAGAAATAGTCTCAACCCACATTACATGAAGGTATGATTTTACTCATTGAGGGTTTTTGTAAAAATAAGTCCATTGCTTCATCCCCATCCATTGCTAAACATAAGAGTCCTAATCCCATTCCAGGAAAAATGGATGAGAGTGTTAAAAAGATAACAAAGGTTAAACTGAAACCCTCCAATTCTCAAAGACATATTGAGGAAGAAGACACTGAGGTGGAGAGCACTGATGACTCCGATAAGGAGGGCCCTGAGGAAGAGGAGGGGACAAATGCTAGGGAGTTTAGCTCTAACTTGGATGGTTACTCGGACTCGAAAGAAAATAATGAGGAGGAGAGAGAGGAAGATACTACGGAGGTGAATTCAGAACAGAGCAAGTCTAAAAATGAGGACACTCATCTCAAGTCTGGGGGAGGTGATAAAGAGAAAAAAAAATAATGATTTAGCGATTTTGAGTGAGGAGGAAAACATGGGGAAAGCTTCCACTCCTCTGAAGAAGATTGAGGGACTTGATAAGGTGGGACAGAGCCACCATACTCAAGAGGAGCCTGGTGAGATAGAACCGTTGGATGGGGAAATTCATATTGATAAAGATGGCCCTATTCCACACACCATTTTTGATGATGCGGGTGACTCCCCAAAGAGGGAAACTAGTATTTCCTTCCTCCACTCTGCTAAACAAAAAGCTGACTCTTTCCTTCAGGTCAACTCCTAGTTATATAATGAAATAATGGGGCTAAAGAAGAAAGTGGATACATTGCAACATAACCAGGAGGCTGACTGGGCTATTATTCAACACATGGAGGTGCAAATGGGAGAAATCCCAAAAAAACTAAAGGACTACGAGCAGAATCTTAGACTGCTCATCAGGGAAAGTGGAACAAAAATGGAGCAAGTTACCTCAAGCATCTATGCAACTGCGGCAACTCTAGGTAAAAGAGTTAATGAAGGAACCATATCTTCGGAGGGCCCAAGCAAGAGGACAAGATAGAGTTTGAAGAAAAAAGTTTTGATTGATGCTAATTCTTCAGCTGCTAACTCCATCTAGGATATGGCTAAGATTGGTAAGGAGGTTGTGAAGATGATTACAAAATTACAATAGTTTCCTTGATCTTCTTTTCTGGTTGAGTTCCTATGCAGATCTTGTTTGCTAGCTGGTTCTTCTGGTTCCTATGTTTGGTCTTGGTTTCTAGATTTTAGTTTTTTATATATATTGTCTGTTCTAGGTCCTTGTAAAACTTGGGTTTATTATCTGGACTTTATTAGTGGTTTCAGGTCCCTGTAAAACTTGATTTTGATGCTACTTTTTAGTACGTTTATGGACTCTTTTCTTTTGGTTAGCGTGTTTTTTCCTTTTTTGAGGATGTAAAATGGTTTTGAGGTCCCTTCAAAACTGGTTTTTATCATAATCTAAAACATGAAGTCTGAGGAGCCTACACGTATGGATTGACACAAGTTCATTATGGACCTAGTGGAGATTTGTATATATGATCAAGGACAAATAAGATTATTTCTTAGTTTGAAGAGTGAATTATAAAGTTATCTTTATATTTTGAACCTCTATTTTAATTTTTTATTCAATATTTTTACCCATAATGACCTTTCATACCATCATTGTTCATTTATGTACACCTTTTGAATGCCCCCAAGTATGCACATTCACAACTCAATATAATTCATAGGATCCAAATATTATTATTCTGTGGAATATTATGTAACAAAAATGTGTGTTGCAATTTGAGAAAGGCTTGAGAAGGAGAAGGAAAAAAGAGTTATCATTGTGGAAATGACTTCAAATTATAGCTAAAATATTAAAATAGAACCTTAACTTTGTTACCTTACCTTGTAGTAAAATACAAAACTATTGAAGAAAACATTTTACAAGTGAATGTTAGAATATTAAAATACATATATTTTTATTAATAAGTGGGAAATGTCTCCTAATAGTTTTTAGATTAAAATGAATCCAAAAATGGGGGCTGACTTGGGAAGCAAAATGTTGTCAAACAATTTAAAGTTAGACCTTATCCTACCCCATTTGTTAATTTCAACCCCCCCATAATAGAGTATCCTAATATCTAACAAAAAGCATTGAAAAGTCAAGGATTTGAGTGCCTTCAATATTTTTAACAATAACTACAATAAGTAGTTTTTGAGCCCTAGCCTATTCATCCCAAGCTCCTAGCCTTACCCTTTCCAATCCTCTTCATGCTATCCTTGACCCTATACTATGCCTTGTCTAGTGAACCATAAGAGTTTTGCTAGCTCACCACTTCTCTCTATAGGATGGGTTTGGTTCTTGGAGGTTTTTGCTAAGCCTTACTCCTCTCCCCTTATTTTGATAGATGACTTCCCTTCAGATTTTCTTCCCAAAGTCATCTCTTTTGCAAAAAAAGTTTTGTGTACTTCTTCTGGTGTGTCCTTCATTTCAAAGCCAAAGGCCTCTTATACTACTAAAGATAGCATGATTTCATTTCCTAATGATATTATTGAAGATTCACTAGTTGGGTTGGAACTCTACCTTGTGGGATGGTTCCTTCTTGTCAGGCCAACTATTTATTAGATAAGAAAATGGGAACTTCTTCTAGAACTCTAAAAGGTAGTGATGAGATCAATGACCTCCTTAATGGTTTATTTGACTTCTCCTTTTTGGTAAAGAAGGATGTTCTATGTTTACTCATGAATGAGCCCTATTTTGATCTAACAAAAAGACCATTCACAATGTTTTTAAGTGGAAATCTAAACCTGACCTAGCTAATGATCTAGGAGATTCTACTTGAATGTTGATAATGCTCCCATGGCTACCCTTGGAGTTTTAAAATATTGACATTTTTAGGGGCATTGCTAAAAAAATTGATTCCTTATTGTTGGTGAATAAAGTTACCTAAAAAAATCTCACTTTTTTTCTAGAATCCATGTTACCATTTTAGTGAACAAAATTCTTTCTATATCTATTAGTTTAGACTTAAATTTCAGCTCCCATGTGAAACCATTTCCTTTTTGAAAAAATGAGCTTGTTATGTTTGAAGTTCAGAATTTTTGGTGAAGCTAACCTATATTTTCCTTCTTCCTCCATGAGGTTCGAGAGGGTTTCCAAGGTAAACTCAAGGTTACAAGTTGATCCTTTGAATCCTCCTTTGGTTTTATAGGTTCTATCCCACAATGCTACCCCATCCCCTCCTTTTCTAGAAGAAGTGTCTAAAAAATTTCTAACTCCACTTACGAAGATTATTCCTCTTCTTACTCCTTCCAACTTTTTTTTATTTGGATGATTCAATCAGATCTCTCCATCCCTCCTCCTCATCTTCTTCAAACTTGGTAAACACCCTCCCCCCTTGGATAACTTCTCATGTATCTCAATGGTTCTACTGTGTCCTAAGTGTTTGTCTCTCTCTAGATGGTGGTCAAATGTTGCCTTCTATTCCATTGGGATCTAGTCTTCCAAATGCACTTTGGCATGCTAACTTTGTTAGGGAGGATGAAATTATCATGAATGTTGGTGGAAAAAAGTTGATAAGAAGAACAAAAGAAAGTATAAAATCAATGTAGTAAAGGGTAACAAGGGAGGTATGACAACAAGAGAGGAACCCAAATTGTAGGCCAATGGACTTTAGGCTAGAAGAGAGGGATCCTCATTTAATAAGGGAGGTCAAAAATTGGCTATTTTTTTAGTGGTATGAATATTTTTGTGCTATTTTTAATCTTAATCATGGTCAAAATATGGTATTCAAATCTTAGGGTTTTGAATAGTCATCTAAAGCAACATATGTTGACGTGTCCTCTTTAGGATCTCAAAGAGAATATTCCTCTCATATATGAAACTAAAATGAATAGAGAAAGTATGGAGAAGATTGTGAAGTCTACAAGGCTAAGTACTTATTGGATCTCTTTTGACTCTCAAAGTTGTTCAAGTGGTCCAGATGTCATTTGTGATGCAAGTAAGTTGTCAGGTAAACTTCTAAACACCTCCTATAAGATTATTATTGTTACTTTTCAAGATCTATCATCTAGGTGGTCATGGAATTTATTCAATGTTTATGCCCCAAATAATACATGTTAAAGGATAATTCTATGGGATTCCCTTTCAAATTTTTTGAATAGAAGAAATTATAAATGGACATGGTCATTGGTGTCTTCAACTCTCCCCTCCATCATTCTGAAAAAGTGGGGGTTACTGAAGACTTTTTTGAGAGCATGGAAGGCCTAGTGCAATTACTCATTGACTATGGTCTTATTGATCTTGATCTTAAGAGGGCCAATTTGAAATGATATAATAGGAGAAAAGGTTCTAGCCTTATCCTTTTAAGGATTGATAGGGATTCTCTCTCTTCATACTAGAGAAATATGGATGATATTTTTTGGAAGCCAAACCCTTTATCGAGTTAGACCATAATACTCTCTTCCTTGAATGGAAAGTTGGAAAAAAGGTGGTTGATCCTTGCTTCGTCCTCCCATATGATGAAATTTAAAATGAAGTTGATGGATGTGAGGGATAAAGTCAAGAAGTGGAATAAGGTTTCCATTGGAAACATCTTTGATAAAAAAAGGGTCATAGAGGGAAAGTTGGTAGAGGTTTAGGGGTTACAAGAAAAGAACCATCTTAATTATGTCCTCACTAAGAAGTAGTCTATTAGAGACTAAAAAATTACTCTCTTCATCCACAAACATAATTTTTGGAAAAATAAATTGTATGTTCAATGTCTAAGAGAAGGAGACATAAATACTAGCTTCCTTAACCAAACTACTTTGAAGCACAAAATCATAAATCGTATTAGATACATTTTTGTGCTAAAAGGGAGAACGCCATAGAAAAGGATGATATCAACATTAAGATTATGAATTTCTTCATTCAGAAATAACCTAACGATAAATGAGTGAATGACCCTAAGGATCTCTTTAGTTGTATTCCCCTATCTTTGACAGATGAAATAATGCAATGTTGATTTCCTATGTCAAGAGAGAAATTAAATATGCTACTTTCTTTTTATGTAATCTTTCAAATCCCTAGGTCTAGGTGGGTTTTTTCCTACCTTTTTTCAAGAGTATTAGGATTTTAGAGGAAAGGATTTTTGTAAGGTTATTTGCCACTTCTTTAGAATGTGTATTATGATTGATATAACCAACTAGATATATATAGCCCTAATTCCTAAAATGAGAGTCCCTTTCTCTATGAATGACTACCATCTCATTAGTCTTTGTAACACCATATATAAGATAACTACTAAAGTGATAGTGAAAAAAATGAAACCTATCTTCAATAAGTTGGTCTTCAAGAGCCAGAAAGGATTTGTTGGAGGGAGAAGCTTTATGGATGTTGTTATTACTATTAATGAACTTATTCACTCTATAACAACTAATGATAAGGCTATCATTGCTCTTAAACATTACATATCCAAATCTTATGATAGAGTTAAATTGTCCTTCCTTGACAAGGTTCTAACTAGATTTGGGTTTAAAGGAAAATGTCATCAAATGGTTATGAGCTATGTGGCTTCTACAAAATATTATTTCATGGTTAGTGGTAAGCCCATGGGGTTTTATCTACTATCAAGTGTTTGATAGAAAGAGACCCCCTCTCTCTTTATCTTTGCATCCTAAAGGTTGAAATTCTTGGTACGAATCTTTCTTTACTTATCCTTTAAAACTTGATCTTAGGCATTAAAGTTGCTTCTAGGCTTCAATTTATGGATGATATGGTTCTTTTTGGGTAAGATTTTATCTTTGAAGCTTCTTCTTGGAAAGTCCCTATTGAATGATTATGCTTCTATCTCTAGATAGTATATCAACTTTCAAAAAAGTAAGCTCTTCTTCTTCAATAGTAGAAGAAAGGTTCAACTAAGTATCTCAAGCTTGTTGGGTTGTACTACTATTGATATTCATGATACCTATCTTGGTCTCCCTTTCTCATTGCTGAAAACTTTCCACTTCTACTAGATAAATATTATTGATAAATTCCAAAGGAATGTGGTTGGTTGGTAAGGTAAACTCCTATGTTTGGGAGGCTAATTAATTTGACTTAATGTGTGCCTCTAAAGTATCCCAGTTTACTTTATGACCTTCTTCCAAATGCTTTCAAAGATGGCCGATGCTCTTGAGAAGATCAAGAAAATGTTCCTTTGGTGTGGTTCAATTTAAAAAGGAAAATGTTTATTGCCAACTAGAGTCAAGTGTGCAAACCTAAGAAGGAAGGGCATTTAGGGGTAATAGGTTTCAAGAAAATGAATAAAGCCTTAGTTTTTAAAATTTGATTGTCTATTTTGGAGGATTCTAAAGAATGGATGAAGATCATAATAGAACAACATCGAGCTAATGAACTATCTTCCCTCTTCTTAACTGTTAATGATGTTAATGGTAATTCTACTTTTTCAAAGAACTTACTAAAAATACAAGGGATTGTTAGAAGAGGGAGAAGGAATATTATTGGTAATAGTAGAAATATTCTCTTCTAGCATGAATCCTAGATTTGTGACACCCTGCCTCAAGAGTTTTTTTTCTAACCAACACATTAAGAACTACCTCACGACTAGTATTGATATCAAAGTGTAATATTGCATTGTTTTGAGAAATGATAAAGGTGAATGGATGGATCTAGAAAATCTCTAGCAATGACAAAGGGAGACAAGGATGATCACTAGTATTAGAAGATAGGATGTGTACACTTTTTCTCACATTCTTCTAGTTCCTTCCTTTTTCAACAGTATGCAAGAGGGAAAATGTATTTGAAAACATAAAAATAATTATCTCTTCTTAGTTAGCTCTTCTTATATCTCTTTAGATCTAATGGGAGATACTATTGAAATCTTGAAAGAGGTTTGGATTCTTGACCTTTCCTCTAAGATTAATGGCTTCTGGTGGGAGGTTTCTCATGAAGAGATCTTGACTTTAGACAACCTCAATAAGGGAGGTTTCATTATTGCTAATAGATTTATTTTATATGAGAATGAAGTAGAAATTGTTGACTAGTTATTTATTCATCACTCCTTCACTAGAGAACTTTAGAGTCCTTTTTTGTAGGAGACCAAGGTTATAATGGTGATGTCATATTCTATCAAACTTCTCATTTCTTAATGGAACAATACCCCTTATTTCCACTTGGTCCTAAATCTTTTTTAACTTATTATGCTTCCTACTATGGCTTGGGAAATATGGAAGAAAAGAAACAATAGGTTCTTTACAAAAAAAAAGAAAGAAAGAAATATTGCCTATTTTCTACATTAGTAAAAGAATTATCAAGGAAAGTATCAATAATGAGAGTTTCCCTAAAGTTTTGTTCTTTTTCTAGTTTGATGGATTTATGAATTATACAAAACTATAATGTAACACAAATCCTAATAAAAATAAATTAGGATAGTATTTGGTATATGAAGCATTGTAGATGGATACCCCCAGAGGAAAATTGGGTTAAGTGTAATGTGAATGACTTCTCTAATCAAAACCCAAGAATAGCAAGGGTAGGTGCTATTATAAAAAACAAAAAAACTCTTCTAATTATAGGATTATATAAGAACCTTGGAATTAACTCTAACAACTATGATGAGGGTATATCAATGTCGAATGGTATAAAAGTATTATGGGACTATGAAGCTATTAATATTTTTTGAGTAGTTGTTTTCCACAACACTAATGGTAGAAATTCTATCATTTATCTCTCTTGAAAAGATCATTAATGAGTGACTTCAAGGTTCTGAATAGTTATTTTTCAACTTGTTAGTTAGCTCAATCAAAGATAATTGTGAATGTTCACAAGGAGGCCTTTACTGGTATCTACCAATTGTAAATAACATTGATGAAGAGTAACGACAAAACCAATGTAATTTTTTTTAATGATGGAAGCAACTTCTCATCAATACTACTATATGAATTCCTATTTTAACAAAGTATTTGCAAGGAAATTAACAAAGATATAGTAATGAGATATTAAAGAAAATTACTAAGAGGGAAATTCCTAAAAGACATAAGTCAAAGAAATAACATGTCTATGAATTAAATTATTAAAAGGACCTAGTAGGAAACCAATCAAATAAGGAACACTACTTAATCAACTCCATTGATGCAATTATTGATGGGAAATTTAATAAAAACTAAAAGATGCTTCATAATTCATCAAATCATGTAGCCACAAAAAGTGCATGCGCATGAGACAACATGCTATGTAACAACGATAGTGGTCCTTTCTCCAATTCATCACAACAACATAATATGTTAACATTAGGAAAATACAAGATTGAAAAGATCACAAAATTATCACAACAAAATAAAAGCACTAGCTTCATTACTATTTATTAATCTAAATTCATAACAAATAACACACTCCAGAAAGATTTACTACACTCAGAATGAGGGCACCAATAGCATCTATTATTGCATTAAAATATTTTCTTGGATAACATATTACATCCATGTATTTATAAGAGACACTCTCCTCTTTTTCTTTTAGAAGTGAGAGCTCTTCTAATAATTTAATTTAATAAACATAATATTAAATTTTAACTATATTAAATTTTTAATGTTTTTAATTTTACTTATTATTTATATAAAATAATATCAAGATAAAAAAATAATTAGATTAATAATATTCAGCTTGTATTATACAAATAATTATATTGATGAGATTTGCTATTGCTCTTAATAATACTTATTATTTGTATTAAATTATTTCAAGATAAAAATTAATTATATAAATATAAATCTGGATTGAATATTTTTTTAATGAGCATTGATCGTATATGTTGATGGCAAGTTAAGAGTCTTATTGATAGAGAAATCATTAGATTAAGCAACAAAAAACCCATGAAAAACTTTGTCTATCTAACTTTCTATATCTACATATTATTGGTGATAAAAAATGTTGACAGATGAGCGCAAATGGAGTTATAAGGAGGTGCACACTAATTATTTGATGCCATAGATGGATAATGAGTAGATTGTGATGGGATAAGATGATAATCAGGTGCTCAAATAAAATGTAGAGTTAATAATGTATGTCCAAATTCTAACACAAGCGTGTAATATTAGCAAGGCTCTAGAAAGAATGCAAATGCCATAGAGATAGAAACTCAATTGCAACCCCATTAAGTGATTTAAAAAATTTAAAATTTGACAAGTACAAGGACCATAATAGACAATCTAACCAGTGAAGAACAAAATGTATGTACAAAATAAAGGCTCATCAATGGAGCTTTTAGTGAAATAATTCACATTGTTCATGCACCTAGTTCTAATCTGCATGATATTTTGAATATTGCAACAATAAATAAATATTATCATGGGCAAGCATGGGAAAATGATGACCCTAAATTTGTACTAATAATTCTTATGTCACTAGGAAGCTAACGACAAATACCAATCACCATGTCATGAGCTATAAAAATACACAAATCCTAAGGGTAGACACTATAGAAAGAAACAATTGACATTGGTAGGATGTAGTTGTAGAACATAACTTTAAAACATTTAAATAGTCAAGTCACTAAGAAGATGTCAAATTCAACTAGTATTTTTCTTTGAGAGACAAAAAAATGCAAAGAAACTTATAAAAAATTCTAAAGAAAAAATAAGGAGTCCTACTTGCATAAAGTTTTTCTGTAAATGATTTAGATATTGAATATAAAGTAATCATCTCCCCTTTGCACTTATTAATACACATTTACATAATTGTAAAAGTAAATAAATAAATATAAACATAATACTAGCATGTGTTAATGCTTTACAATAGCTTTTATTTTTATCGTTAAACAACTAAAGCCATGAATTAATGCTTTACAATAGTTAAATGGAATATGATATGTACATATTTCTCTATTAACATATTCATTGCACCTCTTTTTAGGTAAATGCTACTTGATTTAATGATGATAGACACATCATAGTCCTTGCATAAAAATTTCTTTCCCTCAAGAAATTAAAAGCTTAGAGGCTCTAGAATTCACTCACTCTCCTAGGTGGTATCTTCAACCATAATATCCTTCCATTGCACAACAAACTCCTTAATGGTATGGGACATGAGCCTCTTTGCCCAAAAATTCATTAACTTTGCTAGCTTGAGAATTAATTTTCCCTCTTCAACAATGAAAGAAAGTTTCTTTGACACTGTGATATGTTTTCTAGTGGCTTTACTTAGACATGAGACATGAAAAATATTGTGAATTTGGATCCATTAAGGAAAATCTAATTCATAGAAAACTTACCTACCCCATGAACCACTATGTATAGTCCATATACACATAATCTCAACTTATCCTTACAACACAACTTCAAGGAGGATTGTATAAATAGTTGAAGATAAAGATGTACTAGATCACTAACCTAAAATATTCTCTCTACCCTATGGTAGAAAACATACATCTTCTATTCATTTTGAACACTCTATAAATTTTCTTTAAGATATCTCATGATATTCAAACTCTCCTATAGCCAATCTTTAACTCTTGGTGTTTAATTGTTGATCAATGCCAGATCCAAGAAGGATGAAGTTTCACAACCATAAATTGCCTTTAAAGATTACATTCCTATTAAAATGTGATAGATAGTATTGTAACAGTTGTCACCTAAATGTATCCTACAAAACCATGATGTGTATTGTGCTCAAGCATGGCTACTTAGATATCCCTCCAACCATTTTTTCACAATCTCCATATGTCCATATAATTGTAGATGGTAGCTCATACATGGAAAATAAATTATTTGTACTAGCCAAAATAAAACTATCTAGAAAATACTATGAACACAATTATCTCCATCATAAAATATATTGAGTGGAAAACCTCATAGAAGAACAACTTATCCTCTTGAGATGCCTTGTATCTATTGGTGATGGAAAACAAATGCATATACTTATTTAAATGCTCAACCATGAGAAAGATGGAATCCTTGCCTTACAATTTGGGTAGCCAATCGATGAAATCTACTAATATGTTTTCCCACTTCTAGTTAGGGATTGGATATGGCTAAAGAAGTGAAGCTGATAAAGTATGACTACATTCATTTCACTAGCCAGAAGAAAATTATGAGACATAGTGTAAGAAATAATTTGTACAAGATGAAGGGTTGTCAAAAGTTAGGTAGTTCTAGAACCAAATATAAAATTATGACTTCCTTCAACGTATTTAAAATGTGATATGCCTTCTTGTCCCAAGGAAAAGATAATTATTTATCAAGTCTATCAAAGGTTCACTAAGAAATGAGAATCCCATTAAAAATATTTTTATAATAACTATCCAACCCAATGAATCAACATCAATATAAGAGATTCTTGGGAGGTAGCCAATGCAATATGGCTTGAATATTTTCATAAAGTACTTGCACCCCTCAACCACTGATGATGTTTCCTAGATATAATACTTGCATCATTCCAAATTTGTATTTGAATCTATTAAAAATGTGGCTTCACGATCTTGGAAATTTCTTCCAAATGCCTCAAATATTCCTCTCATGTCTTAATGTGAATAAATATCTCATAAAAGAACATGAATAGGAACCTATGAAAGTTCTTGTTGAAGGCATGGTTAATACATGAATAGAAATTTCCTAGAGCATTGATTAACCCAAATAGAATGACCCAAAACTCATAATGATCATAGTGAAAATGAAAGACAGTATTTTCCATATCTTTCTTCTTCATCCAAATCTAATGTTACTTAGAATAGAGATCGATTTTAGAAAAATAGTGTACACTGTGTAACTCATCCAATAAATTTTTTGATTATGGGGATAAGATACCTATTTTTGATAATATTCCTACTCAATGAATGGTAGTCGACATACATTTGGAGGGTTTCATCCTTCTTCTTCACAAATACTATTGATGTTATGCACAACAATATCATCAAGTTGGAAAATGGTTTGCATTCATTGCACCAAGATTTCCTTAATCCTTCCATTTAGAACTACCATTTTACTTCCACCTTTAATAAAAATCCATCTTCTTGAAGCTCTGCATGCACCAATCCAAAGTTTCTATCTATAGATACACAGTATGACTTCCATATCAGTCACATCTACTACAATGAAGTCAGCTATCATCATATGGTTCCTTGTGGTAATGCTCAGTTGTCGAACCAAATTGATACATGATAAAAGGTTTCCTTTAGTAAATCTTGACTTTGAATTTTGCATGTACCTCCATACAAAAATCTATCTAGTTTACAAGTGATGAGTTTATAAAATTAAGTATGGCCCCACTATCAAGCATAACTATGACTAGATACCTATAAAGGGTACCCTATACCTAAAAAGTAGTGCATCTTAGAGTGTCAACAAGAGAGATCATTCCTCTTAATCATACTATCATGAAAATCCTCTCTCTATGATTTATCTTAACCCTCTTGGAAATTCATTAAATCATCTTCTTTGCTTTGTAGTTCTTATTGCTCCTCTTTTCTATCTAATACCACCTTAATGTAGTGGATTTTCTGCTTTCCTAAGAATATATTCCCAAGCTCCCATGAATCCTTACAACTAAATTAAAGTTTCCTCTCCTAAGCTCTTTCCTAGTGGCTTCATCTACTAACTACTTCTTTAGAGGTAGATTGTTGTCCTGGTCCTTCAAAGAGAGGGGTGGATTTGCATGTGAATAAATTCTTGGAAGATGAAGGGGATGTTTCCATGTCACACACCTTCTTTGTTATTTTCATGAGTGTGGTGAGTTGAAAACCTTTCATCTAACCATTTAAGGACTCAGTTAATGCATCTATGAACAACACAACTATTCTTCCCTCTGAAATATTTATCAATAACATCATCATTCTCTAAAAGTCTATGATGTAGTTGTCTACTGATCTAATTCTCTTTAGTTATGTTAATTCCTTAAAGTTGATATTTGCATCGTTCTTTTCAAAGAGGTCTATAAGTTTCTCAATGAAGTCAACATAAGAGGTTAATCAATTGTGACCAAGTGCTACCATCCCATGGTACCACCATCCATGAGATATTTTTGATAGGTGAAGGTTTTCAAACTTAATTTTCTCTTCCTAAATCATTGGTTTGAGATCAAAGAAGGTATCAACCTTGTGATCCCATGCTCATGTTGATTTATGTAAAAACCCATCAAAGGATGATGATTTTTTTTTTCAAAGTTTCCCTATCTCCTAGAATGTCTCATCTACAAATTAACATTATCCTTCAAGGATAATTTTTCTCCTAATCTAGCATTAAACTAGTCTTATTAGAACTGATCTTTTATCTCAAGGAAGGTAGGTTCTTTTTTCCTTTAGGATTCTAACTATTGGGGATATTTTAGCATCATTGGTCATGTGTGGGAATATTTTGTGTGAAGCCTTGAATTGATAGAATTAACATTATGTCCATTATGTCCTCCATTTTTGCTTCCTTGTGCCAAAAGTTGAAGGCTCTTGGAAGCTTTTTCTTATCATTTCACCAAGCTCTTATCAAATTTCTTGTGTCCATTAAACAAAGTTTCAATTAATTTTTATTGTCCTAATATTATCTCATGTCGAAGTTTCATCATCTGAGTTCTTGATTCACCCATCTTGCCTATAGATAAGAATCTTGTCACATCCAACATTATTTAGAGGTTGCAAACATCATTAGCTTTGATGGCAATATAATGTTCTATTTTAGAACTAAGCAAAAAAAATCATGCTGTAAATCAAATTTTGAATAGAGGCTATGAAGAGGTTTGTAAGGATAGATATACCGTAGAGGAAGTAAGATGTAGAAGGGAGGTGTACGATCTTCTTTGGCATAAAAACTAGGAAGGGTGGCATATATGGTGTGAGGGATAGTGTCATAAAGTATTTGAAATATTATTAAACTTGGAGTATGCAATCTCATCGATTCCTAACCAAGTGCAAATAAAGTAACAAAGAGAGACTTACAAAGAGTAACTATTACCCCAAAGATTCTAGCCATGCTCTCGATGGATAGATAGATCGAGGATATGAAGGACTCGAAGGGCCCCCTATCTTATCTATATTTGGGGCATCTCCTTAGAAACCACACATAATAGGATATTTTCCAAGAATAGAGATATATGCCAATACAAAACAACTTGAATCAAAGAGACCAAATTATATGAACTATATCATTGAATTTATATGTTTAGACAAAGACATATCCTAATATTCTAGAATCAAGAGAAGTAACACAATGAACAACATAAGGTGGGGGTGAAACTACAATAAACAAAGTAGGGAAGATCTCTCACTTCCAAAATGGTGAAAAACACAGAAATCCAATAGGAATTTTTAGTATAATAAACTAATCCAAATCACATGCTTACAACAACCTACAAAATGGCCTTATAAAGGAATTTAAAGAAGCTTCCCAAAGAATTACAAAAGGAGCCAATCGACCAAAAAACTACAAGAAATAAAGAAACAGTGGACTTATCATACAAGTTAATTAATTTTCAAGGCCACATATATATAATTTTACTATACTAATTTATTTAATGATGTTGATGGAATCACATAAGAGGGCTAAATAGAGTTAAATAAATCATTATCTTAGTGAATCATTACTCTAGTGAAGTTATTTTAGATTTTTTAATTAATTTGAGTATTGATCATAATGGAGCATTTTTGCTTTATTTTCATCACAATTAAACTATATTAGTGTAAATTTGCATAAGTTATTAATTATCATTCTATGATTATCACCATTGAGTTCTAAATCTATGAGAAATATTTTTTCCTTCTTAGCTTTTAAGAGACGCGAGTCTTTCTTAATTGATTGATTTGAGTCATTCAAAATGTTAGATATTTCAATTTGTTCAAATTAATGACAAGCAATCAATGTTTCTTGGACATATTTTTTCTACTACAAAATGATAATAGAAATCTCAAGGGACATTCAAACATAATAATGGCCTAACTAAGATGGGAAGATAGTTATCCTTGGTGCCTTCTAAGTATTTTTGAAGGTTGTAAAATAATTCTTTCAAAATTAATGCATTATTTATTGGTAACACTTTGGGGTTAGGAAATAATATTTGTGATCTTATAAATAACTTAGGCCTTAGTTCTCAATATTGCTGCTAAAATAATATTGACTGGTATCCCGAGAAAGCTTAAAGAATTCTAACGGATGAGAGGAGTGATGAGATAGTCAAGTTTCCTCATGATGAAGTTTCTTCTCAAAATTAATATTTGGGTGCTTCTCACTCTTCGGAGAATCTCTAGAGAAAATATCATCAATGCTAAATAATTAAACTTTAGGCCTTTCTATAATCCAAATTCTATGAAGAATTATAAATTTAATACAAAAGAATGATTACATGAAGATAAATATATAAAATTGTGTTGAGTAAAGTGGGTAGAACCCCTTTTCAACATTATTTCAGACAAAGGAAATATTCAAGAAAGTTCAAAAATAATATGGATAAGGTTGAAAGACATTTTCTCCAAACCTATTTAATGTACAATCATATAGAGCTTGAGACAACTTGGTAGTCAACTTGGGATTACTATCCAAAAGACATGCAAGTTCAAAGAAATGGCAATGTCATTAATGAAAAAGAAATTGGCATATACTTCAATGATATCCTTAATGGGTTTTCTTCTCAAGAGTCTAAAAACATTCATCATTATTTTTTATAGAAAACAAAGCTACTGTGTAATGATGTCAAGTTATCATATCAACTACATTTTTTTACTAAGGTAGAAGTTTATTATGTTCAATAAAATTTATTTCATGTCTAGGAAAGAGAAAAAAGTCATTTTAAAAAAATTTTGAAATTTTTAAGAGAGGCCCTCATATTTTCTCCTCTAATCTATACCTAGGTCTTGTAGAGATGAGAGTGGTGGATTATCCTCTGAACCACCCAAAACCAAATAATTGTATGTGATCAAGAGATGCAATAATACATTATGTATGAATAATTCAACTTATTGTGCCAAGGAAATGACACCCATTAGTACAATCAAGTTCAATACAATGCAAACATTTATCATCAAGACCACATGGTTGAAATTGAAATGCAATAAAGTTAAGAAGAAAATCTCTAGAGATTGCAAGAATTGTAGATGAAGACATTTTTTCAAAAGGGGAAAATTTTGGTTTTACTTTACCCATGGAATTTGGTATATCTCCTTCCATGGGTACCAATTTTCCATCCTTAATGACATTAGGAGACACCATAAGATATATGTTCCATTCTTTCCCATTCTTGTCCTTGAGCATCCACATTGTTGAGTGTGCATTATCTCCTTTTAACTAGGACCTTAGTTTTTCCCATTAACAACCTAATTTAGACAAATCCCCATTTCATAATCATCTTCTTTCTTATCCTCTACATGGGAGAAAAAAGTGGGGCTAGCATATAGATAATATAAAGAAACCTACTTCCTATGAAACCCAACCCTATTGGGAAAAAATCCGAAACCTAGCAAGAAGAATAAAAGATTCACTCCAATTTGATAGATGGAAAATTGCTCTTGAAGAAACCTCAGTTGATACTACCCCTCTACAAAGTAAATCCCTTGTTAGTAAAAGGAATCCTACTATAGATTAAGAAAAAGAGTAAGAAGATGTAGAATCTAAGTCATTTAAATGACATGGATAAGAGAAAGAAGATGATAAGTGAAATGAAAAAAATTTTAAGTTAAAAAATGAAGTTAGCTCAATATAGAGGACGTAGTTTTTTGATCGATTTTAAATATTACCTAGAAGAAGAGGAAGAATCCTTAAAGGAAATTGAATATAAGGATTATGTTGAAGACTATGAAGAGATTAGGAATGAGGAGAAGGAGACATTATTTAATATCATGGTGAATTTGAGTGAACTAAAGAAAACAAAGAGCATGTTGTGTCAATCACCTATCCCTAGCAATAATAAAAATTTTGAGAGTACACATCCTTCTATTGATCTAAGCAATAATAACAAAATTGCTATTTCCCAAAAATAAAATTGTAAGCATGGATAAGAAACCCATGAGTCTAGATGATTCTCTTACCCACTATTATTACCAATGAACAATTTAAGACAATAATTTACTCTATATATTGTTATTGATGACTTTACAATTTACTTGGAGTTGTTATAGGTAAAATGAAGACTTGGGACAACAACAAAGAAAATTATGGATCATTAGAATGGGGAAGAGAAGCAAGAAGATGAAACTACATGATGGAAGAGGATATTTAACAATTCGTCTAAAGAATGGAATCATATAAATGTAAACTTAATGATAGTGAGAATTGGTAGCTTTTTTATGCTTACTTATATGCCGCTCATTTTTGTTTATGATAGTATCATACAATTGACAATTATTTTAGTTGTCACAACATAATTATTGTTAACTACAAAATTTGAAGTTCACAAGCATAAATTTTGTAGATTTGGTTGATATTTTGAAGATTGTAAACCCTAATAGATGATTTATGATGATAGACTATTAATTTGATAAGGTTATTTGTAATAGTACTAAGATGGTATCTATAACTTTCCATTACAACGATTCAAATCATAAAACAGAAAGTCTAATACTACTTAATGTCTTCTTTTCTATAATTACAATTATGATGCTCTCCCTTCTAACTTACTAAAAATTAAATTAAATAAAAGCAAGACAAAAATTAGCTACGTTAGACAAAGAAATAACGAAAGACACCCTTTACTTCTTTATCTTGAGGAGGGGACATATCACCAAGGGACTCCAGAAGTAACCAGGTGTACCCTTGACTCATTTCCACTTAGATCGATGGCGTTGAAACTCCTCTTTGAAACTACATTTTTTATGTTGGATATAAATAAATACTATGAAATACGAAAAACAATAAAAGAATATAGGTAATATAAATACCAAAGCAGTGTAGATTGTTGAAAACATATTCTCACATCAAATTACATTGTAACTTTACTGATCCAATTCTCAGCTAAAATAACACTCGAATTCAATGTAAAGCAGTCAAAGAGAGGACAATAGGAATAATAGTGCATCTTTCGGTGAAGCTCATATATATCATGCATAAATCATAATTGGAGGCAATAGTTGTGAAAAATCAAACTATTGCAGTCACTGATTATTAATCTCCTATCACAAATGATTATTAAACTGCTGAAAACAAATTCTCAGCTAATATCGAAAAATAACACAACTGCAACTTCACTTAAAATACGGAAAGAAATGTGCAACAGAATCAACACAATATTTTCGGACAAATTGTCCCTGGAAAAACCCCTAAGGGAAAACCAGTTCTACGGATGAGAAATTATATTAAACTTCAGCAAATCAAGAGATACAAAATTCCTTGCCTCACACTGGCAGAACTCCGACAACCTCCTAATTTCTCCCGCTGATATTTCTCACTGCTATCCCTGTGCTAACACTGTGCCCTTGCTAACACTGCAAGACTGCTTCACCAAAGCTTCTCTCTGAGCCCTTGCTAACACTGCAAGACTGTTTGCTAACACTGCAAACTGCTTCACGAAAGCTTCTCCCTTGCTAACATTGCAAGACTGTTTGCTAACACTGCAAACTGCTTTTTCAAAAGCTTCCTGCTAATACTGCAAGACTGTTTGCTAACACTGCAAACTGCTTCTCCAAAAGCTTCCTTGCTAATACTGCAAGACTGTTTGCTAACACTGCAAATTGCTTCTCCAAAAGCTTCCTGCCTTTGTGTGCCCTCCAAATGCCCCCTAGACCCCTTTTTATACTACTCTCGTTGGTAAACCAACGACCGAGATTAAATCAAACCAACGGCTGAGATTAAGACAACTCAACAGCCAATAATAGAATTGGTTGCAAGGTGTCCAAAAGGGAATCTCTAAAATTAGTAAATAATAACCATTTACTAATTTTTGGCAAGGGGACAAACAGCTGTCCAAACCACCCATAAATACAACCGCTATTCATAGATAAGGACGAACAGCTGTCCAAGCTACCCATAAATAGTGCTGCTATTTCCGGGTCAGAAATAACAGCTGTCCAACTAACAATAATTAACAATAGTGCGTAGAGGCTACGATGACAATCATTCCAAATATTGAAATACTTTGTGCCATACATTATTATATATCAAAGATGGTATCGTAATATCATGCTTGGTGAGATGTGATGTGTCCACATTATCTAATTATGCTTAAAATTTTAGGTTTGAGATGAAGTCACTATTAGAATACTTTAGGTCTAAAGTTTCTTGCATTACTGAATGCTCTCTCTTTTATTTGGAATATTTCCAACGAGTTTGATACTTTTCAAACGGCACATACACGGCAACATATTGGGCAGATTTTTAAGCCATACCGACAACATTTAATCAGCGTGGAAGTACATTATTTTTTTTGACGTATTTGGCAGGTTTAATTTTCTTCTACTAGGGTTTCTTTTTCATTGAAGAGCATGATATGATAGTGACGTCATTGTCACGGTGGCATCCACTCTGAAAAGTTATTCATCCTCACTGTACGACGAAGATTGAAATTTGAATGGAGGATATGAATTTTGAGAATTAGAGAAGACAAATATAGGATAAAATTTAGCGTGTAGAAGAAAGTTGTATACCCACTGCAATACATAATGTTAGGTCGGCACGCAACTATCTTGAATCCCAGACAATTCAGTTGTTGATATGTTCATGGATCTAATTTAATTTACCTCAGTAAACAACTTGGATCAATTCCAATATCTTGAGCATTTTCTTGCCACATAAAAGATTTTGGTTCTTGCCCAAATACAGTGTTTCTCGAACTAGGGTTTACTAAAATGCAATTCTAATTGCATTTAGTGTCATTTAATCTTTTAATTTGTGCTTAAAACGTTTTTTATTTTTATTTTACACATTGAAAAGGAAGTTTAAAAGTAATAAGAGGTTGAACAATTGAGAAAATTGGACTATCATAAGGGTTTTTTTAATGGTTAATTATGAAAATTGAAGATCTCTTAATAAAATGGTCTAAAATAAATTTAAATTTATTGTTAAATTTTTAAAATGGTTTTACATAAATATTTTTCCCATTTCATGAGATTTTTATCACTTAGAAAATAAATTATTTTATTATAAATGTTTATTTTACAATGTTTCATATCATCTTAAGAATTATAGGTCCATATATATATATATATATATATATATATATATATATATATATATATATATATATATATATATATATATATATATATGCCATAATAACGTATTTGCAATATGGGTCATTTGAGGTTTTTTTACTAATACCATATTATAATTTGATCATCTTACTTTTTATTGAACTAATAAAAATCTAGTACAAATCATCTAATCATTAAGTTGGAATAAGTTTGCATTTTTCAATCTATGGGCTTCAAATAGTGATCAATCAAACTTTTTTTTCTCATAAGAATACAATATATTACATTTTTTCAAATTAAATTACCTTCTACCTCTCAATGTTAGTTTGTCTACACCTTTATATTTTTTGTTTTTTTATTAAAATGCATGGATGATTTTTTTTAGCCTAACTTTTAGTAATACATACCTATCTACATACATATGTATGTACACATGTACATAGATATACATACGTACATCAATTCACATTTAACTAAAAAGTCATTTTAATTACTCTTTTTGCATTCTATGGATAAGTATACTACATAACTTTTAGTTTAGTTTTGTAGTTTACCATTAGGTTTTTAATGAATAAATACACTGGAAAGAAATTTGAGAAAGCGGGGGAAATGGTCCTGAGAAGAAGGATGAAGACACTAAGAAATGGAACAAGATTGTTTGCAACTTGAGAGGAAGCCTTGGAAAATATGGATAATGATAGAGACTCTACCATTTGAAACCTACTCTATTTCTAATGATAATATATATTTTATGTTCAAATTTTAAATACATAATATTAGGACTATATTGATTTCAATTTATTCTGTGTACTATTCATAACCTATAGATATGAGGAAAACCAAATAAGACACATAAAAAGATTTTTAAAAATAGATAAAACTTGTTAGTGTACATATAGATGTCAATATATTATTTTAAGCCTAGTTACTATACTTACACCTACACTTATGAAGATTCTAGTAAGGCATAGGTTATTCCACTTGTTTCAAATTGTGTTAGACACATAAAACTATTTTCTTGGACATATTCTCCCACTACTCATATTTGACAAGTCCATTCCTCAATTCATAGAGGTATTCTCTCCTATTTGTACACTTCCTTTTTATTATTATTAATTGAATAATTTTTGTTGATATTGCACTTTTATTGAAACTTGTAGATGTTTGTAATATATTTCAAAATATAGCATTCATTTGAAACAATTGCAAACACTTTGTTAGAGTTTTAGGTGACTCGACCACACCCCCTTTATCAAATCAAAAACCAAGATAGCTTTTAGAAGTGTATGGTAAGACAATTGCATTAAGATGCAAGAATGATATTATTGATAGTATACATTATTGGACTTACCTAAAATATGCATAATAGCCTTTTATATATGAGAAAAGAAATAAGAGATAATGATAAGGAGAAAATAAGCTCTTACAAATGTAAAGTATGATCACATGTCCACCAATGATGGATAATCCTCCATTATCAAATGAATTGTATGCCATAATCAGAATAATAACATAATATGTGCACTAAAAGTGGATCTCACCTGTAAAGTGGAATTGGCTACCTTATATAACCACCTAATTTGGAATTCTCCCACACCATGTTATTAATTGAGGTGCAAACACTTAGATGTCTAAATAAAAATTGATTAATTACACCAACACCCACTATAAGTTCAACTTATAAAAATGCAATTAAATGCCAAATGTGTGATGGACTCTAAATTTTAAGACATTTTAGAGACCTATGTACAATGTGAAATGAACTATGTGAAATTTTAGCTCTCATAAAGAGGAGAATGAGGAAAAATGCAAGGGAAAAAACATACTCCAAAAGGGAGATGAAAATACACTAGATGAATGCATGAATGGTGTAATGTCCCCAATATTAGGGTTAGTTTGAGACATGTAATACCTAGAAGATAATTTTTAGAATCAAAACAATAAAAAAAACTATCTATATTATTCTACCCTCTAATTGAACCCCAATCTTAAGAACGTCTCCATATCAAGCTTCCTAGCTCAATATAGCTACCTTGTTGTCTTCATAGGAGTGCACCACTTAAGATTATTCTTGGACAAGACATCATTTATCTAAGGCCAATCTCATATGCATAAGTTTACATCATCAAAATATTCAGGCACATGGAAATTATCCATGCTTTGAGTGACAAGTCTCATTCATCTCCATGTTGTTCACTCCATGAGCTAAGACTATATTATCCAAAGTATGATTCATTCATATAAATAAATTTATAAATATAATTAAAAGAATATAAAGTATATAAACATACCTTTCTTACCTTCTTCTTTTCTTGGTCCATTTGGCTCTATCCTTTGTCATCCCTTCAATGAATTATTCCTTCTAGATTATTTCAACTCTATATTTACTTTCCCAAATTCTTCCTTCTCTAATTATGAGGAAGGGATGAAATATAACTTTTTTGTTTGTTCTTTTCCAAGAGTCAAAACCTTTTAGAATCCAAATCCTTTTAAAAGGCACAATGCTTTGTATTATAATCGTTTAAAAAAGTCACAACACTTCATAACTAAAATCCTTTAGAAAGTCCCAATAATTTATAATCACAGTATTTTTTAAGAGTCACAACTATTCATAATTATGACCTTTTTGAAGGTTCACATTCTTTCAATATCATTGATACATTTTTAGAAAGTCACTTCCTTATTTTCTTCATATTACTTTCCTCTTCCATTTTCCCTTGTTGAAATCCTAGCTTGTCCTTTTTTTCCCTCCTTTTAAAATAAACTCTCTTCCATTTTATATCTTAAATTTAAAGAGTCAAAATGCCCCCTAAGGTTAAGATCAGCCTCATAGAGTTAGATTTAGATACTAGGAAGAGCACAAAGACCATCATGAGAACCAGTAAATGTCTCTATTTAGAAAAATTTAAGAACCCCCACCCCACCCCCCCCTCCCCCTCCCCAAGCATGATTCCACCTCTAAGTCATCTAACAGTGATTTCAAACCTATGAGAAAGAAGAAATTGCCTTAGGAAAATAAGGATGCCCCCAACGCTCTTATCCCTTCCCACATCTTTGATACCCTGGAGGCTACCCTAGCTAGAAGTGGGAGGAGTATATAACTTCCTCTAGAAAATAAACCAACAAAGATGCTAGGAAATAAGGGAAGCACAACCACACTAAAGCCAAACAAGAAAAGCTGGAGTAGTCTATGAAGGGCCTAATTGACAATCAAACTAGTATCTACTAGAGATTCGAGACATTGGTGGAGTTTTCCACCAAGGTCATGCACTCCTTGGCCACAATCTTATACATTTTCAAGATTAACAAGGAAGAGAAGGAATTGGGCAAAGCTACTAAGACCACCTAATCCATCCATGGGTTTTTGGAAAAGGACTAGCTGAAAACCATCCTAGACAAAGTGTTTAAGGTGAAGGGGGAGGATGTACACAAGGATTATCTCAAGGAAAAGGAGGACAAGCAAGGGTAGGAAGAGAGCATCACGCCCTAGTACTAGTTTTCATTTTGGGTGTGGTTTTAAGCACCTTACTATGAACTTGGCACCCCACATGGTTTTAGTTTTTATCTTTATGTTGATTAATAACAACATTTTGTTTAGGACCTGCTAGTCTATTTTATAGTATGTTATGCATGTTAGATGAACAAATGATAATTCTATCATTTATGCTATGGATATAAAAAAATTAATTGAAGTTTAAAGATGGGATAGGGTAGATAACTGGGAGGTTACATCTAGCTGATTCTTCAACCCTTTTGTTACTTGGGGTCAGCCCCCCATCTTTATTGGCTGCTATCAAGTACTTCAAAAACTTTTAAGAATCATGTCCATTTGTTAAATAGCTCTTGAATTTTCATTAGGTTTAAGTAATTTAGATTATTAGTCATATTATTTATTTACTTACTTACTTTTGTTTATTATTATTTGTTATTAAATTTCATATAGAAAGTTAACATACATTCTACCATATTGTCTCTCGTATTTAATTTTATTTCTTTATTTACTCATTAGATTATTATTATTTTTTAATTATTTAAAATATCATACTAAATATTATTTCATTGATAATATAGTTTAAATAATAATTATTTCCTCTTTCTGTAAGTATTAGTTTTAATATAACTTTGTTATTATTATTTATTTAATAACATTGTATTACCTAATTATTATTAAAATTCTATCTTAAACTAGGGATATGACAATCCACCCTTCGTCAAATTACTATTTCTAAAGCACTTATATAATTTCTACTATTGCATTAATGTGTGTGTGTGTGTGTGTGTGTGTGTGTGTGTGTGTGTGTGTGTGTGTGTGTGTGTGTGTGTGTGTGTGTGTGTGTGTGTGTGTGTGTCTTTTAGTCCAAATTGATAGGTTGCTATAATGGATATCTTATAATTGTTTCTAATAGTCATTAACTTTCTACATTAGTCTTTCATATAAATTAAATTTCTAGATCCTCTCTAACCCTACAAGATGAAAAGATCATGCCTTGATACTGCTAATCTCTAAACCAATGCTGCAAATTAGTGTCAAAACACTTAGTCATTTACTAGGAAATATTACAAGGTCGTCACTACAACTGAGTTATCCAGCAAAGGATAAGTATACAACACTTATATTAAACAAGATAGTGATTTTAAAGTATTTAGTAGAGACCAAGCATATGAATGAGTTGATTAGTATAGTTGAGAATGAGCATGTTGACAAGTTACTAAGTGTTGAGAAAATAGGATTATAGAAGCCGCTTAACAACATGAAGAACTGTATATGATACAAGAGTATCCTTGGGTATTTGGCTATCCTAGATGATTAAGGGATTCTAGTGGGGTTTATTGGACCTATTTTGGTCTTGGGTAGTTAATTTTGATGTATTTAGTAAGTATTGTAAATCTTTAAATGCATTTAGTTTTTAATTCTTGTAGGAGGCTGACTTGTGGCTCTTCAAGCAATTAATATAAGGGATATTTAATTTGTAGCATATTGGGCTGACTTGTGGCTTATATTGGTATAAGTAGGAGTTTTGGTGAAGTCTTTAGTCATTATTCATCCATCTTGGAGAAGAGGAGGTGGTAGAGGAGGGAAATTTTGAGAAGGCTAGTAGCTTAGGCTTGGGAAACAAGGAGATTGCTTGGTGCATTTGCAAGTACCCATTAGATATTCCTTGGAGGTTTCCGCCAAAGTGTGGATTTGGACTAGCTAGGGTTTGGATTGGATCTTGAGGGATCTCTCATAACTATTACTTGCTTTATATTTGGTCGTAACGTGGAAGGACTTATAGCTTGGCACATTGTGTGTAATCCGCTATATCTAGGAATAAATTATCATGACTTGGCTTCAAATCCTACATTTTTGTTTATCTTTCATTGTGTGGTTATTTTCTATGGGCTATGACATCTCCTTTGGGGATTCTCCTACCTTTCCCTACACCAAGTGGTATCAAAGTGAAGGTTGTTCCTCAGTGTGTAGACCAACCACCGAAGTTGAGCTAGTTTGCACCAAGGTTTTGTGAAGTGGATTTATTAGGTTTACAAAAATCTTGGAAGATGCCTCTAAGAGGATTGGACCATAGGGAAATTAATGATCTTAGTGATGCTATGGAAGAAAGGATCTTAGAGACGGTTAAAGCAGATTTATATCTAAAATAGAGGAGGTTAAAGCAACTTTTAGATCTGAGATGGCATTAATGAGGAGTGATATGATCATTGAGATCATAAGTGTTATAAGTGGTGTACCTCAACATACAGGTACTAAAGATGGTTATGAGGAAGCTGTTGAAGACTTTGAATTTTCTAGATTGAGTGGTGAGGCTAGAACTAATTGTGTGGAGAGACCTATAGGAAATAGGGTTGGTCAATTTGCTAGATCTAGATCTTAGTTGAAGTTGAAGCATAATATGGAGGATTCTATTTTCTTAGGTACTTTGAATCATGAAGACCTGATTGATTGGATTAGTGAATTGGAAGACTAATTTTAGCTTGAGGAAATTGAGGATCCGCTCACAGTAAGTTTGGCATAAATTGATCTGAAGGGACATGCTGCTCTTTGGTGGAAAGAACTATAAAGTGATAGAGAAGAGGAAGGTTAAATGAAGATCACTAGATGGAGATTGATGGTGAGTAAGTTGAAGGCTAAGTTCATTACTATTGATTATGAACTTGAGTTGTTTAAGAGGTTGTAGAATCTAAAGCAAAAGGATATGACTATGAAAGATTATACTAAGGAGTTCTACAAGTTGACTATTTAGTTTGGGCATTAAGAATTGTCAACAAAGAAGGTAGCATGGTATATTAATGACTTGAGATTCAATATTTAGGATGTGGTTGCTATGCTAAATATTTCATTAGTTGAGGATGCTTACCATTATTCTTTGAGAGCAGAGTAGTTGAAGAGGAAGAATCATGGTAGTTTGTGAGGGAAGGAGAAGTAGGACAACTGGACAAAGGATAAACCGAGTATGGAAGTTGAACCAAAACCTATTTATTAAAAGAGAAGGATAGGTAGAGGTGAGTTTAAGGGTACTTTTTTTAGATGTCATGAAGAAAAACGTAGATCTTATGAATGTCCATAGAAGGCTGGTGACAAAAGAGCTTCTATTGTGAATGAGATTGAAGACCATGAACCTGAGCAAGGGGAGAGTTTATTGGGTCAATGAGTACCAATTGGTTAGAAGACTAGTTTGTTGAGGACTCATTGTAAGTCTAGTGGTAAAGTCTAGAATGTGATTGTGGATAGTGGTAGTACTGATAACCTTGTTGCTAAGGAGATGGTTCTGAAACTTGGTTTGAAGAGAGTGAAACATCCTTATCCTTATAGGATTACCTGGTTGCAAGGTGAGCATGCTTTGGGAGTGAAGGAGCAGTGCCTTGTTGATTTCCAGATTGGGTAGTATAAGGATCAAGTGTTGTGTGATATTGTGGACATGAATAGTTGTCATGTGTTGCTTGGTAAACATTGGCAGTATGATTGGAAGGCTATACATGGTTGTTTCAAGAATCTGTTTACAATTGAGAAAGATGGTAGGAAGCATTCCTTGATTCCTTTATAAAATGAAGAGGTTGGTAGAAGGAACATGAGTATCGACAGCAAAGTTGAGTTGGCAGATTCTGAAAGGGTTAATGATCATCAAGGATAGGAAACCTATGGGACACCAAGGATGGAGGTGAAGAAATAGAAGAAGAACAAGGGAAAGAGTGTATAAGTTGAAGAATTTAAGGACATGTACGTGAAAAACTAGTTTGGGATTTGTGTGTTTAATCCCAAAAGATGTTCTTCTAGCTACTAAGAACAGTTTTTTTGCACTTGGGGAGTCTGATGTAGGAGCATTCTAGGGTAGTTGGATATCCTACATGATTAAGGGATTTTGGTGGTTTTGATTAGACCTATTTGGGTCTTGGGTAGTTAATTTTGATGGTTTTAGTAATTATTGTAAGCATTTGGTATTTAATTCCTATTGGAGGATGACTTGTGGCTCTTCAAGTAGTTAATATAAGCAATATTTAATTTGTAGCACATTGGGCCAACTTGTGGCTTAGATTTTCATATGTAGGGGTTGTAGTGAAGTCTTTAGTCATTATTCATCCATCCTAGAGAAGAGGAGGTGGTAGAGGAGTGAAATTTTGAGAAGGCTAGTAGTTGAGGCTTAGGAAACAAGGAGATTTCTTGGTGGGTTTGCGAGTACCCAATAGATCTTCCTTGGAGGTTTCTAATAGAGTGTGGACTTGGACTGCCTGGGGTTTAGATTGGATCTTGAGGGATCTTGAATAACTATTACTTACTTTGTATCTAGCCATAACTAGGAAGGCCTTACAACTTGGCACTTTGCATGTAATCAATTATATCAATGAATAAATTATTGTGACTTGGCTTCAAATGTTGCATTTTTGTTTATCTTTCATTGTGTGGTTATTTGTTGGGTTAGGAAATATCCTTTAGGGATTCTCCTACCTTGCACTGCACAAGTACATGACCAAGGGTCAGAGCATTCAAGTGTTGAGTAGTTCAATTTTGACATATAAGTTTGTATTGGCACAAATATATATGTAAATCATTTTGACCAAATTTTCTATGATATTTAATATTTGAAGAGCCAAATAAGGATTTGATTGTGCACCATTATAGAAGGTAATGGTCCCAAGGCATAAAATTCAACCAATCAGAAAATGGGATTGAAACTGAAAAAGACGATGAAGTGTGAGCTCTTAATTAAGATCTAGAACCTTCATAGGACATCTATTTAAGGAGGAATCTAACCATAGGATTGAAAGAGAGGTTATTAAGATGCATAAAAATATCCTTTTGGACATTTGAAGAAGAAAAGATGAAGTTCAAAGGCAAAGCATACAGAATGAAATCAAAGTAGTGAAGGACTAAATGGAGTTATTAGATCAAAAGATCAAATCAAAGATATAGCAAAGCAGAGACCAAAGATCAGCTTGCAAAGAAAACTGAGGATTAGGTACTAAATAAATTATTATTAATTGAGATAGGTTCAATCTCTTAATAAATCGATGTAAACATCCTAATAGAGTCCTTACTTCATTGCAAGTGTAAAATCCTTTAAGAAGGTCAAACCTAATAGTATCTTAAGCTTTTAACAATGTAGGCCCCTCACAAGGTAGATCACATTTTATGATAAAACACTATAACCCAATCAAATTAACTTTATTCTTGCAATAGTGAAGATTTTTGGTTTTCATCTTGGCCCCATTTTTACCTTCATTTTGAAGTATTTCTAGATAAACAAATCATTGTGTTATTTGGTGAACTACCTATGGATGTGATGTATTTCATTGAAGTTTCAACATTTCAGTTTTAATGTTAGATCTATGAGATGAATTAGGTATGAATGAATGAATTGGAACTTTTGAAGTCATGTCTATTTGTTAAACATCTCTTGACTTTTCATTAGATTTAGTTAATTTATATTATTCTATGTTATATTATATTATTTACTTACTTATCTGTGTTTATTATTATTTGTTATTAAATTCTATTTTAAAAAGTTAACATTCTTTTTGCAACATTGCCTCTTGTATTTTATTTTATTTATTTATTTACTCATTGGAATTTTATTATTTTTTAATTATTCAAAATATCATACTAAGGGTGAATGCACAACGCTGGGTTGCAATTCTGCAAAAGTCAATTCTATGGAATGAGATCTTTCTAGGAATGGGTACCTAATTTTAACAAGTCAAGTACCCTTTATAGTTCGGGTGCCTGATCCATATTCAAAAATTGGGTACCCAATTTTAGAAATCAAGTAATTGATTCTGAAAAGCTATAAAATCCACTTTTTTGGCAATTTTTACTCATTTTCACTAGCATCTAAAATAAGAGCCCAATCTTAGCATAGAAATGAGAGCCCATTTTTGGATTTCTATTAACCTCCTATTGCTCTTTTTTAGTGTACCAAGTATTTTACTTTGTTTTCTAGTATTTTATTTTATTGCTTTTAGTTTTATGCTTTTTAATTCTATCAATATTTTTTTCACTTTTAATATGTAAAATTGTAAATTTCCATTGTTAATAGTTTTATCTTTAGATTATTGCATCCGTTCATTTAAATAGTTTTGTATCTGTTTATTTTAATTATTTTTGTAGATGTTCATTTAGAAATATTATTTTAGATGTTTCAATGTATTTAATAAAAATTACAATAGTGAATGATTAGATAGGTGTAAATTAGATTGTTTAAATAGATAACTGCATTGATGTTTTAAATTTATTTGAATTAAATAGTAATTAATTATAAATTAGTTTATAAACCATATTTAAAAAAAAAGTAAAACTAACTATATTCCTAAGTCTAACCTCAACCTAATAATAATGCTATAATAATTTAATCTAAACCATAAACATAAAATGAAGTATTTAATGTGCTTCCTTACCTTAAAACCATAATTTGAATTCTAAACCCTAGATTCATGTAAGTCTAATTTTAAGCTCAACTCTTTCATCCTAACATTAACTAAATCTCTAATCCTAAACAATCATACATAACTGTTTATCCTTAACACAACCTTATCCCTAATTATGACATTCTAACATAGATGAGCTCTTAAATTCTATTTGTGATTTTCAATAAGCAATGCTTCCCTTCCACATCAAATGTAATTTTAAATACCGTACTCCAAATTATGTGGACCATCATATCCATTTATCATTCATTATTTAGCTAGATAAATTTTACGACAAAATTTTCAATAACTTAATGGCCATATCTTTTTTTTATAAAGCCACACACTAACGATAAACATAGTATTAAGCTTGATGTAAAATCTCATTCTCACCACTCAAGTAAGTGCACAAGATCCAACATGAAGAAGAAGGATACCTTGGATCTTGACAAGGAACACTCAAACATGAAGGAGGCAATCAATAGAGTCTTGGAGCTTGAAATCAATGAGGCATAAATGTTACTAGAGACCTCTAAGCACTCTGGCTTATCTTGGATGGCTAGGATTTTTGTTTTCTCTCCCTAGCTTTTTATTGGCTCCTATCTTTTTATGTGGGGAGATGTTTCTTTGGTTTGCTTTTAGTTTTTGTAGCTACTTTAAGCATTTTCTTTATGCCTAAACTTTATATTTTATGGGTTTCAGGGCCTTGTTAAATCTTGTTTTCCTTAATTAAAAAAACTCACTCTCACCATAATTCTAAGCTTAACCCTAACATTGATTAAAATTTTAACCATTATAGAATTAAAATTGTGAAATGTAACCCTAATCATTAATAAAATTATTCCTAAATGTTAAACCCTAATTCTAATTGTAACTTCAAATCTTAAACCTAACACTTGGTCACTAGCCAAGTAACCATAATAGTACCCATAATGGAAAGTAATCTTAATCCTAACCATAATTTTAAATCATAATCTGGCCAATAGTGGCATGTTGTGATGGTTAAGTTGTTGCATTTTTATCCTTGCCATCAAGGTTCAAATCTCATGGGGATGAGGTCCCCCATTTGTGGCCTCACTGGTTCATAGCTCCAAGTCAAAGCATTTACCCCTAAAAAAATAAAAAAATAAAAAAATAAAAAAAATAAAAAGAAAAAAATCATAATCCTGAAAGCTACCGTGTGACCCTAAAATGTCAACCCTAATTGTAATCCTAATGTTTAGGCACTAGAATTATAAGTGTTAAACTATATAATCTTAAATTATCATCTAGCAATCCTGAATCAAAACCTAAACCATAATTCTAAATTCTAATGCCTAATCTTAAACTTGATAAGTCTTGAAATAGTAGTCGTAATCCTAAATCTTATATTTTGTGCCACAATCAATTAATGTTAAAATTTAAACCTTAATTGTAAATGCTAAAGCATAATCCTAAATATTTAAATATAAATGTTAAACACTCATATTAAATTTCCTAGAAAATATATACCATAATCCTAATCATATTTGTAATTTAATGGCGTAAACCCATACCATAATCTTTACCCTAGCCCTAATTCTAAATGCCAAACCATGATTATAAATGGTAGACCTTAATTTCTCAATAGTTGCCCTAATTCTAAAATCTAAATTACTGAACACTAAATGATGCAGGAGCATCCAGAGGTATAAGGGCAATCCTGTGTCACCCAAAAAAATGTACTTAGACTTAGTTATTGTTTCATGTGTTTACATTTCTGGATACCCATTTGGGTCAAATAAAGGTTCCAACCCTCACAGTTCCACTATCAGTGTTCTAGGATAGAGTAAGAGCTACATTTGCATATTAAAGATGCTAATATGTCTTTGGCATTGTTGTCAAAGAGGGAGAAGTGAACAACTGATCAACAACTGTTGAAGATAAAAGATTCAAATAAAGATTGAATATAGACAACTAAACAAATAAAGATAGATGGAGATTTCAGAGGTTGATTAGAACAGTAGAAGATGAACAATACAAAGGGAGAAAGACAAAGAACAAGGCTACAATAGCAAAGAGGGAGAAGCTAAAATGAAGCAATCAGAATAGTAGAAGGAGATGTAATGTTACGATTTATTTTTTACTTTTGACTTATTGTTTTAACCTAGTTAGTTTGTGGTTGAATAGTTTAAGTCTGATGTTTGATCAACTTGGTTTGCAATCAATGCCAAAGAGGGAGATTGTTTGATCCTCTTGAAAAGCTCATTGTTGTTAAAAATCAAAGAGGGAGATTGTTGTAAAAGAATGTTTCAATCATTGTTTTTCCATTGATTTCAAACCTGCTATTTGTAAGAATGATATTTTCTTATAGGATTCAACCACTATCACTTAGTTGATTGATGAAGAGGATTTGATCAACAAGATGTAACAAGAGCACCTAAGGGAAAGGTTGAATTATGATGTTGTAATGAAGTACAAGGATTAGCTAAGACAATGGTTAAGTAGTGTATTGATAACATACTCAAAGATACAGAGGATGGCCACATTTAGACATATAAAAAAAAAAGTTGTAACAAAGTTGTTTGTAAAGCTTTAACCTTGATCATCAGAAGAAGTCGACAAAAATCAGTTGAAGCCGAGAAAATTCTTAGTAAAAGTAAAGTAACAGACATTTTTAGTTAGTGTTGAGTGATATTCAATTGCTGAGTAAAAGATCAGGTGTCGAGCATTAGGAAAAAAATTTAGTTTGTGCCGAGTAATCTTGAGGTGCTGAGCATCAGGAAAAACATAGTTGATGCCAAGTAACATAGTATGTGCTGAGCACCAGTATTTCAATAGTGTCAAGCTACTACATTATTTCAAAGAACGAAGATTGACAAAATCCAAGCCGACTTAGTAGTTACATTGAATTTTGTGAAAAATTTGGAGGATAAGGATGATGAGTTGTTGGCACAAAATCCTATGTAAACCATTTTTGGGCAAATTCTAATGGATTATTCAAGAAGCTTCTAGAGGAAACATATTATGGGTTAGATGCAATGAATCCTACCTAATCCATGCAAATTGAAATTGAATAAAAAGATGAATTGAGTGGGAAAAGGAACTCATAGATTTCTATTTAAGAAGTCATAAGCAAGAAGAAGGGAGTTGCTGATACTATTGTTGTAGAAGTGTCAAATCTGTGAAGTGATTAAAAGAGTTTTAAGAGGGGGAAGGAAGGGCACAAAGGTTCTGCTTCTACAAGTGGTCATGAAGAGATGATTGCACTAGTACATTGAGTATGGAGACTCAAGAAGACAAAGCTTGAAAGATAAGTCAAGCAGTTAAGAGTTGCAAAGATAGAAGGCCAGGTAAGGGTATGAGTAGAGAAGTGATCTAAAATCTCCAAGTTATATGTTGTAGTCAGGTCAATATTTTCTAATACTCTCTAGCAATCGTATTAGATCTGAAAATCCTATGGACTTACGTTGGCCTAATAGCCATTTGTAAATCCTTTAACAGGGTGACATTCCAAGTGAATGTTCTAAAGTTCTTTTACCAAGCCAACTTCTAACAAGATGGTTAAATCCTATAACAAGGTTACATTTAATAGTGTGTGTTGTAAGCCTTTAATAGGGTAGGCTTTTCACAGGGCATCACTTCAGAAGGGTGAGAATTGAGTAGTATGTTACTGGTGGTTTTTCCCAAATTGGGTTTCCACATTAATCACTATGTCATGTGTTGATTTCTTGTGTGTTATACTTGCATGATAATTTACAGTAACTTGCTAATTAGACAAGTTAAAGTTTGAATGAATAAATGATTGAATTGATTTACCACACTTAGATTAAGATTTGAAAGGGACATCTAGACCTTGAATAACTGATTCATGCCCCCTTCAATTCGAACATATTTTTCATCAATTTTGCATTAGAGAGTTGATCCATGTTTATGCACAATCTTATTTCTACCAAATTAAGGTTTCTTAATATATTTTTCTAGAATCAAATTTCATATTTCAAATGACCATTTTTATGATAATAAAATCCTCATTCTTATCTATAACGTCAATATGTAAATTTTATTTATTTAGATAATGGAGAAAAGCCATGTGATTACTTGTTGAAATTAACTATTCATATAAAATAAAATAATAATAAAATCCATTTTTTTTAAAGTATCTATATTTTAAATTTTTTTTTTAAAAACTTGTAGATAAAAAATCTTTCACAATCTAATAAATATTTATGTCATTTTCATCTTATTTACACTTATTAAGACTAATAAATAAACTAATAATGTTTTGGATTGTCACAAGGTAATTGTGTGTAGCTAGCTTTTAATTGTTGCTAATTTTTTTTAAGTAGAATTAAAAAAGAAGAAGAGAAAGCCAAGAAAAATCATGATCTATCATGGAAAATAAAGATGAGATCTATTACAATCTCATTTTTCTCTATTCTATCTTATGACATATTGTAATTTGATCAACAATAATTAATTAGACAATAGACTATTGCAAGTTTGTAGTCATCATTATCACACATAAATTAAAAATTGTCAGGCCTTTCATCCCTCATCATATCAATTTCTTCTTAGTCACCTAATCATCTATAACTTGTTACAGGAATGTAGTGAAATAAATATAAGACTATTTTCATATCCAATCATTGTCTAAAGATTGTTCTCTATTCATAGATCTCCAACTATATCTCAATCATAACCTAACATATGTTGAGACCTTACTAGTATTGGTATAGATTATGGATTTGTGGAAATGTTAACATCTGGAGAATATAAAAGGTATTAGAGGCCTAATAAATTGTAAATCTCTTTGGATATGTGATTGTAGCAATTTAGAGGATCCCTCAAGTTTTATAGGTCTACATCCCATCCAAGAGATGCAAATCATCAATTATGATTATTTTTTGAAAAAAATCACATCGTGGAAGTCCAGATGTATATAAAGTTGGGAAGACATGGAGATATTGTTGGAGATAGTAGAAATAAAATCATCTCTTTATCCCTACATTCAAGTTATAAAGGTATTCAATGTTGCTTCTTAAATTATTGTGACTTAATTATTTTTTTATTGATGGGTAATGGGGTTGAAGATGAATTTGGTAATAGTGTTAGAAAATTTTTCCATTTGTTCTCTCCAAATATTGGTTTTCTCATTTTAGCTCTTTTGATCTTCCTTTTTTTTTGAATAAGTTGGGGTTTCTCCACTTATATAACTTATTAATACTTTTCCAAGAAAATAGTTTCCTTGCTCATCACTTGCAACATCTTAGCTATTTTTAGATTGGCAAATTTTGTTTATTTGATACCCTTGATCTTTAGATTCTAAGTTTGATTATTTTATCTATTTTTTAATAAATTTGAGAGCGTGCATATTTCATGAATATTATAGAAAATATGTACGAAGTCTATGATAATTTAGAATAATAGATTTTACTTATTTGATTTAAGATACTAGAGCTTTAAGGGGCTATATTTTCTCACTTCACAATTCTTATAATATTCAAGATGATAGAGCTTGTGGTAACTAATGAGTTGTGACTATGCTTACTTTTGTACTTTACTTTATATGGAAAATGGGCATTTAATTGATCTTCTTCTTATATTTTCTTGGATTATGTGGGCTACATGAAATAATATATAGTTGAATTGGTTAAGATTGGTTATGATAGGCTTATGTTAGAATAATTTATAGCATGTCAAATTTAATGATGAAGTCTTTGTGTTGAGTTAATGATGTTGTAAAAAATGGAAATTTCATGCATCAAAGATTACCCCAAATAAATGGTTCTATAGGTTGGGAAGGAAAAATGAAATGTCCCTTTTCTGATTTTTCATGATATTTCCAACCTTTAATCAGATCTTTAAGATCAAACAACTAATATCACAAAGATCCTCCAAATTTCTCAAGAAACCCCAAATCGGGTATGCCAGAAATTGTGCCAAAAGCTTCACAGCTTCACCAATTACTAATAAATCTGAAAATGGAAATTTTTACAGAACTTTCAGCAGCATAACAGCCTACAAATTGACATTTCCAGATCCGTATAGCCTTTACACAACAGCTCAAAAATGTAGGACCAAAACTATGCTCATCGGGCTCCCGAAATAGCACAAAATATGCCCGGAAACACCACAAGAACACTAATAATCTATCTTAGAAGTTTAATCACGTCCCAATATATATATTCAGATCTATTTTAATAGCTTAAAGTCTAAAATACAGCAGCAACCAAAACTGATATGAAATACTCAACCAGAAACACCAAACTCTTACAAAAATACACCCGGAAACTCACAAATCTGCACTGTTCAGCACAAAGGCAAACTCTGTATGAGCATGCACATGGAATGGCTTCAAACTCCCGTCCTTAGCCTTCCTGGAAACCTGCAAACTCCCGTTCTTGGGTCTCCCTGGAAACCTGCAAACTCCCGTTCTTGGGTCTCCTTCTCCACAGGTTTGGCAGCCTCTGAAGAATAACAAAGAATGAGCGAAAATCAAGTCTGGAATCCCCCCAAAATGCCTCCAAACCTCTTTAAAAAGGGCATAACTGTAACTCACGTCCAAGAGAGGTTAATGAAACATATTTTAATAATAATTATCATTTATTAGTCCAACGGTTTCCAAAGATTAACTCCCTTTTTCCGAAACTTCACTTTCTTGGGCCTGCCTGCCTTAGCAAAGATTTTCTTTTTTTTAAATTATTTGAAAAGGGGACATGACAAGTCCTCCCCTCCCAATCATTGCTTGTCCTCAAGCAATGGCTGAACAATAAACCAATCAATCCACCTGGATCCCAAATGTAGTCATGAACTATACTACTACCAATTAACATAGGCTCCTGCAATATCCTTTGCAATATGACCAAGAGGAATCCATAATCAAATTGACAATTATAGCTCAACCAAACTCCGAAATCACCACTACCACAAACAAAAACCCATGAGGCACAAACTCTTAGAACATCAGAACCCAAGTAAAGTGGACAAATCAAACTACCAACACAGTAAATACCATCAACGCATCCCACTGGCCTATATGGAATGTACAATCCAACTCTGAAACAATGGTGAACCCTCTTGAATGAAACTGTACCAAGTATGGAGAATCCACACACTGTACAACTCCTGCAGTCAACACAACTCTGCAAATCATCGGCCACTATCTCATAACCATAACTCCCATACACTGCTGATGGTGAAAAGACATTACAAGATAAAGTGTAAGAAATGGAATCCAAACCAAATTTTCCTGCCATCAACTCCTCAAAACAAGGATCAAATGCTAACTGATGTTCATACCCTGTAATATAATGTTGATTAAAAAAACCAACCTCAGTCAACAGCTCACCATGAACAAGTGATACAACCCACTGTGACTGATCACTAGCTAAGTCAGGAGATGTCATAGCCAAAGGAGTAGAATCAATAATAACACCCACTAAAGCATCACTCCCAAACTCTTGCTCTAAGTCACATATTATCAAGCTGTCAACTGCAGAACCTATCACCATGTCATGCCCATCACAACTCTCATCTTGAGGCATCAAATTGCCCCATAACTGATGATAAGCACTAGGAACCAAAGTACATCTTTGTATCATTATCTCATCAACATGGTCATCAAAGGTAGATTGATGAGCGTACCTCATAGTGTAATGCCGATAGAATGTGCCAATCTCAGTCAGTGGCTCAGACTGTAATCTAGATGAAACTAACTGCAATTGATCATTAACCATGTTGGAACTAACTACTACCTCCGAAGATATCACCAAGGGAGTAGTATTACTAGCAAGAACCATGCCAACTGTCGACTCACCAACATCACACATGATCTTTGATACATCTCTAGTCTCTGTGCCATCAATACTAGAGGCCACCACCCTGTCAGGCATACAACAATCTACTACAACACCCAACTCAACTGAACCTGACTCTAGTGGGAATGAACCTGATATGCCAATGTTAGTATCAAGAATGGATGCATCCCCATCTCCACTGTCTCTGACAATCTCGGCCATGGACATCCTCGGATCACCAAACACCATAGCTTGTGACTGTATAGAATCAGGTAAAGACTGTAGTCGCTCTAACTCCATGGTCACCTTAGCCAAATGAAACTGTGACTCCTTGAAAGCCAACTGTGTACTCTCAAGAATCTCAGAAGTCACCTCAAGCTGCTCAGTAAGCTCACTCACCTCATCTTCCTTGGCCAACAATGCATCATATGCTGTACTGCCCCACTCCATAAGATAATCTCTGTCGGCTACCAACTGCATATAATTTTGTCTCAAAATCCAAATAGCCTCCCATAAAGAGTGGATCTCTGTCAAGGAAAGATAAATTCCTCCCTGCTCATCACTAGTAGGAGAACCCCATCCATAAACTGCTAACAACTGATGAGCAGCATCGAAATGTTGGCAAGTGATAGCAATGTCTTGGTCACTAACTCTCAACTGATTAGACACATGATGGCACTGGCTTGACTGTCTCCTACAAACCTCCTCTGATGCACTGTCTGAAGGAGTGTCCTCAAAGTTACTAGTCTCTAGAGTATTACCATCCATATCCTGTGAATCAAATCTAAAGCTCATATCAACATACGGAGTATCAAAAACATTAGCATTGCTGTCTAACTCCTCTATACCCAAGGAAACTAAGTCTTCAAAACTGCCCACTGCATCCTCCTGGATGTCATCAATGCCAATATGATCTTGGGACTCATCTATACACACTGCCAAATATGAAATATCATCAACACATTCCAGCAAGTATGGTCGACTAGATATATGAACAAAGCCCAACATGGGTGTATAAAAACTAATACCAACACTGGACAAGCTGCTAGCACAAGAAAAGACAACACCGTGCAATCTGCTGATCAAATCCATGATAGCATCCAAACAAACACTGCTACCAAAAAGTGTTAAAGATCTCCTGTCAACTGAATCCCAAATGCCAATATAACAATCTTGAGTCCATATCTGTAAACTAGAATCAACTGGTAACTCAAGCAAAATCCTCACCTGAGTAATATGACCAATACCAACTAACTCTACATACCTGTCATGATGAGATAATGAAGTCACAATACTATCTTTGTTCACCTTTAGCTGGCTGGAAAAATCATGTGAAGTACTACCAGCCTTGACCTCATGTGATGAAGCATCTAACTGTGCCTGGTACTCTTTCTCAGCAAAGTCATGAATGTTCAATGTTTGCTCATCTCTACCAGGTATCTCACCATCCTGCACAACAACATCCTCATAACCATCATCTGAACCCACTACACTGTAGTCACTGCCTGTTGTAACTATACCGTCTTGAATACCTGTGGCATCACCCTTTGACGACCTGTAAACAATTGTCTCAATTTGAGTATCAAGTTGACTGTTACTATCAATCTGTGTGATATCCTTTCCCACCACCTCCTGTGGCAGAGTAGAATCTGAGACCTCTACCTGGCTATCAGCTAGTTTCTCAAAATCCTCATGCAAGTTCTTGGGAATTGTGTCATCTGTCCTGTGAGAAAATCTGCCAAATAGAAATCCAGTCAACTTATCCACCTTAGCTGGGTCAGATAACATGTCATTTATACGGTGGTGCTCAACCAACTGTTTAGACATGTCATGGCTTATTTTCATAAGTTTATCTCGAATGTCTAAATAACCATCCTTTCTACTATTTTGACTCTGGCTATCAATTGTCCAAGATCGTTCCCTCTGAGACTCTGTACTATACCTGTCCATTCTGGATAAAGTAGAGTGTAACCCCAATAGGATATAACTTCTTCAAACACCAAGAACTAACATGCAAATGATTAGAAGTAGCATGCAACCATAGATTTGGACATGCAACTAATTAGAAGCAACATTCAACCACCAAATTATGACATGCAAGATCTGGGTAGTTGTCAAAACTAACATGCAAGATCTGGGTAGTTGTCAAAACTGACATGCAAACTTCTACAACCACCAAATTCACCAAGAACTAACATGAAAATGATTAGAAGTAGAATGTAACCATAAATTTTAACATGCATCTGATTAGAAGAAACATGCAACCATAAATTATGACATGCAAAATCTGGGTAGTTGTCAAAACTGACATGCAAGATCTGGGTAGTTGTCAAAACTGACCTGCAACTTCTACAAACCCTCAGGCTGGCAAGATCATGGCTCTGATACCACTGAAATGTCCCTTTTCTGATTTTTCATGATATTTCCAACCTTTAATCAGATCTTTAAGATCAAACAACTAATATCACAAAGATCCTCCAAATTTCTCAAGAAACCCCAAATCGGGTATGCCAGAAATTGTGCCAAAAGCTTCACAGCTTCACCAATTACTAATAAATCTGAAAATGGAAATTTTTACAGAACTTTCAGCAGCATAACAGCCTACAAATTGACATTTCCAGATCCGTATAGCCTTTACACAACAGCTCAAAAATGTAGGACCAAAACTATGCTCATCGGGCTCCCGAAATAGCACAAAATATGCCCGGAAACACCACAAGAACACTAATAATCTATCTCAGAAGTTTAATCACGTCCCAATATATATATTCAGATCTATTTTAATAGCTTAAAGTCTAAAATACAGCAGCAACCAAAACTGATATGAAATACTCAACCGGAAACACCAAACTCTTACAAAAATACACCCGGAAACTCACAAATCTGCACTGTTCAGCACAAAGGCAAACTCTGTATGAGCATGCACATGGAATGGCTTCAAACTCCTGTCCTTAGCCTTCCTGGAAACCTGCAAACTCCCGTTCTTGGGTCTCCCTAGAAACCTGCAAACTCCCGTTCTTGGGTCTCCTTCTCCACAGGTTTGGCAGCCTCTGAAGAATAACAAAGAATGAGCGAAAATCAAGTCTGGAATCCCCCCAAAATGCCTCCAAACCTCTTTAAAAAGGGCATAACTGTAACTCACGTCCAAGAGAGGTTAATGAAACATATTTTAATAATAATTATCATTTATTAGTCCAACGGTTTCCAAAGATTAACTCCCTTTTTCCGAAACTTCACTTTCTTGGGCCTGCCTGCCTTAGCAAAGATTTTCTTTTTTTTAAATTATTTGAAAAGGGGACATGACAAAAAATCTTCAATAATTTTCCTTGGGCTTTAGTAGGTACCTTGTGTTAGTAGGCTAAATTGTTTCTATTTGAACTTATGCATATGAAAATGTATTGGATAATATTCATTTAGACTTTAGGTATGGCATTTATTATTACAAGAGATGAGAGTTTCTATTAATTATTTTATAACATATAGAAATTTAATCTTACTTAATTCAAAAAAATTGTGACACAAATAATTAAAGAAAGAAAAGTTAGAAAATGAAATTGAACTTTGTACAATAAAAAAAGTTAACAAAGTAACAATTAGGAGAGATGGAGATAGATACAAGGAGTCAAGTTAGAATTAATGATGATGATAAAATGTTAAAATTGGTTGGTACTATAATATAATATAACATGTAAAAATAAAGTTTATATGTCATTTCTATGAATCATTTAGTATCTTATTAATCTCATTATTATATGCATTTCCTATTGATTTGATTCTATTTTAATTTAAGAAAGAAATAATATAATTTAAAATCTAAACAATTTAAGTCTAGATTGATATTTATATAGTTTTATATTATTTTGGGTTTAACTTTGAATCTATTATTGTAGTACATAATTTGAGTATTTTGATATATTTATTAATCTAAAAAAACAATTTAAAGTTATATTTCTCTCTTAAGAAAAAATTCAAATCATTTTAGTGTAATCATAAATAAAAATATCACAAAATATATTTCTCACCACATAACATTATTGTCTTTGTACATGTCTACATAAGTCTATGTTTATAATCTCCAAATATTAAGTAGTGGTAAATGCTTTATTCTAAAATGTACTCCTTTTCTATTTTGTCATGACACATTCCTTATACATCATGTAAGAAGATTCTAAAAACATAGAAAAATCTCCGACTACACTAGAATTACTAACCTTCACTGTGTTATTATTTAAGTTCATATGAAGATATTGTATGTTCCATAAGAAACTATCATCAAATTTTGAAACAAAAAACTTATCTCAAAAGGATTTAAGTAAAACACATTATCTTTTATCTTTGTATGATTTACAACATCATTTATTTATTTATTTATCTTAGATTAAACATTTCCCATCTATGAATCATAAATGAAAACCCTTGTCTACAAGATGCCCAACACTTAGAAAATTATGTTTCAATCCATCAATACTTAAAACATCATCTATGTTTTCCATCAAGTGTTATTGAACCTTTCCCTTTTATCAAAAAGGGTGCATTGTCACCAAATCTTACAACACCTCTGTCATACCTTTTCATCTCAGAAAACTTACCTTTGCCACCTATCATATGATGTGAATATCCACTATCTATAATTCAGTCTAGTTTCTTCTTCTCAATACATGAAAAAAGTTAGTTTTCTTATTTAATAAGAGTTTCATCCATAATTACAACAAATCATATCTCATTCTTACAACACCTCCATCATACCTTTTCATCTCAAAAAAATTTCCTTTACCACCTATCATATGATGTAAATATCCACTATCTATAATTCAGTCTAGTTTCCTCTTCTCAATACATGAAAAAAGTTAGTTTTCTTATTTAATAAGAGTTTCATCTTTAATTACAAAATATACTATCTCATTCTTATTATCATTATCTTCAAAGTTAATTTTTTTCATCTCAATCTCATTATCAATAACACAAAGGCATTTCTTAGAAAATTATGACTAGTAGGGTTTAGTTTGACCTTAGAATCTCTTGTAGGATATCTTGATGAAAAATAACCAATCATCTTACATGAATAATATACCAAAGGTAACTTACCATTAAATGTTACGTTACCTTTTTCCTCTCTCTTAGTAACAAAAGCTTTGAATTCATCCATCTATCTTTCTTCTTCTTCAATTCATACATAATCCTTGGCATAATCTCTAAGGTTTCTACTAGTAGTTCTCACACTCTCTATTATTATAGTTTTATTGCGATGCACATTAGGTAGCCTTAAATTCCATTTCAATTCTAGGTAAAGACCCTCTTAATTTTGTAGTCTCAAAAGCTTGTAACTTACTAATTAATATCTCCCTATTCAATCCTTAGATGAGAGGAATGCTTCTTTAATGAAATTGACTATTTTATATCAAATGTAATGCCCCACCTAGAGAACCTTGGAACAAGGATTCAATACAAGCCAAGATATTTTTTTTACAAGTACAAATACACATGACAACATCATATAGGGATCACGAAGATTGTAATGGAAGACTATTCCAACAATTTAAGCAACCAATGAATCTTTGAATACCATTACCAAACAAAATGACAACCAACGAAGAATGCAAACAATTCTAAATTTGAAACATTCTGAATTCAAAATCCAATTACATGGTATTCAAGAACACCATAAAGGGTATCCAAAACACCTTCAAAAAAGTCTCGGTCAAACCAAAAAGTATCCACTACCTACCCAAATAGGTTTTTTTCAAAACCTAGGCAATACTTTCAATTAGCACAATACAATACATTCTGGCATCATAGACCTTTCTAATGAAGGTGTTGGGCAATACTTATAAAGAAGGCATGTGATAATTTACTAGTATCATAAGACCTTTCTCCAATAGGCATGCTATACAACAAAGTGTCACATGATAAAGCTTACAAGGGTATGCAATACTTTCCAGTATTGCACAATTCTTCTCCTTTGGATGTGGGATACTTTAAAGTATTGCCTAGTGTTGATGCATGGTCACCTAGAGAAAGAAAAAATTACTCTAAGGGACAAAAAAAAGGATAAAATTAGAGAACAAATCTCTACATCAGGGAGTAGCAAATCCACATAGATCAAAGAATGAACACTCAAGTGCATAAACAACAAGATGCCATGAACAAGAAAGAGGAACATCTATCCATATAAAAGCATAGAAGTAAAAAGAACATACTAAAATAAACATCATAGTGTACTAAAAGAAACAAAGTACATGGTTCCTCTCAACCGTCAATAGCATCATAAGACCATTGTGGATCCTAGCCATCCCCTGCACATAACATCCCAAACTACCAACTAGATCATTAGTGTTATCTTATGAGGATGCCACTACTAAAATGTGCTACAACATAAGAATAAGGAAATCTAATATGTTAAAATTAAAGCATTAGATAATCCAATAAGTCAACCACATCATCTATCATATGCTAAATGTCATATAAATAGAAAATCTAACATGCTAAACCAATAAGCAATAAATGCACCAAAGAAACAATTCACATCATCTAATCATATGTTAAACATCATAATATATGAATGTTTCAAATAAACTAGCATCATCTAAACATGATATCCAAGCATTGCAATTAAAGCATAAATAACAAGAAAGCATACTCCAGAACCTGAAGTATCAAGTGGAAATATCTAGCAACAGTTGCTTTAGGATAAAAGACCATCTCTATGCATAGGTCCCTAGTAGTGGTATAGGTAGCTACGCCTTCCAACCATATAGAAATTGTAGGCCCACTCCCATTGTGCTGATGGAGATAATGATCTAACCACAAACACACACGAGGCAAATGTCCATGGCTAACACACACGCAAAATAGTACAATGGTTAAAACCAAGAACATAGGGGTAGAAGTACAAAGTTGTGTCACCTTTCAGGTTGACTTATTAGAATGATTGAATTTGAGTATTTCTATCCAAAAACAAATTTTGTTCAAACATATGATCTAGATAAAATTATTCTAGCTAAGTTATATATGGTCTCATACTTTTCCAATTGGAAATGTTTATTAAATGCATATTTTATACTAGTTTGTATCTAATTGATAAAGAAATAAAAAATTTGGAAAAATGTCATTTCAATAACTCTTATTATTTTTTATCATATTTTTTTAGTAACATATAAACAACATTTTATAGAGCTCAAAGTCAAGAATATTCTAATATAGATTTTATAGTGTTTTAATTAGATATAGTATATTGTAATTAAGAAATCAAAAAATACGTATTTTAATACTAAAAAAGATGATGATTATGAGAAAGAAAGAAATATTAAATCATATAAAATTAAATTAAAAATTTTATGACGTTCTATAGGAGAGAATTCTCTTTTAGAATGCATTTTTTTTTTTCCAGTTAGAATAGATCTATTTTGAAAAATGTGGTGGGAGATGAAAACTATTGATTTTAGGTGAGTTGAAATTTGAATCACCATAAAAGATAAAATGTATGTCTAAAGTTAATATTTATTTTTGATTGTTCTAGCTATATATGTCATCTATAACATATTCTCATTTCAAATAGAAATAAGTTTATTTTCATCTAGTTTAGTGGTGGGAACTAGACCCCTAATTTTCAGTGTTTTTAGCAACTAAAAAATTATCTATAAAAATGAGAAAAATATATCAATTATTATTCCAAATAATTATTTAAAATTATAATATTAAACTTCATCCATTTTTATACATTTCATTATTTTACTTAATTTTTAAATTCTTAAATAATAATTCTAGTTTTATGTCATTGCAGGTGAACAATTATACTTTTGTTAGGCTTTTCCTTTACAAAATGGTAGCATAGGTTTGTGCTTTTACCCATAGATAATGCATAAACTATTTTTCCTATTCAAACACTCAGTGAGCTGTTAAGTAGGGGATAACATTATGGAGAGTCACTTGGCATCAACAAGCTCAAGCTCAGAATGTGTATCTTCAACTCCCTCGATGGTAAGGCTCTAGCATAGATTATTAAGTTTTATTACCATCTAGTGTTTTATTTAGTTATCACTTAATTAAAAATTCCTTTGCCAACCCTTTGAGCACAATGATCACTAGGATATGAGGTAGAAGCCCCCTCCCTATGCTACCCAACCCTACCCATGCTCATCCAATGATGAGTGCTTGTAGGCATGGAAATTCTCAACCCAGCCCAAGTGATCACAACTTTCAAAAAATCCACAAAAGATTGGGTCTCGCAACTCACCCAAAAAATGTATGTACATGTACTCATGTGTGGATACCACCATCACAAAGATCATAACACAAGGACTAGACAAGAATAGAAGAAAAATATCACTCAACCAAAACAAGCTTCGGAGGATAGATTCTACATGAATCTCAAGGCCCAATAAAACTATACATCATGAAATAACTCAACGGACCTCAATCTAGGAGTATGGGTTCTACATGAATCCCAATGATACAACAAGACCAAACATCATGAACTAACTCAACCGGCCTTAATCTGGGAGTATCAATTCTACACGAATCCTAGTGTCCATGATAGAATATCTAAGGTCCAAATGAAACCATAACACTAGGTATAAAATCACTCAACTAAACACAAAGTTGGGAGTAGGGATGTGGCATGCATCCTAATACAAACATAATAGTGCAATAATGGTCTGATTAACATTCAAACAAATGATCTAGGTCCATAACCAAACTCATGCCGAGAAAATCTGAGAAACTAGGCAACATGCAAAATGAGGTTAAAACCTCAAAAAAAAGGAAAAATTAAAAATTAAAACCAATTTGGTCTTTGGGTCAAAAAAATGGGTTTAGACACAGTATGCAAAAATGACCATCATAACAGTGCGAATCCCTAAACCCTCATCACAAAAATAGGGAAAATGTTCATACACGACCAACTGGGTAGAATCAACAAAAAAAATGGAGGGGAGCACTAGTTCCCAACCTCCTAACAAATGAATACTAAAAAAAAGTTGAAACAGAGAAGAAACAATAAAAAAAGAGGGTCTTACTTCATAGCCAAAAGGAGAAAAGTGAGAATCTAAACCATAAAATAAAAATGTCATAGAAGTAGCCAAAAATTGTGGCAATCCAAGGTCTCCTTAAGATGGATCCAATGAGACCAACCTCACAATGATCCCACACCCATAGCTTCCACAATGAACAAAAGAGTAAATCCTCATGAAGAGGATTTTGGGTTTTACTCTCAAACTTTCTAATTCAAAAGTGACAAGTGAGGAATTAAATTCCTTTTTGGATACTTATTCACTTTTTGAGTGGATAATCAATTAGGAAAAATAACCAACCAACCTAGTTAAACCCTGAATTGATCCAAACAAAAATAATTTATTCCCAATAAGAGGAATTGACCTATGGAAAAGCTACCAAAAATTAAATTCAATAAATTTTTTTTGGTGTAAATAATTATTCACTATTTACACTTTACTTAAGTTTACTTAGGTCAAAGAATTATTTTATTATTTATTAGTGAGACACTTAGGACTTTGCGTACTTTTATGAGTTTTCATGTTGAAAACATAGAAGTAAGAAACTCTAATTTAGCACATGGTGTTTACAACATTATTTTGTGTGCTACACCTTTTTAGGCTTATCCTCTGATCATCACACTTACTCTTGTGCTTAATGGAGGGTAACCCACACCTGGTGGACATGTGCCTTGTATGACTTGTCATGTTGTTGATTCCTATGCATTATAGAAGCATTCTAGAGGCCTTTATATATAGGCACTTGTAGTGTACTTACACAGAATAATTAATAGCAATAAATCAATTGTGGATATTGTTATTCTGATCATACTCTTTTGGTCTACTATTGTGCTTGTGCTTGAGTTCCTTGATCTTGGGTGGATTTTTCCCTAACATAAATTCTTACATGGTATCAAAGCTTGGGGAATTTCTCTTCACATAGTCATTTGAGACTATTCTTGCTTCACCTCTCTAAGGACACCTTGACCAAGATCCTGAGTATCACAGTCATTGGGAGAATCTAGACCCAAAGTGGACCTCACCATTGCATCTTGAACATCGATTCAGTGAATTTTGACTGTAAATTCACCTATCCTAGGCCATAGTTGAATTCAAGGCAAAACTTTTATTGCAAACTGGCACTCGAAGGCTTGATTTGCAAATCTAGTATGATCATTTTAGATCTGTACATTTAATTTTTAGATCTTCATTTTTTTCATCTACATCTCTACAATTTTTTTTGGATTTGCATTATTTTCCAAGATATTTTTGGCCATAAGGCCAGTAGGAAATTTTTTTGTAGGTGAAGATTAAAACTTCTTCGTGCAAATAAGATATTTGCATCACATTCAAAAGTTAAAAAAATACCCCAAAATAGATTTTATTTCATCAAAATTGGAAATCTAAGGCAAAATCTAGAGCCATTTGATTTTTGGAGGTGTGATGACAATGATTCAAGAAAAATAATAACAAAGGTAATTTTCAAACAGTGATATCTCCCCTCAGATGGGCTCCTTTTTGCAAGCAATTTTCTGTATTTTGGAGTAGAATTTCATGATCTACACATTGGTGTAGGTGGTTTGAGATCTCTATTCTTGAAGTTTTTCTACAACTCATAAATCCCAATTTTTGTCATGCCAAATGATTTGTATGGCCTCATCTGGACTCCAAATTAGGTTCTATTTTTTTCAAAAGTGAATATTCTTTGGTCTACTTTCTAGATCTATAATAAGATTATAGGTTCTATGGACATAAATTCTTCTTTCATAAATAGGCCCTAAATTTCCCATTATAATTGCACTACCTATAAAGTGCCAAATCATACATTGGGGTGTTTGATTGATTTGTTTTTACATCTTGGGGGGTACATTGATTAGTTCATCATAAAAGAGGTAGATTTATTTACCTTGACACCACAAAAATATCATCAACAGAGTCAATTGGTTATCACTTATCTTAGTTAGCATAATGCATTACCATATGTGAAAGTACTTTCATATGATAGTGACACTAGTTCCCTCATTTGTCATACACTCTTTCTCTATATAGATATAGAGGTTATATATTCACTTGATGGCATGAAGTCATCTGATTTATATGATTATTGGATCTATCTTTGGGAGCTGTATGGAGATCCACACATTCCTCCAGTCCCAAAGATCTTTTACCTCCAGTTGTAGTTGCATCTTCTCTAGATGAGATCACACCTCTAGATGCTCTTGATGCTACTCCTAATCTAGTTCCAACCATAGTTGCTTCAAATTTAGTGCAACAGGCTACTCTATATCTTCCTACTTTAACTTCATGTGACAACTTCTTTCTAGCTATTGCAGCGTTATTCGTAGAGTCTCACATTGAAGATGTGGGAGACATCATTGATGATATTCATCTTCTCTTTGTTGAGGAAAACACTTCATCTATTTCCAAAGTGATAGGTTCATGTACTTTGGCATAGCAAGGTACACCTTGTCTTCCAAAATTAGTGGATGACTTCTTAATAGATATTTTAGGTTTGTTCATGGAGTCACACATAGCAGATTTGGGAGACATCTTTGATGACATACATCTTCTCTTTGATGAAATAGATCCTTCTTCAGCTGTTGTGAGGGCTCACTCTTACCCTCATGTTCATTCTCTACATGATCAGTCATCACAGGTTGATATGATTGTGGATTCTTATGTGCAGTAGTTGTAGGATGTCTCTTTATTATTTGAGGAGACACTTTGTTCTTTGGGACATGTTCTACATACATCTTTGCTAGATCTACACTTCTTCTTAGTAGTATTAGAAGGATCCACCATCAATATCAACACAGGGATAGTTGAGTAGGTTTCAGAGACAACTTTCATCATCATGATTATTTCTACACATAGGGAAAGCATCTCACCTACACCTCTTCCATTGTTTCTTCCAAAAGGTAGGAACATCATTCAGTGATCATGGATCAGCTTCTACATTGGAGCAGCTATCACTATGTAACACACCACATTTGGGGGGGGGGAGGACTACCTTGTCTCCTTCTTCTTCTCTTTTATGGGGGGAACTTTTTCCTCTTATGGGGTTTTGTCCTACTTCTCTTTTGTATATACTTGATGTATGTCATAATGGGGGGTCTTGATTACTCCATCCATCCATGCATCCTATATTTTCATCTCTCTTTTTGGGGGAGGGTTTTTCTCACAAGGTTTTCCCTCTTTCTCCACTTTATAAGAGATTTCATTTCATTATGTACATGGGTACCTAAAATGGCCTAGTCGCTGGGACCCATTATGCATTTCATCCCAGTTTTTGTAAGCTTAAGTGCATTCCCCTAAGTTGCACATAAGGGATGGTGTTGGTGTAAATAATTATTCACTATTTACACTTTACTTAAGTTTACTAAGGTCAATACATTATTTTATTATTTATTAGTGAGACACTTAGGACTTTGTGTACTTTTATGAGTTGTCACGTTGATAACACAGAAGTAAGCAACTCTAATTCAGCACATGCTATTGAGTTTTCATGTAGACAACATAGTTATTCACACTCCTATCTTAGCACATTGTGTCTACAACATTATTTTTTGTGCTACACCTTTCTAGACTTATCCTCTCATCATTACACTTAACCCTATGATTAATGGAGGATAACCCACACCTAGTGGACATGTGCCTAGTTGTATGACTTATCATGTTGTTGATTCCTATGCATTTTAGAAGCATTCCAGAGGCCTTTATATATAGGCAGTTCTAGTGTACTTACACACATAATATTGAATAGCAATAAATCAATTGTGGATATTGTTATTCTGATCATACTCTTTTGGTCTACTATTGTGCTTGTGCTTAAGTTCTGTAATCTTGGGTGGATTTTTCTCTAAGGAAAATTCTTACAAATTTAAAGCCTAAAAACCCAAAAATACAAAAATTTTCTTAACAACTTTCACAAAAAATGTGAACCTCTAAATGCACAATCATGCTTACTAGTCTAATCACATGATGCAATTGAGTTTGTATTTAATAATCACCAAAAAGATTAATTAAACAATTAAAATAAGGATATGTCAACCATACAGGGACAACATTGGTAAAATATGAATGGCTAAATCACTAACTCCATGTGCTACACTACCAGGGATATAAATCCCACACACTAAACAACACAATCAATTGCAATTGTATATAATAACATAGCCAAAGTAATAAATGTATTAAATGACTAATTTAACCATTTATTCCATTATACAAAAATAGTCCATTTACATCACTCATGTTCACATATATCATAAGGAAGAAAGAATGAAGTACTATAGCATTAAATACATCAGATAAAACCAATTAGAGATATGTCCAAATACTAGATAACTAGATATCATTGTAAAAAAAAATGTCATCTCAAAATGGCATCGTCATGCAAATATGATAAACTAAACAACATGATAGTCTTAACATCTATGATACTAAAATCAAAGTATAACATCTGACCCTTAGGTCATCTCAAATGTAAAACATAACATGAGTAGCAAGTATCTCTAGGATCAAAATATAACAAGGTAAATATCCACAACACATAACCAAAGAATCCAACATGGACAATGCATTTCTAATTATTTAAGCATTTAATAATGGTTGATTACACAACATGAAAAGGCACTTAAAATACATAAGTGAACACAATCATAAACATGACTAACTACTTCCTACAACACAATAGTAAATTTTGAGCCTCTTATTTGAGAGGTATTGGGTTTGACTCTCCATGAACTTAATAAATAATAATCATTATTCACAACATTTAGGGGGTTTTGTTCCTGGTTGAGAAACAACTGAGGGAGCTATAATAGCCCATGAGACCCTTCATTCCATCAAAGAACATAATATTTCAGCCTTTGTTGTCAAATTAGATATGATGAAGGCTTATGATAAATTGAATTGGTCTTTTCTTCTAGGTGGTGTAAATGGATTAAGGCTTGCATTTTAGGTGCACATTTTACTATTCTCATTAATGGTGCACTAGTATGTTTCTTTTTATCTTCCCAAGGAGTTCATTAGGATGACCCTCTTTCTCCATTCTTGTTTATCATTATGGCAGAGGCCCTCAGCAGAGTTATTAACTATTTTAATCAAAAAGGGTTGTGGAAAGGTATCAATATTATAGGTACGTATTTTTCCATCACCCATTCTCTTTTTGCTAATGATATTGTACTTTTTGGATCATCTACATATCAATAAGCACATAGTATGAAGAAAGCCATTGACCTATATACATAAGTTTTAGGTCAATGTATCAATGCAACTAAGTCTAAGATTTATGTTTTCAATACTTCCCAAGTGGTCTCTCAAAGAATAATCCATCTTCTTAGTTTTCCCTGTGATCGTTTACCTTCTACATATCTTGGTGTTCCCTTTCTTATGGGATTAAACAAACCCTCTTATTGGAAATCTGTGACTGATCATATCAAGAGTAGAATTAGTGCTTGGAAGGTTCATTGATTATCCCTCTTAGGTAGAATTTTACTTATCAGAAATGTTCTTTCTACCATTCCTAACTATTACTTCTCCATTCTACAACCCCCCAAAGGTATCATCTCTCAAATTGAAACTTTAATTTGCACCTTTCTTTGGCTAGATAATATGAATGGTCAGAAGAAAATATCACTAATTTCTATTCATGCTATGTCAACCTCTTATTGAATAGGAGGTGTCAGGCTTCCCAATATTACCAATAGGAATAAGGCTTTTAGTGCTAAACTTGTTTGGAAAATGTATGAAAGACCCTCTACCAAATGGTGTCACCTTTTGCAAGAGAAATATTTAGATAACTTGGAACCTTCTACAGTTCTCACTATGCTAGACTTGCCAAAGGGGTCCATCATTTGGGATTTCATGATGGCTTCTCAAGAAGTTATTACTTCATTCATATCATGGAAAGTGAACAATGGGGATAGTGTCAATTTTTGGTAAAATTCATGCAATGGATTCCCCCCCCCCCCCTTGCCACTATTGATTCTCTAAAGGATTTTTCAAACATAGAGATTCAAGCTTAAGGAACATCATTTTCTTCTTATGTCTTAGCTACTCATAGGTTCACAGGGCTAGTCATTTGGCAAGACCCCTCATCTCTTCCTATATCCCACAACTAGGTTGCTTCTTTCAAAAAAGTTCTAGCTAAAAGGAATGCCTTTATGTCTAATCATCCACATTGCCTCTTTTGTGTTCCAGCTAAAGATGGTAAAGACCCTATTAAAGTTGGATACTTGGCTCTCCAACACAACCAATATAATTAGACCACATATTGTGCTTTTGAATTCTACTAGAATAGCTCAGTTCTACCAAAAGCATGATGTTTTGCATGGCTTTCACTTAAGAACTGAATTTTAACTATTGGTCATCTTTACATATTGAAAATTTCTTATCCCTTTATCTATGTGTTTTATCTACAAGCTATAGAAACAACAAACCACCTCCTCTTAAACTGCACTTTTACCCAAAAGTGGTGGCATTTTTTCCTTGATAAGATTAATGTCCATATGCCTTTACCTAATTTTCTATGGGATTTTTTCTAAGCATGGCTAATCTTATACACTAAATCAATGTTTCTATGTCTTTAGAAGTTCATTGTTACATCTATAGGATGGGCAATTTGGTGGGAAAGAAATAATAGAATTTTTAGATAAACGTCATCTCCAATACCTCAATTTTTGGAAGGGTTAGAGAGATCAATTGTTGAGCTTGTAAATTCTTCAGGAAGTAAATATAAGGGTAAACATGTTTTTTCTCCTTGGGATGGCTATATTATTCAGTGATGGAAGGGTTTACTTTTCCCTTATCTTCCTGCTCCATTATGTCCATCCAAGATTCCTCTTATCTGAGCACAAACCCAGTGGATTCCTCCAAGTGAGGGTTATTTCAAACTCAATTTTGATGGGGCCTCTAGAGGAAATCTAGGAAACTCTCACTATGGCATAGTCATTAGAGATTTTAAAGGTCATGTGATTGTAGCAAAATCATCTTCTCTCCTCCAATCTACTAATAAAAAAGCTGAGGACATGGCTTTTCTTTTTGGTTTGGAACTTGTAAAATCACTTTCTATATCTAAGCTACATGTTGAAGGGGATTCATCAATTATTATTAATGCATGTATTAATCATAATCTATGTAATTGGTTCATACAATATATACTACATCATGTATAGTCTCTTCTTGATTCAATCTTTGAATTTTACATCATGCATACTTATAGAGAAGACAATCGTTTAGCTGATTGTCTAGCTAATTTGGGTACTAACAGGGTTTATATTAACTCTTTACTTTCCCTAATTAACCTCCTTAATCTCCCCAACATGATTAATATTATGACAAAATAATATGTTTAAAATAAGGCTGAGTCCTCCTCATTTTTTATTTGATAGTAAACCATGTCTTCTCTATGATTTCGCATGGTTTTACTTTTATGGATCTCACTTGCTCTTTTGAGATATTATATGCAAGTTAGGGTCTTGGATTACACTCGCATAATGTGGCTTTCTAATATCATGGTCTGAATTGAAGTTATGGATGTAGATTAGGGATGGTAATCTTTATGACATATTTTGGTAGGCTTTGGGTCTTATCTCTGGCACCAACTAATGAATTGTATTCATATGAGTCTTGGGCTCTTTGTAATTACTAAATTCTCAATTTGAAAATGCCTAGGGAAATATTCATTAGTGCTGATAGATACTCTCTCTTGTTGCAATTTTTCTCCTTCTGCATTCCCTTTTTGTATCAGGCAATGACCAAAGTTTTCTTCTCTAGTTCTTTTCTCTAGAAGCTCTTTTGAACCAGTTATTATTAATATAAATATAATATTTCATCAAAAAATTAAAATCTCTACACACATCTCTAGTAATCATGGAACAACATCATGATACCACATTGATCCTTGTAACCACTATCACAAACGTCAGTGAACCATAAATCACATCATAATCTCATAAATCAACCATAAACATAAATAAAGAAACTGATACAGTAACATAAATCGAATCAACTCAAGGGTGTAGACCATTCATGGTCCAATCACAATCCCAACTCAAGGAGAGATCAACAAGGTTGCATCCATTAGGATGACTTACAAAAGTCAAATGGGAGAGGCACTATATCAAATATCAAATATATTTTTGATCAATTTCATATTCTAATATAATTCCTCACATCTTCTTTATTCTTATTACAATCTTTGTGATTATTTTTACATATACTCTTATGGTTTCATATTCATGATTTTTTGAAATCTCTAATCCATCTTTCTAGTTTTTTTTTTAACTTAGCCTTCTTTTTATATTCATCACCTTCATATAAATTTTCTAGTTTAATCTAGATATGATGGACTAAATCAAGTTATTTTACCTCAACAATTTATAATTTGAATAGGGTTATAACTAATGCTTCTCTTACAATCATATTGTAGTAAAATATCTTATTTTACTTATATTTTCTTGAAGATATCTCACTTTCAACTTTGACATTAGTTTATTCCTTTGTGATAAGCTAATAATCAATTTGGGCATATAGATAAAGTGTGTGCACACCTTAATATTTCAAGTGGTATACTAATCACCATCAAATTTAGGACTTGCCTTCATGTAAGCCATTATAGATATCATCAATCTACTAAGATTCATTCTCAAAGAGAACCTAGTTCTCTAATACCAATTATTAAGAATGAAATTCCTCACACAATTGATAAGTTGGGGGGTTGAATCAATTGTGAGAAAATATAAATAAATCTAAATTATAAAAATTATTACTAGTAGTAATAATGATGATGCATAAAAGTAAGAAGCCATGCACTATAACAAAATAATTTTTTCAATTAGGGAAAAAAATGATAGTATCCTAATATATAATTTCCTTGTGAAAGGATGTGACCCTAGGTATTAGGAGTTGAATATAGTTTATGTAGTATAACATTCCATGTTAAAGGATATATCATTGTTAGGAGATCTTGAACCCTCATAGAAGGTTTTAACCATATTAAAGATTGATAAGAGTAATTAGATTTACTATCCAAATGCTTTGAGCAAAGTGATTTAGATATATCTTTTAGGATAACACATCCAATAAGCATGATCTGATTGATTTGTAACTTACCAAAAAAGTTCCTTTGAATTCCACTAATCATCTAAACAATATCTGTTCTCTTCTCTAATAATTTATCACCAAGGTTTGCATCTAAGCATCATACCTTATACATCCCAAACAAGGAAAATGTCTTTCCTTGATACCCATTATCAAAAAATTAATTATGCCATCCCTTTAGAGATTCCACAATAAATAATTAGTTATATAAGACCATGCTAATACATACTCAAATTCAAAATAATATATACAACCATTACATAAATTATCCAAGGATCTATGTTAAGAATATGACATTTTCCACTGATAATTTACATGCTACAATAACCCAGTTAGTTGTCATTAAAATTCATTGCACATTATACACCAATGAACTTCCTATACCAAGACAAATAACTCACAAATATGAATATAAAATAATGAAAATATCTACTACCATCTTCCATACTCACCAACATTAATTAATTCTCACCATTAAGATATAGAAAAAACTCTATAACTTACTCTATCATATTTTCTTGCACACTCAACTACTACCTATCTTTATAAAGGAAATCATAACTCATCTAGAATATCATATAAAGTATCTAGAGAATATAAACATGATGGCTATCCTCATTCTATTAAAAAAATGTAATCTTGTATATCTAATTGTGTGAACCATTATCTACATTAATTTTTTAAGTTACCAATGGTATACAAAAATCTAAATATGTTATGAACCAAGGAATATATGTTGACATCAATAACAAAACCTATCATGAATACAACATTTCTAAAACACCCCTTGGTGACAACAATATCCTCTATTTCCCACAATTATTCAAGTTAAGCTAGCAATATTAGAATTATTTATATGGTTATTATTCTAGTTCATGTGATTATATATTTTTCTATTGGATAATGTTCAAGTTTATGTGAAAATAATTAAACAACTTAGAAGTCATAACTTAGCCTCTTGCATCAATCAAATAACTAACATCAATAAGTTTAAAAATCTTAATTCTTACACTAGTCACTTTGATATCCTTTAAAGTGGCGATTTTATAAAATCAATGGTTTCATAATTTCTATTTTTATTTTTAATTTTTTTCTTTCAACTTTATCAAGACCATGCAATTGGAACTGGGTTCTTGACCAAGGAGAAGATTTTTATAGTTCACATTCCAATGATGCTCTTCAACACCATTACGTTCCAAATTATCAAGATACTTACAAACGAGTTTCTATTTGTAAGTGTTGGTGGGCTTAATACATGGGTTCAAATATACATAGAAGTTGAAATCTATGGATTGGGAATTGAATTCATAACTTCACAAGGCTCAATTTTGTACTAGAGAATTGATTTACATTTTTGTACAATCTTATTTCTACCATAGTATGGTTTTTTTTTGTTTTTCTAGTTATTCATCTTGAATTTAATTTCATGTTTCAAATAACATTTTTCATCAATTTTCACTAGATAATTAGTCAATATGTATGTACAATCTTGTTTCTAATATAGTATGATTTTATAATCTATTTCTCTTGAATCTAGTTGCATGTTTCAAATAATATTTTTCATCAATTTTGCAGTATTGAATTGATCCATGTTTATGCACAACCTAATTTCTACTAAATTAAGGCTTCTTAATATGTTTGTCTAGAATCTATTTTTACATTTCAAATAACATTTTTTATGATAATAAAATCTAATTTCTTATCTATATTGTCAAGATGTACATTTTACTTATGTAGATAATGGAGCAAAGGCATATGTAATTAAGCTTTATTATATAATTGTTGACCTTAAGTATTCATATAAATAAATAATAATTCCACTTTTTAAAAATATCTATATTAAAAAAAGAAAGTTTAAAAAAAATTCACAACCTAATAACTATTTATGTCATTTTCATCTTATTTTCACTTATTGAAATAAATAAAATAAACTAGTAATGATTTGGATAGTTACAATGTAATTGTGTTTAGCTAGCTTTTGATTGTTGTTTATTTTACATTTAGAATAATAAAAAAGAGAGCGAGGAAAAAGAAGAATCATGATCTATCATGAAAAAAATGAGATCTGTTATGCTCACATCTCTCTTTCTTCTACCTTATGTACACATTTGAAGAGATCAACATAATTGAAGTTATAGATCATGCAACTTATTTGTGTTACCAAAATTTTATTAATGGGAAAGATAAGGATGAAGGTTAAAAGAGAAATTTTAAGTCAAATTTGTAAACAAGATTTTTCAAATGATGAAATGATAAAATTGGAGAAGTGTAATTCAGAATTGGTGAATGATTAAAAATTTTGGAAATGAAAGATATAATTATTTATGTTGAATTAAGAAAATTAAAATAGAATTGAAAAAGGTTAACAATGAAAATGTTGAATTAAAGAACAATTTAAAATTATTTGATAAATTGAAGAAGGAGAATGAAGATTCAAGTAAGAAGGTAAATATTTTGGAAAAATATATTGAGATCATGAAATCAAAGTCATTAGTTTGTGATGTTGCATGTGAAACAAGAGATTTTTGTGCACTTAATACATATGATATAGTGAAAGTTTCTTTTGGCAAAGATGATAGAAATGAAGGTAAGCAAAAAATTACAAGTATAGATGCAAATTTTTATGATGATAATAATAGATGTTTTAAAAATAATATTGGTTTAAAGGTTATGTAGAAAATTGCATTTCAAGGAAGCCAACTATAAAAATATGGGCAAGGTATGAAAAATCCCATACAATCTATTTGGAGGCAAAAATTTGAAGGTATTGGATTTGGAGAGAGAGAGAGAGAGAGAGAGAGAGGAGAGAGAGAGAGAGAGAGAGAGAGAGAGAGAGAGAGAGAGAGAGAGAGAGAGAGAGAGAGAGAGAGAGAGAGAGAGAGAGAGAGAGAGAGAGATATGATGTTGCTAGTGTTGCAAGTTCGAACAAATCAATTCAAATTAAGGAATGTGTTACATGTTCTCATCATCATAGAGGACATAGAAAAAAAAATGTTTGGATCTTCAACCATGGTGAATTTGTGGGTTGGAGAATCAGAGTGAAAAGACTTGTTGGAATAGATGTTGTTATAAAGAATCTACAAAAAATTGTATGTAGGTTGACTGTGGATGGATCGATGGATCTTGTTGGCAAAAGGTCACAAAGATGTTGGAAATTTTGTACAAACCTCAATGTTTGCATGTCAAAAGTAATAGTGGTGGATCCAAGTTCTAATGTTTAAGTGAATTAGTTGATGACTACTTGTTTTTATTTATACATGGAAATGTCATGAGTATTCTCTATACTAGAGGAAGGAGAAGAAACCAAGCCTTATGATCTCTCATGAAAGAGAGAAAATGAAAGAGAAAAATTGATAATTAGTTAGTTGAATTATATTAGAGTACTATGTGAATCTATAAGACTACTTTAATGAAGAGTTTCACTTTGAGATGAATCAATCACAATGTAAGCTCACTTGATATCAAGGAGGAGTATGTTGATAAGTGATGTTGATAGAAAAAACAAATTTTTTTAAAGGATATTTAAGTTTTTTTTTTTTTAATGTAAATAAGGAATGTGCGCGCGCACGCACGGGTGTGTGTGTGTGTGTGTGTGTGTGTGTGTGTGTGTGTGTGATTTAGTTTTATCCCTTAGTGAATGGAACTTGTCTAGGTACATGTGTATCTATTTTTATCCCTTCATAAATTCTACACCTATATCTCAATCATAACCTATTATAATTGAGAACTTAATAGTATTGTTGTAGATTATAGATATGTGGAAATGTGAAAGCTTGAAGAATATAAAAGGTATTATAGGCCTAATAAATATAAAATAAATTTTTATGTGTGATTGTGCCAATTTAGAGGATCTCTCCAGTTTTATAGATCTACACCTTGTCAAAGAGATGGAGATGATTAGCTATGACAAATTTTTGAAAGAACTCATATCATGGAATTCCAAATGCATATAACATTGGGAAGACATGGTGAAATTGAAAATGTTGTAGATAGTAGCAAAAAAACAAAAATCTCTTCAACTGTGTATTCAGGTTATAAAAGTATTCAAGTTTTCTTGTTAAATTTTTTTCACCTAACTAATTATTTATTTCATGGGTCTTGGGATTGAAAATTAATTTGGTAATAGTGTTGGATCATTCTTCCACCAATTCTCTTCAAGTATTGTTTTTTAACTTTTTCCACTCTTTTGATCTTCCATTTTTCTAAATAAGTTGGGGGTTTCTCCACTTTTATGACTTATTAATATTTTTCCAAAACAATAGTTTCCTAGCTCATCTCTTGCAACATCTTATCAAGTAGATTTGTCAATTTTGTTTAGTTGGTTCGCTTGATCTTTAATTCCTAGTTTGATTATTTTATTTTATTTTATTTGTTAATAAATTTGAAAGTGAACATGTTTCATGGAAATTAGAGAAAATATGTACAAAGTTTGTGATAATTAATGAGACTAGATTTTACCTGTTTGATTTAAGATACCAGAGCTTTAGGGGGCTAGATTTTCCTACTTCCAAATTCTTAAAAATATTCAAAATGATAGAGCTTGTGGAAACTAATAAATTATGACTACATTTAATTTTGTACTTTACTTTAAATGGTAAATTTTGTAATTTAATTTAAATGGTAACTTGACATCTAATTGATATTCCTCCTTATGGTGTCTTGGATTAAATGTGCCACATCGAAGAGCATATGGTTGAATTGGTTAAGATTGGTTATAATAGGGTTCTATTAAAATAACTCATACAGTGTCAAATTCAATAATAAAGTGTTTGTGTGGATTTAGTTACAAGGTAAAAATAAAATTTTTAATGCATAATAAAATCCTCCAAATAAATGGTTCTATAGGTTACAAAGGAGAAAAAGGTTTAATAATTTACCTTGGGATTTAGTAGGTACCTCATTTTAGTAGGATGAATTATTTTAATTAAAAATGGTAGGAAAAGGGTCTTCAACCTAGATAATAGGAGAAAGGAAAGACCATCTCTACATTAGGCCATTATAACCAACTAGTAGAAAAGTAAACTCTAACCCTAGCGGTTAGAGTCACACCCAAAACTTAAAGAACAACACAATAATCAAAACATGTCATGTTATTCAAATAATTTAAAGAATCTACACCTAAAAGTAGCATAAGTCTAAATTTTAAACTACTAAACTTACTAGCTAGAACAAAGGTCTTACTACCTTAATAGTAGTGGGGATTAACATTGTTATCAATGAAAAGAAACTATCTCAACAACATCAAGGAAATAGAAACATAATTTAAAAAAACACAAATTAAATAGCTAACCACTAGAATACTAAAAAGGTTTTAAAAACATAGAAAAGAGGAGCTAGGCCTAGTTTATGTCCTCCTAATCTTCATTAAGGTACTTGATCTCCTCCATCTAGTTCTTGACATGTGTGGCACTATTTATCTTGTCAAAATTTTCCTCCATGGTTTGGATTTCCTTTCTCCACTTAATCTTCTTTTTGATCACCCCAAGCACAACCTTTCTCATCAATTCCTTTTCTATCTTTCAAATTATGGAATCAACCACACCAAAATCAAGTCTAGTGATGCCCTTATTTAACTTATTTTTTATCACACCAATATTCTTATTATTTCCAGTTAAACTCTTTTCATATTACTTATTGAAGTCTTCTAGCTATCTCTACACAAATGTAGGGCATAAATTTTTTTCTCTAAGCCCATTTTTATTAGAGGACTTGAAGTCTTAATCATTGGAAATCCCTAGGTCCACCACCACTTTTGTTTGTTTGGGAATCTAGATTTTCTCATTAGATTCATTCACTTCTACTTCAAAATTCATATTTTTAGAGGAGAAACCCCTAGCTTTCTCCAATGTTTTCTCCACTTTCATCTCTTCTAACTTATCCTCCATTTGAGAATTGCGAGACTCCTCCTTTCCTTCATGTAGCTCTTCCTTTTTTTGTTCTTTAATCTTGTTGATCTTCTTTTTCTAGAACTAATATTTCCCTTATGATTTTTTGAGTTTGCAGCTCTTTCCTCTACCTCTAAATAAAAAAATTTCTCCCCATCATTATGGTTGATTTCAATAATGCCATCTACCATCTTTCATTTTTTTAGCGGTAGTGGCAAGGCTAGATTTAGTAGAAGCATTCTTTCATTGTTGGGGGGCTTCAAGTAGAAGGGATTGTTCCACGAAAGTGTTAAGCTTCTTGGACTTTAATTATTTCCATTTAGACTTATGCATATGAAAAGGTGTTGTGTGATATTGATTTAGCCTTTAGGTATGTCATTTCTTATTATAAGAGATAAGAGTTGCATTATTTTTTATATCGAATATAGAAATTATCTTATTTAATGTAAAAAATTGATGAAAAAATGAGTCAAGAAAGGAAAGTTAAAAAAAATGAAACGGAACTTTATGCAATAAAAAAATGTTAATAAAGTAATAATTAGGAGAGAGGGAGATAGATACAAGGAGTTTAGTTAGAATTTATGATGATAACATAATGTTAAAATTGGTTGGTACTATAATATATTATAAAATGAAAAAATATAAAAAATTATATGTCATTTCTATGAATTATTTATTATCTTACTAATCTCATCATTATATAAGTTTCTCATTAATTTTATTCTACTTTAATTTTTTAAAAATACGATAATTAAAAATCTAAAAAACTTGAGTCTAGATTGATATTTATATAGTTTTACATAATCTTGGGTTTAACTTTTAATCTATTATTTTAGTACATAATTTTAGTAATTTGGTATATTTATTAATCTAAATTTTACTTAAATAAAGTTATGATTTTCTTTCTTGTTTAGAATACTTTTTTATTTAAATAGATTTGTAATACTTAACAAAACTTTAGACTTACAATTTGCAATTCTATTTTAAAATTAAAACATTCATATGTAAAATTTGACAATCTTTGTCTCTAACTATTATAGACATAGGGGGGAAGAAGGGGCATCACAACCATGGGTAGGATCAAAGCAAAGCTAGGTTGGATAGGCTAGAGAATTCCATGCATTACCTAGCTGACAATTAGGAAGCCCTATAACATAATGTTGGAACCCTTGTTGAGTTATCTACAAAAGGTCATGCACTTGATAGCTACCACTGTATAATTTTTTCAAGTGAACAAGGAAGAGAAGGAAGTGGGGGAAGAGAATGAGACCAAATGTTCCCTATATAGCTTCCTGGTGGATGATTGGCTCAAGACTCTACTAGAAAAACACGTCAAGGAGAAGAAGAACAAACTAGTTATGGAGGATCTCTATGAGATGGAGGGGGAGGACATTTTGGATAAAGAGGGGAACTAGAACCTGTGCCTTTATTTATTTTTTCTATTGTTATGTGATGGTTAATGATGAACTTTGTTCCCATTGTGGCATTTTTTATTATAGTAGATACTAAACATATTAATAACAGTGCTTGTAATTTATGTTGTTTGTTTTATATTTGGTATCATATGTATGTTATGGGTAGTTTGGTTGATACTGATACTAAGAAGTACCTTGTTATGTTGTTAATCATTAATATATTTTTGATATCCAGAAAAGGTATTGGTTAGATAGTAGGGGGGTATCTACTAATTGTTATCCAACCTTTTCTACTACAGGGTTAGACCCTTTTATTTGGCTACTATCTAATACATCAAAAACTATTGTAGACATATGAAGTGCCAAATTTTAATTTCATATCTCTAAGATGTGTATTACAAAATATAATCTTGGTACATTTTCATATTATTGAGGGAATTACTATGCAAATAATTGGAAAGAGTTATACAAATCTTTAAGAAGAACAAAATGTAATCCCTAATCTCATAATAAATATAACATTTAAAACAAAATAATATTTGATTATGAGTTGCATTAAATATATTTACAAAAAAGATGGACCTAAAAAATATGATCCAATTGGGTTTAGTGAGAAAAGGGTTTGAATAAACATTAAGCTATGAAAAAGGAACCCTTAAGTTATTCATTCGGAATTTAGTGTGTAATCTAGAGATTGGATGATCCCATCTTCAAAATGAAAATGCATATTCTAGCAATTTGGAAATGTAAAAGAAAAATATTATTGAGGTTTTAACCATTTGATATAAAGGTATACCTTGAAGATCTTGTCTTGAGTACCTTTATTTATTTATTTTATAGAAATTCTTGGTGGAATAGTATAAAATTATGTTCAAAAATATTGTCAATATGAATTTATACAAGGCTTGGGAGTGTAAAAGTATTGACACTAGAGTATCATCTACATGTGATGTAAATTATATAGAGTACTTAAATGTTTTCCATATAGAAAGGAAAAAAATTATTTTTTAAATCATATTTACAAATTTAAAGGTCTAAATGACACTGAGTGTGATAGTTCTAAATTAAGAATGGATGGTGTCTCTAAGTAACTAATCATTCAACATGAAGGTGGTTTTATAACTTATGTAATTTTTATTTAGTGCCTCAAAAAAATTTCCTCATACATTAGAACGTGGATGAAAAATGTAAGTGACTAAAGAAATCCTATTTTGGATGTCAATAAATTAAATCATTATAGAATTTTTATTTATTTTTGAGTGGAATTAGTTAGAATTAAGAAAATAATACTTCATAATTTAGACACATTCTATTTGAAGATTTGATTTTTTTTTAAATCAAGTTAATTTAGCTTTTATGACCCAATTACCAAGATGTATTTTCATATATACCTATTTCAATTAGAAATAAATTAGAAAGGAGGAGATTGTGTATGAGTAGGAGAAAAATAATTTCACTAAAGAATTGAATGCTATAATAATAGAAGTGTGATTATGAGAGAAGCATGGCTTCTCCATAGAATAGGGGCAATAGTAGAAGAACATGACAAACTATAAGGTTCAATACTATAGAGAGATCAATAAATTTAAAATACATTGGGAACATGGGATGCCCTCCATTTAAATTACAAAATAAATAAGCTTCTTGGACATTTTTGGATTATACCGCTTTATGATTGACAATATAACACATCTAATTGAAGGGTTAACATTCAAATCATGATGCTTTAGAAATGTTTTCTTGGTCTAATTATTCATACATGTTCATATATCACACTATAAACACATAATATAATTTAAATTGCTGGTTATAAATTTTTTACTTGTGAGCTCTTAAATTAATATTTTATTTACTTCACTTTATTAGACTATTAATTTAATTTAATCTTGTCCTCTTGATCATAAAGAAGTTAACACTTTTAGAATTATATATGAATAGAATCTATTAAATGGTTTGAAACCATAGAATATAAGTAGGTTTCTTATTCAATGTATGCCTTAAGTTTATTAATTTAATGGTGTTATTAATTAAGGCTAAAACTAGTTTTTTACAAGGGACTTAAAACCCCAATTATTGGTTTTAAAAAAAATGAAATTTTGAAATGCCCCAAAAAATAGTTTTCTAACCAGCAAACACACCTACAACCATTTCCAATAAAACCTAGATAAAGATAAAACCAAAACCAACAACTATAGAAACACAACTAATAGCCTAACAAGATTAAACAAAATAAAAAATAGACAACAAAAAAGTAGAGCTAACTAGGTGAAAGTTTACACCTTTTCTTTTAGCTCTTGCTAAATAATTTTTATCTTCTAAATGACTTGTTTGATGTCTTGTTGGTCAATATGGGTCTCCTTCTTCTATTTCTTCTATATGTTGGAGCAAGTTTTTTTGCTAGGTCGAGTTTCTACTTCAACATTTCCAACTTCCTCTAGGTCAAAGACTAGCTTTGCCTCCTTGTTGTGGTCCAAATGGCTTAGTACCCTATTTAAATGCCCAACTAAAGAATCCAACATTTCCTAGCATTTATTCATCATGTCCTTGGTGGCCTTTTCCATTTCATCTATCTTCTTTAATTCTTCTATTACCTCATGGTTCCCCTATTTCTCATCAACACTCTCCTTCTACCCAATCTTGACATTATTTTTATGCATCTCCTCAAAACTCCCCTCTAAAGCTCTACATTTCAAGTTCAACATCTTGAGGAAGTGAAAAGTCTATTTATCCAACCTAAGAAAATATAGGGAAATGTCTTTAGGAGTTTTCAAATCCCAATAGGGGGGATCACCAACCAGATCTCTAATGTCATCCTCAATAAGTTTAACATTGAGCTCATTCTCACCTACAACTTGCAACATAGGGATTCTTATCTTCCTCATTTATATCTCTTCCCAAAAAGCTTTATCCATTTTCACAAATTTCCACTCATTTCCCTTCCTTTCTGCAATAGCTAGAGAGATATACACATTATGGTCTATTGATTCCTCATGATCTACCCACCTAATGGCTTCTTTAGGTTCTTCCTCTTCCACATTATTCTTTAGAGACACATTATAATTTTTCTTGGTTGTTGCATAGGTGCTCATATCATCTTGGTTCACCTGATTTTCTTGATCTTTAACTACTAAAGAAATGATCTCATCATGTGTAGTATCTAGTGATATAGGGGAATCTATACAACCTCCAAACATTTTTTCAACTAATTCAAAGTTTTTCTCTTCTTTCAATTTGTTTCTTTCCATCTTCTCTTTCCATTCACCAACTTTCTCCTCTTTCTCTTCTTCATAGTTATTTTCATCCTTATTATTTGAGTCGAATTCATCATTATTGATCTTTGGCTTCTTCCTTTTTCTAGAGCCATGGATTTCAATTCCTAATTCCCCTAAAAATATTTTACCTTTCACTGCTTTTCCCTCCAATCTTGGCTTTTTGCCACTATGATCTTCAATTTTCTTCAGAGTTGGGTTAGAATTTTGTTTTATAACATAACTATGAATAATTATTATCAATCCATCATTCATAATAAATTTTATAGGATTAGATCTCAATGCATTAATAATATGAGATAGTGAGCACAACATATAATAAACAAAACACACAATTTTCTTATATCTAAAGTAGTTTAACACAAAGTGATAAGTATGAACCCTATCATATCTCCTATCAAGGGGAATTTACTCCATAGCTATAGTAACATGTTTCCATAGAAATTTAATAGAAGATATACCAAAAATACCATAGTACCCTTTTACTAGATGGTCATCAGTATATTTAGGGAATTTCTTAATAGCCAATTAAGAATACTTAAGGTCCCAAAAGAAGAGCTTACCTTTGGCACTAAGTGTGCTACTATTCCTACCATAACTACAATTTTGAGCTTCAATTTCCGCCCTCCCAGATTGACTTTGCTATTATTCCAGTCATTTAAGAACATGTCTATCAGATCGAGTTTTTTCATTTTCATTCTTTCCATACTAGGTGTAAGCCCTCCTTCTTCCAATTTTTCCCATACTTCTCTTTGCCTCCTTTGTTTCTCACAGTTTTTAGGTTCCATTTTTCTCATTTTACCACCCATGTTAACAATTTGGAGAGCTAAGTTCTTAATGAATTTCACAAAAATGAAACTTCACCAAGAAAGAATAATGCTAAGACTACCCATAAAATGGGTGAAACAATAATTACCACACACCTCCTTCTCAAACCTTTACCAACATTATTACATTTCATTTCCCAAAAAAAATCCATCCTAAACAAAAGTAAATATAATAAATCTACTTATGCTAGATGTTTTTTCATAGTTAATAAGCAAATTAATTTCACAACTAACATTATCCTCATTAATCCAAAATGTGGTGATACACTTAGTTACTACCACATTGGCAAATGAATTAGCGACCTAATTTTTTTTCTATACAAGTGGAAAATATACACTTTCTCAAAATTAATTAGAAGACCTTTAGCTTCCTTTATAATATTTTCAATCATCCATGAAGGCACCAATCCTTGAGAAAGGAAATTTAGGATATTAAGAGAATCCCTCCTTAGTTTTAATGTTGATTGCCATCTTTATCCTATGGAGAAGACTGATCACTTCTACCACATGATTGGATTGGGTACCTAGCAAAATAGCCATAGCTTTGAGCATATTACCTTCTTCATCCCTAATAATAGCACCACACCCTGCAAGGCCTAGATTTTTTATTGTAGTATCATTAAAGTTGATTTTATTCCATCACAAGGGAGGATGGTCATGACTTGCATTTTCCCTTTTTTTGTTTTACTACATCTTCATACTCCTTTCAATTTAAGCTACCTCTAGTGTCAAAAGCCACCTTCTCCTTGTACATAATATTAATTTAATAATATTGATATTTATTTATGAATACATTTATTATGTGATGTTGTAATGACATATACTGGTCTGATATATTTTTAGCATGGTATTTTGGAAAAAAACTTTTGTCTTAATGTATTATTCACCTTAACCAATGTATTATTCCTATATTTTCTGGTTTATCTTTGTTTTCTAATCTTTTTGGCCTCATATATAAGTACTTAGGTGGAACAAATGAAAGAAGTAATCTTAGTTTAAATTTTATGAACTTATTATGTTTTAGAATATTTAATTATAATTTATTGTCTCCATAGAATGACATGAATATATGGAAAGAAAACTTAATTTTTAGACACATTACATTTAAATATGTGATTTATTTGTTTGATATCAAGTTAATTAAGAAAAAAACTAATATAATTAATAAGATGTACCAAAGAAACATGTTTTAGACCCATAAGTCTTTCCAACACAATTTATAAAGTCCTCACCAAGGTTATGGTGAACCATATCAAGCCCCTTCTCGATAAGTTTATAGCCCTATACTAGAATGTTTTTTCCTTGGGGTGACAAATTCTACATGTGGTCATAACCACACACGAGGTAATCCACTCTATGGAGAGGAGTAGGAATCCAGTTACCTAATTTTTTTTCTATACAAGTGGAAAATATACACTTTCTCAAAATTAATTAGCAAACCTTTACCTTCCTTTATAATATTTTTAATTGTCCATGAAGGAAACAATCCTTGAGAAAGGAAATTTAGGATATTAAGAGGATCCCTCCTTAGTTTTAATGTTGATTTCCATCTTTATCTTGTGGAGAACACTGATCAGTTCTACCACATGATTGGATTGGGTACCTAGTAGAATAGCCATAACTTTGAGCATATTACCTTCTTCATCCCTAATAATAGTACCACACCCTGAAAGGACTAGATTTCCCATTTTAGTATCATCAAAGTTTATTTTATTCCATCCCGAGGGAGGATGGTCATGTCTTGCATTTTCCCTTTTTTTGTTTTACCACATCTTCATGCTCCTTTCAATTTAAGCTACCCCTGGTGTCAAAAGCCACCTTCTCATTGTACATAATATTAATTAATAATGTTGATATTTATTTATGAATACATTTATTGTGTGATTTTTTAATGACATATACTAGTTTGATATACCTTTAGCATGGTATTATGGAAAAAAAAAAAAAAAACTTTTATCTTAATGTATTATTCACCTTAACCAATGTATTATTCCTATATTCATTGGTTTATCTTTGTTTTTTAATCTTTTTGGCCTCACATATAAGTACTTAGGTGGAAAAAATGAAAGAATTAATCTTAGTTTAAATGTTATGAACTTATTATATTTTAGAATATTTAATTATAATTTATTGTCTCAATAGAATGATCTAAATATATGGAAGGAAAACTTAGTTTTTTGATACATTACATTTAAATGTGTGATTTATTTTTTTGATATCAAGTTAATTAAGAAAAAAAATCTAATATAATTAATAAGATGTACCAAAGCAACATGTTTTAAACCCATAAGTCTTTGCAACATGATTTATAAAGTCCTCACCAAGGTTATGGTGAACCACATCAAGCCACTTCTTTATAAGTTTATAGCCCCACACTAGAATGTTTTTTCCTTGGGGTGATGAATTATAGATGTGGTCATAACCACATATAAAGTAATCCACTCTATGGAGAGGAGTAGGAATCCAAGTATGACCCTAAAACTTGATATATTGAAGCCTTATGATAAGGACAGGAGGGAATTTATTTTTGATATTTTGACCATGTTAGGATTCAATGAGAATTTTATTAGGATTATCAAGGTTGTAGTGAATACTATCAAGTTTTTAGTTCTAGTCAATGTGGCCACAATAAGATAATTTACTTCCTCTCAAGGTCTAGGGCAAGGTGAGCCCCTTTCACATTACATGTTCATAATTGTGGAAGAGGTACTGAGTAGAAATTTGGTGGCCCACACGAATTATAGCTGAATAAAATGTATAAAACATACACCCTTGTGCACTCCACAAGCTATCTAACAATTTTTTTGATGACACCTTATTTGGCACATCTTCAGTCCATGAAGCTAGAGAGTGGAAAGCAATTTTGAATCAGTATGAGAAGGTTTTGGGACAATGCATAAATTCCCAGAAAATAAAAGTACATTTTTCAATGCAGACACTAGCTTGACAAAAAAAAAGGTGACCCAAATCCTAGAATGTCAGGAACCAAGTCTTCTAGATACCTATATTGACCTCTCACTCACTATTAAGAAATTTTCGACACATTACTAGAATAATATGGTTGAATGCTTTCTTATAAAGCTTATAGGCTGGAAAAGAAAAACTCTTGAGTACTACGAGAAACTCTAGCCTCTCTCAAACTCTTGTGGAGTATTGTAGATATGTTACTATGATGATATGTTACATTCATGACTAATTTTTTCATTGATATCAACATAGTAGTCTTTCATGGTATATGACAGAAGAACAATAGAAAGATCAAGTTGGTATAAATGGTTAGTTGAGTATTCTCACTATCTGAGGTTGTGAGAGATACTCCTAAGTATCTAGTCTATGAAATTAACATTAGATGAAGAAATGTTAAGTCTAGAATAAGTTATGTAAGTTTTGGTGATATCTATTCTGAGGTAGAGTTTACAAAGGAATGTTATGATAAACTTGTTATATCTCTTAGAAAAATTGATATTCTAAGAATCAAGGTTGAGGATGTGAAGAAGACATGTTGGTGATGACGTAGCTAAGTTTTCTTGTCATAATATTATGCGTATAGAAAGATATTCAAGTTAAAATATAGAAGGTTAATGTTTTTGCTAAGTGTAATGTTTTCTTAATGTGGTCCTATAATGATTAATTAAGAAGTTCTAACTACTGATTCAGGGAATTGTTTTATGGATTTGATATAAAAGAAGGATATTTTCCTTTCTCATATGACATAAAGTGATTGTAAGAAACAGAGAGAGTGTAATGCAAAGTTGAGTAGAGAAAAGAAGATGTGAAGGAACTTTATTGCCAAGGTTCTACTATGTGATTTGAGGTTTGATATTTGGATTCAATGTTTGTGACCTGATCTACAAGGTTTAATAGTGATTGGTTTGGTTGATAGAAAAGAGGTAAGAGGAACATAATAGTAAATTTCATGTTTGAGTAATGAGCTCTTCTCGTAGTTGAAATTGCATGCTTGGTCAGTGGGCTCCTCTTGCATACATTGTACTACAACTCCTAACATGGTTGGAATCTCCTACCAGGGACTCATGTGCACTAAATATTGTAATAGACTCTTAACATGGCTCATCCTCTAACAAGGAATATTTATATTAGTATATCATCTTGTGGACATCATTCCCACTAGGGTCTTCCCTCTAATCAAGGGTTTCCCTAGTTAACATATTTAGTGTAATTGTCTATGTGCATCTTACTATGGTTGTTATTTACTTCGGTTGAATGGTTAAGTTTGTTTAAAGAGGATAAAGGTTTTAATTGTTGGATAACTAATTCACCACTCCCTCCCCACTCTTAGTTATCTTAGTGAACTATTGTTTCTAACAATTGGTACTCGATCATTAGGTCTTTGAAGATAAAAATTAACAATTTTGGTAGATCCATGGCAAGCATGTTTAGGAAAGAGAGTATAAAGTTTGATGGAACAAATTATGATAGCTAGAAGGAGAAGATGAAGACACATCTATTTTGTATGGGTCTAAGATATTGGATCTTGACAAAATCAAAAAATACAATCATTGTTGGAAAGGATTTGGAAACTTGCACTAAGGAAGAAAGAGATCTTTTTATGTGCAAAATGAGAGCTAGAGAAGCACTATTGAATATACTTCCTCAAATTGAATAAAATTAGGTAAAATAACTTGTTACTTCACATTCGATTTGGAAAGCTTTGGAAACTAGTTTTGAAGGTGATGAACAGTCTAAGAAGTTGAGGCTACAAAGTTGGATTTGTGCATTTGAAGACACTAAAATGATAGAAGATGAATTTATAAGAACATATGTAGGTAGGATATCAAAAACTACTATAGGTATTAAATCTCAAGGAGGAACCAAAGAAGATGATGAGGTTATATGGAAGATATTGAATACTTTAACACTACCATTTAAGCCACTAGTTCAAATGATATATTTGTTGGTCTCTTGTACCAAAAATTTCACAAAGGAAACATTAATTAGAAGACTCGACATAGTCAATAATGAGCTTAGATAGTTTGGAGAATTGACATGAGCATAAACAACTTTCAATGCCTTGAATATTTGACCTAGTTTATCAAGGAGCACAAGTGCTAGAGGAGATTTTGCTAGCAGTAGTAGATATGATGAGGACAAAAAGATTGAAGAAGGAGTAGACCTTCTAGTAAGAAGAGAAAAAAGTGGTGATAAAATCTTTAAATGTTGGATTTGTGATCAACATGATCATTATGCATCTAAGTGTCCTAAAAGAGACAAAAAGTATAAAGGAAATTACAAACCTAGAAAAGATAGAGAGTGTGTGTATGCAAATGAAAAAAATGATTATAATGAAAAAGTAGTAAGTGCTAGTGATGATGAAACAATATTTGTGGCAATTAAAGAAGAAAGTTCAGAGAAAGTAGCTTTGGCATAACAGGTTGAAAATAAATTTGATTAGATAATTGACATTCGATGTTCACATCATATGACTGGTGATATGAACAAGTTTGTTGACTTCAAAAGTTAGGATGGAGGCACTGTTAGAGTTGGAAACAATGCAACATGCCAAGTTAAAGGTATTGGATCTATAACTCTTGATGGTAAAAATAACACCGAGGATGTATATTTTGTTGATGGTTTAAAACATAATCTTTTGAGTGTTGACAACTAGTGGACAAAGGTTATTGGTTGTAGTTCATGACGAAGACATGCATGATTAGAGACAAGGATGGAAAGGTAATTAGAATAGGAACCAGATCTAGAAATAACACTAGTACAAAAACAACAATTGATTACTAAATAAACTATTAAAAATTGTAGATATGTGACTAATTTTGATCACATGACCAATGGTAATTTATTACCAGACATTTATCTCCCAACCAAATTTATGACTATATTATTTTAATCATTAATTAGGTCATTAATTTAGTCATTTATTGTTATTACTTGGTAGTTTATTTGGTAATTTTTGCATTTAATTTGGTAGTATATTTAGTAGTTTTTTGGGTAGAATATATGGTATTATATTGGTAGTATATTTGGTAGTTGATTTGGTAGTTTATTGGGTCATATATTAGGTAGTTATTTGGTAGTATATTTGGTAGCATATTTGGTACTATATATGGTAGTATATATGGTAATATATTTGGTAGTTTTTTTAATCATTAATTTAGTCATGTTAAGGCATGATGGAATTGAACCACCATCCTCCTACTTATAAAGTAGGTCCTCTTCCATTGAGCTAGTACCCTTTAAAGAATAATGCAAAAAATTGACAAAGTTGTCTTTCCAACACTAGATTTACCATGATCATAGTCACTGTAACATGATATACTCTTCTCAAATAACACAAATCATAGTTATTGTGAAAAACAATAATCAAAATCTTTATCAATAATAATTCAATCATTTTAAATTCTCTTGTTCAAGCATTTTAAAATCATATTTCATGTCAATTACACTTTTTGAAAATATTTTAGTGATAGACTCTTATAAAATATAATTTGAAGCACTTTAGCCACACACAAGTATTATTTCTTATGCTAACTTCTTAGAAAAAGATACAAATGATTATGCAATTTATGTCAAGAAAATAAACCTTTTCATTAAATAAAAACATCAAACCCCACTAAAAAATAACATCTATTAAAAAGTATGAAACACAACCAATTGAAATACTCACTTTTTAACATATGGAGATACAAAAGGATCAAATATTTCTTCTTCCTTATGCTCGGATGGGTGCTAAAAGTGTTCATTACACCTAATGTTGACATTTATTGAACCTTAGTCTACAAAGAACATAAAAATAGGAATCTGATAAAAAAACAAGGCACATGAAAAAGAATTTTTTTTATCAATGATTTATAATTAAGTTATTCCTAGTAATAAGGAAAGTGGTGTCAATTCATAAATGTGACAAAGAACTAAATAATATGTTATTAATAAATTGCTTTAAAAACCCTATAAAAAAGGCAATAATGAACTAGTAAGGTCTAGTAGGCAATGGCTATCTTTCATCTATTGATAACCCCAATTATAGAATATGTTCTAGAACCATACATTGATGGATCCTAAAATGGTTGATCATAACCATAAACTTCATATCCTTGACCATAATGTAATGTCCCCTTTTCATAGCTAGATTTGAATGATAATAGATCCTAAACACAAAGTTAAACAAAAAATTAAATTAAAAATAATCATAATCATAATAATAATCATGTTAATCAAATAAATAATAATACACTATGAAATATTATTATTCAAATTATTATAACAAAGAAAGAAAATATTATTAATAATATTGCATAATATAATTTATTATTACAAATATTATTAAGAAGTAACATATAACATAATATTATGAATCATCTAATTTAAGATGATGAATATAATTAAAATAAAATATTAAATTATGATTATAATCTTATCCCAAGTCAATATTTTAACATTACAAATATAATAATTAATATAATGAATATAAAATATATAGCATATCCTTATAAATAAAATAATAGCAAACATCAAATATGATAAAGCTACATGTACTTAGACACAATGCTACAGAGGGATATATATAGAAATATGATAAGTAGTTGTTATCAAAATTGAGCACTTCCCAACAATCATCTGCATCCACAAAAAATCACAAGAGCTATTGGATCCAAAATCTGACTATTTTTGGAGGAAAACTAGGGTTTTTAGAGAGTTCCTGACTATATTTCCATATTTATATCCCACTCAAGATAACCCACTTGACATAAAATGATCAACTACATAAACAAAAAAAAAAAAAATGGCATACCAAATATTCAAAGCACAAATCAAATTACCCCTTCCATCAAGAATGTAATATTGATGTAGCAGAGTCACATCCAGATTGTAATATCAAGAGGTGTGTTTGTTGATTTCTTTGGTATGTTCTAGATAATCTCTTTATTAGTTGGAACAATTGCATTAGTCTATGAAGGAGATTATATGGATTAATGCATCATCTATTCTACCAATGCCATATATTTCTAATCTATGTGTAAGGAATGTGGAGGATAGTTGCATCTTGGAGACTTTGCAAAAAAATAATATTCACTCTACTCTAGTACAATCCAATGTCATTTTTTATCAATACCAACTCAATCAAATACAAGAGCAATAAAATCCTTTCTTCATGGATAAAATTAGACATACAAGCTCTATATCTATAACAAGTTTGAGTTAATTAGCATGCTAGACCTATATTGATGTTAAGGATGCAAAACTATAGCCTATTGTTAATAATTGAGACAAGGAATGAAATTATCATAAAATGGATCCCTCATTACTCAAGCCATGTGTACTAAGAAAAAAGTGTATTTCAACTCTTAAAAGAGAATTAAATGAATCCCCCAAAAAGAAGGGTGACTCTTAATTGAACATTAACTAAAGGGATAAATTAACAATCATACTAAAAATAATCATAATGATAATCAACAGTGTAACTACAAATAAGCATACTTGGTGTTGGCTCCATGGACTTTGACAAGCTAAGGGGAAGCATCCTAGTCTAGGATATTGAGTCAAAGGCCATCTGAGACAGATGCAAGCATCTCAAATATGTAGAACTAGAAGGTGACTTAGACTTTTGCCCAAGGGAAAGAGCTTCCTTCAATGGTGAGAATGGAGATTTTTCTACTAATGAAAGAGATGGTTCTAGGGAAATAGAAAGTCCAAAGTTCTCTAGTTGTAGGTTTGAAAAATCAATTCTAGGAACAAAAAGAAACATGGGGTAATCATCTTCTATCTCACAATGAAGACATTTATTTCCTAAATATACTTTTTTTGTTGTTGGGAAGTTAGGGATAAGCCCATCTACTTTGGAAACTTGTACAAGGGAATTGATTTCCATTGTTTGATATGAGAGAAGATTAAAGGATTTTATTTCTCAAGGTGTAGACAAAAACTGACATATTATGATGGTGAAAGCACTTCACAATGTTTGAAGCATATAAAAAAAAGCAGTCACTAGCATCTCGAAATAAAACATTACTTGATAGTACTATTGTATTGACAAATTTTTTGATCTCCTTTATGGTAGAATAGAGATAGTAACATCAGTTTCAAGTACTTTATCAATAAGCTTGATATTTTTTCTTATGTTAAACTATAGAACCACAACAACTGTCATTAGATTGTATCATGATCTTGTCCAAAAAATTATTATATTGAATTGTATTTAATGCACAAAGAGTGGAATTTGTGGCATCAATGTTACATTCTAATATTATGTCCTATACATTCTCAATGTTGATAAAAACACTAATGTTTGCTTGTTTTGTGAGTTTGTGAAAATCAATCAATGTCACACATTTCCCAACATTATGTTTTGTAGGATTTTGATAAAGTTGATAATCTCTCATATTTACTAGATATGTTTATTGTCAAGCTTTGAATTTCCGTTCAGGTGAGATCAAATGTGAATATTCCTTAATCCTTCTGGATGGTTGTATTTTTTTTCAAATGAGAAGGATAAAATATAGAGTTTGATGTTATTAGTTGTTCCCAAAAAATGGTCTATCAATTCCCTATAGAATATGATTTCATATTTTTTTATTTGGAAATTGAAATCAATATGATCAACAAGAGTTCATAGGTGATGGTAAAACTTAAGAGTAAGAACATTGGTGGTAAGGTTAGAAAAAAGAAAAAGAAAAGAATTATTAGAGGGAGAACAGGGGTACCATTTTGGTCTTAAAAATATGTGCGGGCTAATGGAGTTTTAGTGAAATGATGAGAAAGAGCAACAGATATGTACTAAAAAGGCATTAGGCATTTACTTTCCTTGGCACAAAATCAGAAGAAACTATAAGGTGATCTCTTCCACAATGGTTAGATTTTGTGTAATATGACTTCCAAAGTTTAATGTTGTGTAATTCCCATGTAGTATAACTTTAGAGGTTGAAGAAGCGTAATTCCCATATGATTCAAATAATGAAAGAATTAGTGTGTTTGTCTCAATAAAAGATGAACATATGATTTAGTTAGGCTCACTATGGAAGTCCCACTGAATTATATCTATATGAAAGGGTATGAGAGTTTACTTCATATACATGTAAATTAAACCAAAAAAAAATTGAGCCACACAGTACATGGTTTCTGAATCTTCCATTTTTTCATTGATCATATATTTTAAATATCAGTATATATTTGAACATCATAACATATTAATATATTAATATATTAATATATTAATATATTAACATCTTGTTTGCATATTGTTTCCCTCGCTCCTCTTCAAGTGCACACTAGAAAAAGGCTAGATCTGGACCATATCACTTTTCCTTATTTGCATCATTAATAAGCATGCATGAGGGTACTAAAATAATACTAGACTATTGATAATTGCTTCCTTCTTTATGTTGTATCTCATTTTATCCAAATTGTGCAAGAGAAGTTTTGTGTGGATTCCTCAAATACAACCTACTCTGATCTGCTTGGTAGAAAACTATTTTTGGAGAAGGGTTTGAAGCATGAGCTCAGCCTATGTTTTGATGAGAGGGCTATCTAATGAGGAGATTAAAAAAAAATCCTATAATAGCTTCAAAATTGGATGGAAAGAAGAAACTGGAGAAGATTACAGGAAAAACATCAACTATGAAAAACATTTTATAGGTTACATGTGTTCATTCATGGAAAGCACATAGGGATGATGCCTTACCAAACACATGTTTCTTCAAACTATAGTCCATTCCTACAAATGACCATGAAGAAAGTAATGTACATTCCTCCTACCTGCTCTCCACCACACTCAGGCCACTTCACATGGTATTTATGTGAGCAAGAGGCATTTTTTTTGAAATTAACTTCCAAAGAGTCTTGTGTGAGTTTGGCTTCCTACAATAATAACTTCTACACAAAAAAATAATGCTACTACTTATTTTATTCAGAAACCTATGCTATGCATCCCTAATCAATTTACAGTGTGAACAAAATATAAACTAAGTAACAAGAAACCACTATAGTGTTATTTATTTCATTTGTTTAGGCAGGATACAAATAATCTTTACAATATCTCAACCTTTTTCCTACAGAAAAGAAAATTAGAAATCCCCCCTCCAATAATCAATTTGGAGAGAATATATAAACAAAGATAAATAGTTAAAACTTTTTTTGGCAACCACTAGACCCATACATGTTTTGTTCAATCCTTTAACAAAACAACAAAGTATGCCTTAAAACATTAAAATGTGCCCAAAACATACATCATTTACTAAGTGATAGAAAACTATTAAAATATGCCCTAAAATAGTAAAATATGCCCTAAAACATATAAGTACCCCCCAATAAACAATAAAAAAATAATATATTTTTAGTTGCTCCTACAACATACTCCTAGGGGTAAATTTTGTCTCAAGTCCTCTTGGAGACCAACTATTGTAGATCCCCACCTTGCCTCAAAATTTATGTTTTCGAAAACTAATTGGCTTCAAAATCTGGAAGGCCCTTCCATTTGACCAAGTGCTCTAAGTTCACTTTGTGTCTTGTCCTCATGGCCTCTCTACTATTGACAATGCACTCCATCTGCCGATTCTCTTTAGAAGGCAATTCTTGAATCCAGTCATTTGATTCATGTGTTGTTGCTTCTACACTAACTTATTTATTTGAACCTTTATACAATGTGAGATCTGAGACATTAAATATAAGTGAATAACTAAATCTAGAGGCAATGCCACTTTGTAAGCATTTTCTCCATACTTTTCTAAAATTTCACATGGTCCAACCTTATTCATCATCAACGTTGTATGGTTGCCCTGAGGTAATTGATCTTTGTTCAAGTGTACCATAACTAGGTTTCCAACTTGGAAATGTACATTTCTTCTTTTCAAATCTACTTTAGTCTTCACCTTTAGGTTATTCTATTGTAGATTTTTCTTCATGTGCTCATGCACTTCCACCATTGCTTGAGCAAACTCTTCTACATGTCCACTACTTTTCTCTAAACCATCCACATTCCCGAGTTCCAAAATTCCCTTTGGATGTCTCCCATAAACAACTTCAAAAGGACTCATGCATGTGCTATGATTCACTGAGTCATTGTATACAAACTCTACCTAAGGTATGATGGCATCCTAACTACCTCCATGTTCACGTGCCAAACATCTCAAAAGGTTTCCCAAGGATCTATTAACCACCTTAGTTTTCCCATCCATTTGAGAATGATAGGTTGAACTAAAAGATAAATTTGTGCCCAACTTCTTCCATAGGGTACTCCAAAAGTGACCCACATACTTGTTGTCCCTATCAAATACAACCCTCAATGGAAAACCATGAATATGAACTATTTCTTTAAAGAACAATCCTACAATATAACTAGCATCATTAGTGGTTTTACATGGAATAAAGTGATCCATTTTATTGAATCTATCAACAACCACAAATATGTTGTCATAACCTATCTTTGTCCTTAGTAATCCCATCACAAAATCCATACTCAAACACTCCCAAGGTTTGTTTACTATGGGTAAAGGCTGATAAAGTCTAGCATTTTTTGATACTCCCTTTGCCCTTTGACATACAAGACACCCTTCCAAAAACTTCTTGATGTCTGTTTGCATCTTAGGAAAATAATAAAATCTTTTTACCAATTCCAATGTCTTGTTGAGTCCAAAATGACCACTAAGACCTCCACAATGTTTTTCTTTAATGACATTCTTCTGCGTAGAACATTTGGGAATACATAGTTGGCTACCTTTAAAAAAAAATCCATCTTGTACAATGAATTCATAAAAATTAGAATGAAAACTATCTTCCAACTTAGTGCAAACCTTATATGCTTCACTGATATCTCCATCTTCCACATACATTCCCTTCAATGCATCTACACCCATGCTTTGGAGTTGTACTTCTTGCACTGTTCGCACTCTCCTACTAAGTGCATCAACCACTTTATTGGCTTGTCCCTTCTTATGCTTGATTGTGAAGATATATGCCTACAAAGTCTCAACTCATTTCATGTGCTTATGATTGAGTTTTTCCTATCCATTCAAGAAACTAAGAGCATGGTTGTTAGTATACACAATAAACTCCTTAGGCAAAAAATAGTGCCTCCATTTTTTTAATGCCTGGACCATGGCATATAATTCCAAATCATAAGAAGAATATTTATTCTTTTCTTCATTCAGCTTCTCATTGAAAAATGCAATGGGTCTACCTTCTTGACTAAGAACAACCCCTATTCCAAAGCCACTAGCATCACATTTTATTGTAAAAACTTTATTAATATCTAGTAAAACAAGAATAGAATACTTGGCTACCTTTTTTCTGAGTTCCTTAAAGCTCTTATTTGCTGCATTATTCCATTCAAACTTTGTTTTACCTCCTTCTTTGATGGTGTCTAAAATTGGTGCACAAATGTTGCTAAAGTTTCTTATGAACTTCTTGTAGAATGTGGCCAAACCATGGAAACTTCAAACCTCTCCAATAGCCCTTGGTGTTGGTCAATTAATGATGACCTCCACTTTAGATGGATCCATTTTCAGATCTCCCTTGGATATCACAAATACAAGATACACCAACTGTGAGGCCTCACCCCGACCCATCGTAGCATAGTGATACATTACTATTATTTTGATATTTATGACTTGAGATGTCAAGACATTATCTGATGCTTAGAACATACTATATTATTTCATGTTGTGTGATGTTACTTTTAGATATATTTGATGGTTGTCACTTAATGTTTCATGTATATGTATGTTGTTGAAATCAGTAAATGTAGGATTGAGACTTTGATTTAAGAGATTTTAGATGGTTAAGAATTAAGCAGGATGAAGAAACCCTTATTGATGTATGTTTCAATTTATGTGAATTTCTAATACGTATACATTTATGTACATGTGATTTTATGAGACTATTGATGTGTGCAATGAGTGTGTAGATATTTAGCTGAGAAACCCTATGGAGGAACAGAATTGATCTCTATGTGCTAATTTTGGAAACCTTGTTGTTCATAATTCAAGTATTGTATTGTGAGATGTATGTATGTATCTCTCTGTGTTCAGTGAATGTTAGTGTTTGTAACTATTTTCTTTTAGTGTCACTTGGCACTCATAAATTTGTTATGTTCTTCAATATTCTGATTTGGGGTTAGTTGTGTAACCTTTGGACCCAAGTTGGTTCAAGTTAGTGTCAATTTTCTAATTGGGTTCTTAATCAAGGTTAGTTATCCCTTAATCCAGATTAGTGCTTATTTGCAATGTTAGAGTAGTTAGATGGTCCTATTTTATTCCTAGATTTTGTTTGGCTCTAAACCTTTTTCCTAAGGCTTAAAACATCAAATAATTATAACCAAAGGGTATGGGTATGGGTTAGGGGTCTTTTCCAACCCCTAAGCCCCTTTTTTTGACTTTTGAGGTCACTCAAAAAGTCTCTTTTTGCCTTTGTGCGAAAATTGACCATGACTACCATGAGTTGCCTCACCCCACCTCCTTTTAGTATCTAACCATAGTGTGGGTAGAGTTAGGAGCTTCTAGATTTGCAGTTGGGTGGGTGAAGTTATTGATCCCTTTGGTGGTTGAGTTTGAGGCTTATTTAGAGGCCCTTCTTGGACTAGTGGAGTTTTGTTACCCAATCTCTACATTTAGAGAGGATTTTTGAAGATTGAAGGAAGAAAGGGGAAACTCTACTCAAACTTCTTCATTGCCATTACCTATTTGTGAAGGTAGGAATTTCTCATCTCTCTTGTGCAGATTTTTATGTTTGTTTCATGCTTATGCTACCTTGTTATTTGAATGTTTGTATGATTGTGGGTATGTTGGGAAGAGTTTAAAATCATGTTATTTTGGATGATTTCCTTTCATGTTTATGTTTGCAATTTTGTGGTTTTTCTTGCATGGGTGTTTTTGGTATTACTCACCCTTGGATAGGGCAGAAGTGACCAATTTTGGGAAAGGTCTATTTAGTTGGACTCCAACCAGTGTAGAGTCTCTTCTCAGGATGAGAAGAGGGAGAGAGGGTAGGGTGTTATGGGCCCTTACCTGTCAGCACAAACCTCATATGAGTATGGCATGTTTAAATGGAAGAATAGAAGTTCTTGGTTAATAGCCTCGATTGGGCATCTAATTTGGTATTGTGCTTGACTTCTCCTGTTGGAAGAATCCACCTTTCCCTAGTTTTGATTCATTGTGAATCCTATTGTGAAAACCTAGTATGAATATGCATGTTTGATTCATTTCTTGGTCATGCTTGTTATCACCTGATCAGATTTTGTTCCCTCCATGGTTCTAGAAATGTGTTGCAAAAATTGTTATGAATCCCTTGATGAGGGTCATGAAGAAAATTAGATTAAATTGTTGTAAATTTGGGATTGAAATCCTATGTAACTATTCTTTCAAAACTATGTTGTAATGGCAACGACGTCGAGTTTTCTTCCTGGTTCTTTCCCAACTGAGCCTTTGAATCAGGTTTGCCAATAAAAGTGGTGATTGAGTATATTTGGTTATCATGTGATTTAATCGTGAATTACATTTAGATGGTTGCATATTAAAAATAGGATAGAATTGATGATGTTCAATTTGACAACATTTCAAGTTTTCTTATATGTTGAAAACAAAAATTATGATCATGCATGTAGATTCAATTTTTTATGATTATTAGAATCAAACGATAACTTACATTATTGAATTAAACAGATAATTCAAATCCTTGGTATGTTAAGGTTATTACAAGTCCTTATAGATTTTCTTTAAAAGGAAATTTATGAAAAAGGTCTAATTATTTCAATCCAAGTTATATAGGAGAACAAATGATTATGGTTGATGATTCAATTTAAGTTGTTTGAGATATCAATAAATCTTGTATGAATGTGTCACAACAAATAAATCTATGTTTTAAATCCTTCAAAAAAATACATTGCTTAAAAATCCATACTTAGAAAAATAAAGCTTCAAAAAAAATTTTTCCCCCAAGAGAAAAATGCTCTCTGGATTTTGCATGGAAGAAAGAAATAAATCTATTTGTGCAACAGAGAATATTCTCTATGATTCCTTGTTTTTGAATTTAAATTCAAAATTAATAATCAATAAAAATGATTATGAATAACTAAATAAACATTATACTAATACCCTAAATATCTATTTTTGCTACCCATAAAACTTTATCTCATTAATGTATTCCCTCACCTTGGTGGACGTCAGTTTGGAAGGAGGTTTTAAAAATGTTTTATATCTTGCAAAGTCAAGTAGTCATCATGAAGATGACGCCACCTGTCCCCTCTTTTAAATTCACAGTGATCATGAAATTTGGTTTTGTTATTATATGTTTCCCCCCCTTTGGTTTTTGGGTTACCTATTGGATGGGAAGGTCTGCGTTGTTTCCTTGGCCTTGGGCCTGCGTGCCACGCAAGGACAGGGCCCGACCTGCCATGTGCAGGCCTTGGGCAGCACATGCACAGGTCTAGGGGAAGTTAGAAAGGTAGTAGAGAGTAGGGTGGGCATAGGGGGTAGGTTAGATGGTAGGTGTTAGGATAATTAGTAATGTAGGTTAGTATATTGTTAAGTTTTTTATTATATTTAAGTTTTTTTTTTAAATTGTAGTTTAGTATGTTAAAATTTAGTTAGTTTTTTTTATATATTGTAATTTTATTGTTAGGTATGTGTTAGTTTTTTTTTTATAAGTTTTTAAGTTAGTGAGATGTAAATTAGTTTAGTTATTTAAATTGTTAAAGATATTTGTTTTAAATTTTATATATATTTCTCTAGTAGTATTAGTTTAAATTCATGTTTTAATTAGTTAGTTTTAATTTTATTCAAATTTTAAAAGTTAAGTTTTATTTAAAGATTAGACCCTCATTTTGTATATGGTTAGATCAAATTTTAGATTTAGTTAGTTAGTTTTAAGTTAAATTAGTTAGTTGTTAGTAAATTAAATTTATGATTAGTTTATATTTCACATTAATAACCTTTAATTTAAAGTTTGGGATTAATGTTTTTTTAAAAATTGTTATAATTGTTTTAGTTCGTTCTAATTAGATAAAGTATAGAAGGTTGATTTGCTAATTGATATAGGTTTAAACTCGAGTTTATTTGATTGGACTTTATGATTAATCTAAACCCAATTTCAGTTAGATTGTTATTAAAATAATTTTCACATGATTGTTTAAGCAATGTAATAACGAATCAAATAAACATTGATATCAATCTAATAACAAAGAATTTAAAATCCTGACGATGTATTCCTCCACAAGATTTTTAAACTTAAGATGTTGTAGAGAACCTTTACTTAAACTGTAATCACCATCATTTCAACTTAGAGCACTTTAATTAATAATTATAATTTTAAAAAAAAAAAAATTGTGTGTTTTTTCCCTCATAGTTTGGGCATGACACCAACTCTTGTTTCAAAAAGTCACACTTCTTCAATTTTATCTTCAACTTTTGTTCCTATAGCCTTTGAAAAACCATCTTCAAATGCTACAAATGCTCTTCCTTATTCTTGTTATACATTGAAATGTCATCAAGGTAGACAACAACAACCTTCCTATTGAAGTCATGCAAAACTTCATTCATTAGTCACATAAATGTACTGGGAGCATTAGATAAACCAAATGGCATAACCAGCCATTCATACAATTCTTCATTTTTTTTAAAGACTATCTTCCATTCATCCCCCTCTTGTATCCTTATTTGATGATACCCACTTTTGAGATCTATTTTTGAAAAATATGAAGCTCCCCCCAAACAATCCAACAAATCTTCTATTCTAGGAATAGGAAATCTATATCTTATAGTTATCCTATTAATGGCCCTAGAATTGGTACACAACCACCACTTACCATCCTTCTTTGGAGCAAGAACCAAGGGTACGACACATGGGCTAAGACTTGTCCTTATCAACCCCTTGTCAAGAAACTCTTATATTTGCCTAGAAATCTCTTCATTCTGTTGTGGTGTCATCTTATATGTTGCTTTTTTGGGTAGCACTACTCCAAGAATAAGATCAATCTAGTGACTTATATCTCTTATTGGTGGTAGAGACTCAAGCATTACCTCAGCAATGATCTCCTTGTATTGGGTCAACAACTCTTCAACTTCTTTTGGGCCTATTGTTCTACATTCCTTCTTCCTATCTTCCTTAGGCTTCAGCACCAATGCAAAGCCTATTCCATCTTCTTCAAGAGTATTAATGAAATCTTTCTCGCCCACTATCAACACACTTGGTCCAACTTGACCAACACCTTTCTCTTCTCCTTCAGAATCCAATTTGCATGTTACTCCATCCTTTTGGAAGCTATAAGAATTCTTCTCACCATCATGGCCTACCTTTCTATCGAATTGCCAAGGTCTTCCTAGCAAGAGGTGGCAAGCATCCATGGGAAAGATATCACACAATATTTTATCCTTATATTCCCCTATATTGAACTCCACCCAAGCTTGCCCATTCACAACTTCTTACTACTCTTTGTTTAACCAACTGACCTTTTATGGACAAAATATGGAAATCTCTCCAAGTTCAATTTGTTTAAAGCTTCAAGTGAGATGATGTTATCTTTGGATCCTAAATGAATTATTGCTTTACACAGTTTACCTTTCACCTTGCATTGAACTCAAAAAAGAGCCCTTCTTTGATTGGTATTTTCTTTCACTAGTTCCTTAAGAATTGTCTTCCTTATCATGAGACTTTCTCCTTCAGCCTCTATCATCAACTGAACTTCTAGTGAGTTCATACTCACATTATCTTCCTACACATAAGTGACTCTCCTTTCACCATTTTTATAAGTAGATGCCCTTTGTGGACACTTATATTTTGGGTGTCCCATCTGACTCTAATTGTAGCACTTCATTCCTGAGAACTTGGATCCTCTGCCTAATCCACTTGACCTTCCTCCATTAGGTCCCCTCCCACCATAGCCTCCTCTGCTACTCGAGTCACCTACTTGCTCCTTAGGGTTAGACTTGCCTTGGGACTGCTAGCCTTGTAATCTATTATTGAATTTTCCTCTACCTCGGTCATTCCTTCCACTTCTCCCTCCTTATTGTTGACCACCCTTCCTCTTCAGCTTCTCTTCAACTTTAAGAGAAAGTTGAAAACACTTTCCCAATGTATCTAGGGCCAAGAGGCTAATCTCCTCCTATATGCTCATTCTCAAACAATTTAAATACCTAGCCACTCTTTTCGGTTCCTCCTCTTGTTTCTTTGCCCTAAGAGTTAACCTATGGAACTCCTCTATATAGGTATTCATGTCCATGTCTTGCTACTTCAAGCTTTGTAGCTTTTTGAACAACTACACTTCATGATCTACAGGAAGAAATTGTGCCTTAATTTTTTCCTTCATTACTTCCCATGAAGAAATCAAAATCTTATTATTTTGTATCCTTTCTCCTTGAATATAATTCTACCACGAGAGAGAAGATCCTCTTAGTTTTCCTTTTGCAATCCTTACCCTGTCATTATTTGGAACTTCATTCAACTTGAAGTGATTGGTGATTGCTTCAATCCATTCAATCACTTCCTCACTATTGAGACTATCTCCATATGTAGGTAGCTTGTCAGCAACATCTCCTCTTACTGGCTTTAAAGCATCAACAAATGCCTTTTGATCTGTAGGCAATTTTGTTGGTGGATCCTAATGTTGTTCTCCATCTTCATCTCCACTGGAACCTTCTTCCATATCATTCTCTTTATCCTTGTCAGTGGACCTCTTCTTGAACTCCTTCAACTTCTCTTCTAGAAGTTCCTCCATCATCTTTTTGATGGCATCTGGAGTCATACTTTTTAGAAGCATGGTGTGAGCCTCAACTTCAGGCTATGATTCTTCTATAGACATACACTTCCCAGCAAGACCTTGTCTCGCTCTGATACCAATATGATGAGGAGATAACAAGAATATAGCCTATACTAATATGATGTTCATATATTTTAAATTATTTGTTAAAATATAATATTAGTATTATTACATAATTTAATATATGTTTACTATTTAATTAAATAGTATATTCTATAATATTTAATAAATATTATATATATATGAAAGTAATAATAATATGAAGTGTTAGATTAATATAAACTAATTAGTGTGAACTATTTATCTTCCTTTAGATTCTTTACTTTAGTATACAAACATATATATATATATATATATATATATATATATATATATATATATATATATATATATATTCTATACAAGAAAAAAATGCAATAATTGTAGTTTTATCATCTTATCATACTTGTTGAAAGACTAGTACTATTGCATTCACTTGGCACATTAAGTGAATTAGTTTAAAATCAACTGACCAATGAAAATGAACTATTTTTCTTTTCATCAAATATTTATAAAGTTTTTATATAAATTTATTATTCTCATATATTATCTAAATGATAATTGGTTCTTTTTATTTGGTTTTATAAGACCCCTTTTCTTGGAGGCTACCTCCATGTTCATTTACTTTCAGCTAGATTCTTGTAAACTTTTTGACATAAATTTTCTTTTACATAAATTTTGTAAATTGGATAAGAAAGAATTACATTATTAAAAAAATTAATAATTCAAGAGTTTATTAATTTAATCCTAAGCTAGGTAATTATGTTAACATTTTGATATGCAATAATCTATAAATTATACAATGTTAAATCTAGAGAAGGATTGGTTAGAACCTTCTTCACTATCTTCATTTTTAAAAATAAAAATTAAATAATTTAGTAAACTATTTTAAATATATATTTTTATAATTATGTATATTCTAATGAAATATTTAAAATATTTTGTAGCTAAGATATAGAATTTATTTTAATTGAAGTTAAAATTATTAAAATTTTACCCTTATTTTAAGCAATATTAGAATTTTCCTTATCTTTCATAAATGTAATGCAAATTTAGAATTTTTTCCAATTTACTATAAAGACATAATATTTTAGTAAAAGTGTTAAATTTATTATTTAAATTATAATTTTTAATTAGTATAAAAACTATAACATAAAGTGCATGCCACTCCATACTAATTCTATTTTTAATTTGTGTATAATATCTAATTTTATTTATTTTTATTTAAATCCTAATTTCTAATTAGTCTAAAAACTATAAGGCAAGTACACGCCACTACGTGGCACTTGTTAGTCTCACCTATATAGGTGGAGACTTATGTTTTCATCTAGTATTTTACAATTAGTTTGGCCACCTTGTAAAAAAATTACATTATATTTATAATGATTTACAATTATCTTATTTTTATTTTTATTTTTGAAAGACTATTTCTTATTTATGATTGGTTCACCATATTTTTGCTAGTAGTTTTTTTTCATTTTTGTTCTAAATTTCTTAAAATATTCTAAAATTACACTTTACATATTCTCTCATAACTCTCAAGTAAAAGTATAAGTTAATGTCAAAATTTTACTTCTTATAAAAGTTGATTTTAATATTTATATAATTCAACATATAATTATATTTACATGTTTAAATATTATAAATCACAATAAAATTAGATTTTACAAAATCAACATTTTATTTCTTTAAAAAATATTTATTGATAATATATCTAAACTTTACATATTCTCTAATAACTCTCAAGTTAGAGTATAGGTTGATGTAAAAAAATTACCCTTTTTTTTTTATAAAAGTTGATTTTAATATTTATATAATGTAACATATAGCTATACTTATATATTTAAATATTATAAATCACATTAAAATTAAGTTTGACAAAATCAACATTTTATTTCTCTACAAAATATTTATTAATAATATACCTAAACTTTAGTTTATATACAATAATTATCTATAATTTATTGATACAAAAATGCAAAAGTGTATGTATATAATTTATTAACTTGTAATAAAATAACATTATAAATATTATATATTATTTTTATTATTTTTATTTATAAAATTCACAATACTAATTTATTACAGATCTATTTAATCAAAGTCATCAAAGTATATTCCATTTCAATCTTAACTCATTTTTACATTAGGCGAGACTCCAGTTGTATCACAACTCTTGTTCTATATGTAATGTAGCTTGTTATAAATGTGTTGATTTTAAGTTTGTATTATTTTGTACACTTATATAATCTTGTACAATTATTTAATTACATAGTGAGCATTTTTTCAATAGAATCATACACATGACTCTATCAAATGGCCTAAAAAATAGCATATTATGGTTGAAATTGATTATTAATCTTATCATAATCATCATATATTATAAATCCACACAAATGAAATCATCACCAAAACTTCAAAGGACCCCTACTAGGAAACTCTTAGATGCTAAACCTAAACCTCTCAATGTTAGGAATTCCAAATTAATGGAATAAAGACATAAATAAAGTAAGTGTTGCTCTTTATATTTATAAGTTAACATTACAAAAATATAATTATATTTGGTTATCTTTTAAAAGCATAAAAAATATCACATTAAGTATTTTCAAAAAAATTAAAACTATAAAAAAAATTAGGTGAAAAATGAATTATAATAATTTACAAAGAAATCTCATTTGAATTTTAATGCTATGTTTATTAAATAAAAACTAAATTTTATTAATAAAAATACTAAAATATTTAAACTAATTACATTCATTAAATAAAATTTGAAATAAATTTTAATAACAAAAGTAAAACTATATTATCAAACAATTTTTAAAATAAAGAAAAATTATTAAAAATGTACACATTGGAAAGTTCCTAAATTCAATTTGATTTGTTTTTTAAGAATTCTTAGTTAGATTTGATTTGTTTAAAATTAAAGGTTACTAACTTTATAAATAAAAACACATAATTGATTGATTTTGCATTTATTTTTGTATGAATTATCCAAATATTTTTATGCAAATCCTAACTATACGAGTCTATAATTGTATGAATAAATATGTGTTCACTAATCTAAATACCAACACTACTATGCATCATTATTTTTAAAGGTTTAAACAAACTAATATTAAAAATTAACCTACAACTTCATATTTATAGTGTCTATGTTATTTGATATGTTTTTAGATTTAGCAAATACAAAGAGGAAGCATGCAATTAATTTTTGAGATCTCCATGAATTTCATGAATGTATGCAAGTTAAAATGATGAAAAATAGAAAAATGTAAGATTGAACTATAAATTATGAAGTTGTCAACCATCCTAGTTATGATAGATTGTTTAAGCTAACATGCAACATAAAAAAAGTAAAATAATAATTAAAAAAATATAAAATGCTCAATGAAAATCAAATGTTAAACTAGTATCATAACAATAGAATGAATGTGAGATCCTTTTGAAATAAGGTAGATGCCTACTTTTATAGATTGTAGAAATAATTGAATGGATGAGATACAATAACAAGTGCCACGTAGTGGCATGTACTTGCCGTTAGAATGTATTGTAATAGAAACAATATTCGATATTATAATAATGAATATGTATACGAAATTGAAGTTTAAAAGGATAGATATATAATACAATTATTAATTTTTAATTATGTACTATAGAATATTTTAGTATTGTAATATGTATTATAAAATAATATAATAGAAATTAACTTTGTATGTTGAACATTATTTTTACCATGCATTATGTATAGTAAAATATTAAAGAAAATGTAATATATAACTTGATAATTATTATTTTTCATCAACAGCTAATAAAAAAAAAAAATTAATGGTAATATTTTAAATTTTAAATGATAATTTAAATTTTAAATTAGGGGTGGATGCTTGTATTTCAATTTTACTATTATAGTTTTTTAAATATGAATATAAAATTAAAAATTAAAAAAAAAACAATGAAATAAACATTAAAAAAAATTTACATTATGTTTTAAAGATGATTTATATACATTAGAACAATAACTTACTTCACGGTCTTGATGTTTATAGGGAAAATAATAGAAGATACATTTTCATCTATTAGTTTCTTAATAGTAGTTTGTGAATGTAATAATTGTGTATATATCTATATTTATTTGTGAAATTCATGCCGTTCAAAAAGCAATATGGTGGGAGCTCTGAGAAAAGGGGTCTTATAAGACAAAATCAATTCAACCAATTAGAATGGAGATAAATATTTTTTCATAATATATTATATTGATTAAAAATATGAAAACTTTATAAAAATTGAAACGAGGTAAAAATACTTGCATATAATTGGTTGATACATTCAAAACTAATTCACTAATCAGACATAGTGAATGCAATAGTACATTTCCTACGGCAAGTACAATAAGCAATGGTGGAGATTTAATTGTTTATGATATGTGTTCTCTATATTTTAGAAGTTTCACAAAATTGTGCTCTGAAGTGGAGTTATTTTCTCTTCTTTTCTTTTCTTTTACAAATTGAATTTAAAGTACATATAAGAAATGTGATCTTTATTATTTAATTAAAAGGGATGATCGTTCTTCTAATAAAATAAACTTAGGATATAATGATGAAACCTTAAGATATTATCAATTAATAACTATTTGATGAAATAATTAAATATTTAATAATTATTTTAATTATAAAAAGTGTATTTAATGCATAATAGATTCTAATATTTAAATTAATTTAATTATTTAGATTGGAGGCACATCATTTACAAGAACAAAATTGGTGATTAAAAATGATATTATCAAATATCACTATAAAATATTAAGAATAATTCATTTAGTCATTTTTATTAGGGTGAATCATTATTTGGTCATTTATTTAGTCATATTTATTTGTCTATCTAATTATTTAGTTATAATTTTATCCAATGATCAAACTAGTCACTTATTTAGTCATTTATAATTGTGAATAGAAAAAAAAATAGGTGAATTTGATCAACTTTAGTCACATGACTAAATATTTTTGTCATGTGACTAAAATTTTTAGTCATGTAGTCATTTATTTGCCAAATTTTTACTAGTGTAATGTATTTCAGTTGAGTCCTACTAAAATAATTTTTTTGGTTGCAAATGTAGATGATAGTTGGTTATGGCATATGAGATTTTATCATAAAAACTTTTATAGTATTATGAAGACTAGTAGTATGTTTGCAGTTAGAGATTTGCCTAAGATTATAAAACTTACTAACACAATTTGCAAGGAGTGTGTTTTGGCAAAGCATAATGGAACTTGTTTTCCCTACAAGAAGCTTACTACTACAAAAAAATTGGAGATTGTACACATAGATCTTAGTGGTCCTATGAAGACTAAAGGATTGTACAGTGAAAGGTATTTTATGACTCTAGTTGATGACATTTCTAGAATGATGTGGGTTACATTTCTTAAAGAGAAATCTGAGGCATTGTATAAGTTCAAGATATTCAAGAATAGTGTTGAGAATGAATTTAGTATGGATATTAAATGTTTAAGATCAGATAGAGGAGGAAAATTTACCTCAAATGATTTTAACATATTTTGTGAAGAAAATTGAATCAAAAGATAGCTACTAGCTCCGAGAACCCCTGAATAGAATGGCATTGCAGAGAGAAGGAATAGGTCAATTATAGAAGCAACAAGAGCTATGTTAGTTGATAATGATGCATCCAATATGTTTTAGAGAGAAGTTGTGAATACAACAGTCTACACTATGAACAGAGTGCAAGTTAGGAAAGACACAAACAAGACCAATTATGAATTGTGGTTTGGTCACTCACCTATAGTTAAGTATTTTAGAATTTTTGGTAGTAAATGTTATATCAAAATAGATGATGATATTGGTAAAATTTTTTCAAGAATTGATGAAGGTATATTTCTTGGTTATTCATTGAAAAGAAAGGCTTATAGATGCTATAATCTAAGAACTAAGACTATTATGGAAAGTGAAAATGTAAGGATTGATGAAAAATTTAGAATACAAGAGAGAATAGTTGATTACAATTCAAATGATGATGTTGTTACTAAACCAAGGAATGATGAAGTATTTCTTGAGACTAACAATGATTTGTAGAATGAAGGAGATCCAAGGTAGGAAAAAAGCTCAAAACCTTTAGTAGAGCTAAGATTTGAGATATCAACTCCTACTTTGGGAAAGAATATGTTAAAGAATCACCCATCTGAGAAAATCATCAAAAGTAGAGATAAAGGTGTGATGGAAAGAAGTAGATTCAATGAAGAATTATGTTTGATATCTCAAGTTGAACCTAAGAATGTCAATGAAGCATGTAAATATGACTATTAGAAACAAGCTATGAAAGAGGAATTGGATCAGATAGTAAATAATGAGACATGGGAATTGGTCCCCAAACCAACAGACAAGAATGTGATAGGAACTAAAGGCTATTCAAGAAAAAGATCAATGAACAAGGTGAAGTTTTAAGGAACAAGGCAAGGTTGGTATGTAAAGGTTACTCATAGCAAGAAGGAATAGACTATGATGAGACCTATGCTTTAGTGGCTAGAATAGAAGCAGTAAGATTATCCTTAGCCTATGTAGCACAAAGAAATTCAAAGTGTACCAAATGAATGTCAATTCAGCATTTTTAAATGGAGAACTTATAGAAGAAGTGTACATAGAGTAGCCTAAAGGTTGTCCTTTGATAGATGATAAGGACACAATATAAAACCTAAAGAAACCATTCTATGGCTTGAAGCAAGCACCCAAAATCTGGTATGCAAGGTTGGACAAGCATTTGACAAAGTTTGTATATAGCAATAGTATGGTAGATAGTAATCTATATTGGAAAGAAATTGATGTTGATTTTATGATTTGGATAATATTTGTTGATGATATCATATTTGGAGGAAATGATGATGAAAGTGATAAGTTTACACAAGAGATGAAAATGGAATTTGAGATGAGCATGATAAGACAAATGAAATATTTTCTAGGATTATAAATTGTACAAAATAGAGAAGGACTATTTATTTCTCAAACTAAGTATATGGAAGATTTATTAAAAAGGTTTGGTTTGGAAACATGTAAAACCATTGGAAAACCCATTGTAATTTGACACAAGTTATCTATAAAGGATGAGAAACCTACTAGTGAGTAGACAAAGTATAGATCTATGATTGGACATTTTTAATATCAGACTCACACATTGCTAGATATAGAAAATGCAGTTGGAATTGTTGCAAGAATCCAAGCTAATCCTAGATAAGCACATTATGTATTAGTCAAAAGGATATTTAGATATATAAAAGGAACAATAGAGTTTAGATTGTGGTATGAAAAATCTAATGATTTTACTTTATGTGTTTATATTGATGTTGATTATGCAGGCAGTATGGATGACAGAAAGAGCTCCAATGGTGGAGCCTTCTTTCTTGGAGGAAGATTGGTTTCTTGGCTAAGAAAGAAGCAAGATTGTACATCACAAAGTAAATCAAAGTAGAATATTTTGCAACAACGAAAAATTTCAATCAAGTTGTTTGGATGAAGTAGATGTTGAAGGATATAAGTCTACAAATTAGTGAACATGTTTTCATACATTGTGACAACACAAGCATAGTAAATATGTCTAAGAATAGAGTGTTGCATTTGAGGACAAAGCACATTTCTATTAAGTATCACATGTTGAGAGAGAAAGTTACAGAAAAGAAAATTAGATTGGAGTATGGGAGAACTAAAGAGAAGATTACAAATATATTCACTAAGCCTCTTCTCAAAGAGACTTTTGAGTATTTTCAAGGTATACTAGGGGCTATGTCCCTTCCAACATTAGAGTAGATGATACAAGAGTGCATTAGTCCAATGTAATAGAGCACCATTATTGTCTGGACTAAATGTTGATGCTTCATGTATGGGGGACTATCTATGATGGAAAAAGTTATCTAGAACTCTTGTTAGATGTTGTTTTGAATAGTGTCTTTGGACACTTGAGCTAGTAAGAATTAGTTGGTGTAGAGGTTGATGGTTGTTGAAACTGTTGACATTGATGTTAATGGGAGAGAAGTACAACATGAAAAACATCATGAGGCAAAGATGATGAGGAAGAACATAATGGGGAGAAGGAAAAGCAAGAAAGAAAAATTACAAAATGTTTGGAAGAAGTACAACATGGAATGATAGTTTGACAAAAAGAACATTGAGGTATATCGATGGGGGAGAATGATTCAATGATTGATGAAGAGGATTTCAAAAGAACTTAGATTAACAGTCTTTTGTTGGTATTATTGGAACTAGACATTTTTCATCTATGTTACCATCAATACCAAAGGGGGACATTGTTGGAAGCATGAATGTTGATGATATTCCTATGGGGGAGTATTGTAGATATATTACTATGATGAAATGTTACATTCATGATAGATTTTGTCATTGATGTCAACATAACAATCTTCTATGGTATCTAATAGAAGAACAACATACAGATCAAGTTGGTACAGCTAGCTAGTTGAGTACTCTCACTATCTGGGGCTGTGAGAGATACTTGTAAGTATCTAGTATGTGCAGTTAATGTTAGATCAGGAAATGTTAAGTCTAGAAGAAGTTATGTAATTTTTGGTGATGTCTTTTTAGAGATAGAGTTTATAGAGGCATGTTCTGGAAAACTTGTTATATCTCTTAGTAGAATTTGTATTCTAAGAATCAAGGTTGAGGAAGTGAAGAAGACATGTTGTTGAGGATGTGGCTAAGTTAACTTGTCTTAATATTACGTCTATGAAAAGATATTCAAGTTACAAGACATAAGATTAATGTTATCACTAAGTGTAACATGTTCTTAATGTGGTCCTATAATGATTAATTAAGAAGGTCTAACAACTGACTTTGGGAATTGTTTTATGGATTCAATATAAAGGAAGGACATTTTCCTTTATCATATGACATGAAGAAGTGATTGTAAGTAGCAGAGAGAGTAGAATGCAAAGTTGAGTAGAGAAGAGTGGAAGTGAAGGAAACTTCATTTCCAAGGTTCCATTGTGTGATTAGATGTTTGATATTTGGATCCAAGGTTCATGACCTAGCCTACAAGGTTGATAGTGATTGGTTTGGTTGACAGAATAGAGGAAAGAGGAACATAACAGTAAATTGCATATTTGAGTACTAAGCCCTTCTTGTAGTTGAAATTGCATGTTTGGGTAGTGGGCTCATCTTGCATACATTGTACTATGACTCTTAATAATGTTGGATCTCCTAACAAGGATTCAAAGTCTCCTCATAGGTACTCATATGTAATAAATTTTGTAATAAAATCCTAATATGGTTCATCCTCTAACAGGAAATATTTATATTAGTACATCATCTTGTGGACATCATTCCCACTGGGGTTTTCCCTCTGATCAAGGGTTTCCCTAGTTAAAATATCTGGTCTAACTGTCTATGTGCATCTTATTATAGTTGTTGTTTACTTTGGTTGAATGGTTAAGTTTTTTTAAAGAAGATAAATGTTTTAGTTTTTGGATAACTAATTCACTCCCCTCCCCCCTCTTAGCTATCTTGGTGGACTATTATTTCTAATAGGTCATGTACTCTTCTTCCACCAGACTCTATTTTTTGAAAGTAAACAAGGACAAGAAAGATACAGGAAAAGAGAGAGAAACTACCCACTCCATCTACAATTTTCTCATGGAGGATTGGCTAAAAATGCTACTAGAAAAACCCATCAAAGAGGAGGGGGTGGATTTGAGCATGCATGAGCTTAAGGAAAAAGAGGAGGTACAGGGAGAGAAAGTGGGTAGTTTGCCCCTAGTTTTTTGGGTTTTTTGTTATGGTTTAGATCCTATTGAACTTGGTGCCCTATGGGGCATTTATTTTGTATATGATCATGAACTGGACTTGTAGTAGCAATAAGTTCTTTGGTTTCTAGTGTAATTTTCCATTTTGTATGCTTAGTAGGGATAAGATTGTTGATAAGGGGTACTCTTTTTTGGAGCTAATCTTTATTTGGTTTTTGAAGTATAAAACTACTATCGATTAGATAACTAGGAGGTGATTCCAAACTATTCTTTAGCCTTTTGTACTTTAGGGTCAAATTCTCTTTCTTTTGGATGCTATCTAATACTTCAAAAACACTTTTTATTATATATATATATATATATATATATAAATTATAAAAAAATGCATTATTACAAGTTAAGTTTAAAAATCTAGCATGTAAATTGATGGACAACATTGTCTTCATTTGACTCAACAATATGAAGAAACCATTTTTTATTTATTCTTGAAGCCTTGAAAATAATGGACACCACAAAATACATAGTACATAACTAATGTATTGGACTAATGATTTTGTTTCTTATAAGATATAGGTTAAGTCTTCTTATACACTAGTAAATTTGGACCTATTTATTAACGCTTTGTGGTCAAAAGTTCGATGCTTCCATGTTGAAAAACATCACTAGAATTTCATTGAAAGTTTGATGCACTCCACAATTTTTGATTTATTAATAGGATACTCCATCAATAACTATCCCCATCTATACAACATGGTGGCATCAAACTACTAGTTCAAAATGTTAAAATATCTATGAGATTTATAGATGATTCGATAGGTTTGTCATACTATTGATGATAGTAGATGTCAAAATATCAACTCATGCAAAAGAATATTTGATGGGTTTTTCATACCATTGATGGCACACTACGTCAATATATCAATTATTCCTAGAAATGATTTGATTTTCTTATCAAACCCTTCGTGACTGGCTACATTAAAATATCAATGACATTCATAGTTTTTTTAAAAATCAAATAGTCTATATCCCCTATTCATAATCTTTTTGTGACTCAATCTACAACAACTAGGGTATTGGGCACCACTTTTTAGGTAGTTTGACCCTAAATTTATAAATATGAGTGTTAGCTTTGTTAATTACAAGAATTTGCCTTAGGTGATAGCCTTCCTTAAAAAAAAAAAGTCACAAAGGTGTAAGTTGCATATAAATAGAACTTCCCATCTCATTTTAAAGTCCTATCCACTATTACCTCCTACAAGAAAATCTAATTAAGCATATTCAAATCAATTAAGCATAGATCTACAATCAAGGAGCAATTAATTAAGCATACAGTTTTTTTGCACCACTCATAACCAATCATAATGTGTTTCTCTGTCATGAAAGCATGCAGCATCAAGACTTGTCTGAGTTCTCATACCTAAGGTTTCATACTTGTGGTAATATTCAATAATTCCACTATTTTTTAGCCTCTAAACTTCTTTGTGACAAGGTTTATTTTACATCATGATTAGCTATTGTAGAGGTTGAAATACCAACACAAAGTTTGAATTGGGCAAGCTAGCCCCTACAAAACACATCCCTTCTTCCCCTTTATTCCTATGTGTGAGTTTAGATATGAAAGTGAAATAGTAAAAGGCACATAGAGTAGACTATCAAAAGTGACAAGGACTTCTAGAAAAGAAAAATAAACCTAAACTAGGGCACCTACCATACATAATTGAGTATTTTGGCTATATTTTCAAGACACGTGACTACAAGACCTCCTGACTGCAGTTGTTCCTCCCTTTTTCATTCACAAGCACCCTATACTTGAAAAACTAGCACATCAATTAAATTAAACAATTCCAATTCCAATTTTCATATCTAAGTTCCATTCTCTTTCATTTCCAAATCTAGCTTACTATATTTTCTTTTTTCTTTGATTTCATTTATTATCATTCTACATTGGTTTTCCAACCATTACCTAATTGAGAAAATCAACAAAGCAATAAGTATCTCCCAAATAATAGTTGAAAAACCATATAACTATATTAGTGAATGAAGCTAATGAGAATTCTAATGGACTTTATAATCTATATTTTGATATCAAGTCAATACTACAAACATAGGAGCTTTAAAATAGAAACAAAACTATCATGTACAAACAATAAAAGTGATATTCAGTGGAAGGGTTCACAAGAACAAAATTATTTGAATGGAAATTTTCAAAATAACTTTTATCTTGAACTTAGAACCTTTATAAGTACCATCAATAGTTTTTTCATAAAGTCCTTTGATTTTTTTATTAAGGTCCTATTTGAAAATAGATGATACCCATTCATCAACAAATGATTCAGAAGAAAAGACTTGGAAAAATAAGGGAGATTTGTTGGGTTTCATTACCTTTGGTAGAAGGAATTGAGTTCCTCAATGTTTATCATCCCAACTAAATATATTCATATTTTCCTTAGCACCCAACATATGGCCATTTACTTAAATGTAGTTCAAGTAAGATTCATTTGCAGTGGCTCTCTTTAGGTATGTTGCTCTCCAAAGTAATTCATCCTGCATAAATTCAATGAATATATATCAAGCATATTCCAATTTTTTTCTATTAGTTAATTTAGAAGGTTTATGGTAGGATATAGTTACATGATATCTAGAATAAGAGCAATAAAATGGGAAAATGTTAGACTATAATGAATCACTATATGTGCCTATGTATTTGTTAACAAATTGAAAACCTGTCCACCCACATAGATCATGCTATTGTCATAGTAAGAACCAAGAGAATCTATCAGTATTGAGATGGTTTCTTTAGAAATCAATTGTATATAATTTATTAAAGGACATTTTTATGCAGATAAGTATTCTGTATAATGGTTGTTGTAACAAAATATAAAAAAAACCTATACATACATACATACATACATACATACATACATACATACATACATACATACATACATACATACATACATACATACATACATACATACATACATACATACATACATACATACATACATACATACATATATATATATATATATATATATATATATATATATAATACTACGGTATAAAGAAAAGTCACTTTAATAATCACATCTATCACCATGCACAAATTGTTTTTTAATAAAAATGATGCTAATATTATGGGTGTTTCCTATTACACTCAATATAATCATTAGAAAGTGGCCAACGTGTAAAATGTTGATTGAAAACCTAATCAAAAGACATGAAACATGTCATTGATTTAAAAGATAATCTCTTGAATAAGAGCACAAAAGATTATGAAGAATAACTAGTTGGACTTCATCATCATGCATGCACATTGTATGAACATATGTTGAAAGTATACAATCTATAGATAACAATGTATACAATTATTATTTTTCATTTGTGTTAATGGATAAGATTGTGCATGATTTTTAATGTTTTTTTATCATACTCAATGATTTGCATCATTAGAATAAGAGAGCTAAAAATATGAAGAGTTATAATTTCTCTACTTGAACCAAGGTTTGGAGGAGGATCTGAGAATTAGGGTGGTCTATTGACTTGAAAACCATGGAGACCACATGTAAGAGTTGCAATAGTTTTAGAAGAAACATCAGAGCCCAAATTCTGAGCATCCACTTTGTACACACTGCAAGGGGTATCCACATCCTGTGGCCTCTCCCAAAATTTGTCATCTAAGTTTAGGTCCCCAACCTAAAACCAATTATAAGTAAGTAACAATATTATCATTGAAATCCATGTAAAACAAATATTCAAAACTTAAAACTTAATGCTAGAATACTTCTCATAAATAGTCTCTCGATGAGTAGTGACTTTGAGCAAATAATTGGCCACCCAACAAATGGCATTCCTTGCATGTTGGAGATTTTTTCCCATTCATCCTCCAAACTCCAAAACTCCACGACAACATTTATGGTGGCGAATTCCATTGGCAGCCCAAATTTTACATTGTCTCCTACATTGTAACATCCTCCTGTCAAATCCACCATTCATAACAACAATGTCAATAAACTATATAAATACATAAAAACTAATTTATTTTCAATAGAATAGAGAACCTTGAGTTAAAGAGACAAGGTATTTGGCATAGTATTAGACCACTATCTCTTAAAAGGCTTACCCACTTCATTATTATTGAACAAAAATCTATCAAAACTTTGTATACTTAAGCTTTCAAAGAATTTGAATGTATCTTTTCAGAACACCCATTAGAAAGGAAAAAATCTCCTTGCCATCTAATTCTCTAATCAACTAGAAGTTTCCTTGAATGTTGGTCCTTGAAGAAAAGAAGAGATTTAGTGAGAGCATGTCTATAGTTATGGGACAAAGAAGAGCCTTGCTTGGTATATACATAGTGCATATTATTGTATGAGTTGGTTTTGGTTGTGATATAAAAAAGAAAAACATTATGACCGTAATGCAACTCCCACTTTCCATTGCAATGCTAATTTTTTTCTGACACAATAGATTGGTGGTGGAATTCCTGAATCACAATGTGGTAATTTATAGAAAAATAAGTGAAGATAAAAATTAACAAAAAGCAAAAAGTTTCTATTTCACTTTCAACCTAGTCCACTATAGGATGCTACTTGCCTCTAAGTTAAAAGTCTTATTTTCTCCCAACTCAATAGTATTAGTTTGAGCTTCACTTGGTTTCAAGAATACTATCATATTCTCCCATATTTTGCAAAATGTCCAAAGTTAGTGCGGGAGCCCAAGGTCCTAAATAAGGTGATCAAACACCAATGTTGGATAGATTAAGAGGTTAATAAGTGTTCAATATGACACAAGACATTTAGGAAATCTCAAAGAATCCACTAAATGCATTTAGATAAATTTCTTCCATGTTATAATAAGGCATATAGGCAAGTCAAAGGTTGGTCAACATTGATCAGCATTGTGAGTTGACCAAAAATCTTCATTTTCATGATTTTTAGTATTCTTGCATGATTTTTTAAGTTTTGATAGGAATTTAAAGCCATTTGTTTTGAAATATTCAAAAATTGTAAAATTTCCAAAAAAAAGTTGTCATGCAACTGTTCTTACAAAAATAGAAGATCAACAACTAGTCTATTATTTTGATTGAACATGTAGGAATGAATTTGTAAGGTCGAGAGATTTGACCTATAAAGTGAATATCTTCAACCTAGGAAAGGGTTGGAATGTGTTGTATGGAATTTGAATCGAATAAAAAAGTGTTTTGGTGGGAAAGAAATGTGCAAACAACAAGTACAAATATGAGATCTTCTTGTAGCATTTCGTATGTACCTATGTTAATGGTGAAAAGTTGTATTTTTAATCATTTTTAGTGTAATTATTAGTTTATATTGAATAGAATTCACTTTTGTTTGATTTTTATTTATTTGGGTATGTTGCTTAACCTAAACTACAGTTAGGGTTTTAACTAAAATAGCTTCTCCCTCCTAATTCTTATGGTGGAAAACCCTAATTATTGGCTTGTAGAAGGGTATTAGGATGGATATTTCCATTGTGGTTCTTGTTTTACCACCACCCACCTACTTGGGATATTCTTGCAACATTTGACGCTAAGAAACTAGTATGCTTAGTGTGTTGATAGTTTGAAACAACATTGCTAAAGACAAAGAATAGATCATGGGTGCTTGAGATTGGGTGAGTAGCTATGTGGAAGGATACCATTGGTGATGGAAGAAACATTTTTGATTTGGGTCTTAGGTTTTGAAGGCTTATAAGCCCAAACAATTTTATTACACTCATTACTTGCATTAAAAGGATAATTCAAAACAAAAACAAAAAAAGACTTTAAATTAAACTAATATGGTTGTGTAATGCATGGAACTAGCTTTCCAATTCCTACATGTTTGCAAAAATAGAATGTTGTATATGAAAAATATGGCTCCAAAAGATAAGCAACTCCATTATGCACAAAAAAATCACACTACAAAATTGAGGTGGCTACAGATCTGCCCTATGGTGACCAATATGAGAAAATAGCATTAATCATGTGTGTAGGGAAACACTCAAGAGTTGTCAGGGGATTCAACCAACATACGCAAAAAGTATCACCCACCCATTAAATATTATACTAATGTCAAGATAGCACAATAATTATACTTGCCAATAGAGTATGTTAATTAAAATGCCAATTATAGGGATATAACATTGTGAATGTAAAGTTTTCAACCTATAAAAATTTATTTAGGTTTATACATTTTGATAACTTAACTCTCCAAATCCTCACAAATAGGTCCAAATTTATTTTCTAGCTTATTGCATCTTTCCTTGATCTATTGTAAGTGTTGTCTTGCTTCGACAATAAATAGTTTCGCCATCTCATCTTTTTGTGACCACCCATACACATATCTTGTGTCCTTTTAAAATCTTTGATAGTGTGATGAAAAAATCATGACCTTTATGCCTCAAGTCTACAATATATATCTCGTGTGCAACACTATCAACTTGAGTACAAACATAGGAAGACTCAACCATGTTATTGAGTTCATGTGAAATGGATTCTACCTCATGGTCAAACTTGTTTTTACAAAAATTAGAATAAATATCACAAATAAGGTTTTTTTGTAATCTGAGGAAACCGTTTTGTAGATGCTATGTTGTCTTCACTATTAGACACCCAATTTCCAAGAGCTAGGTTCCATACTTGCTATGCCGTATTTCCTATATTGTCTCATATTGTAAATAATTATAGCCTCTGTCTCTCTAGATTTTGTGCCTAATTAGGCTACATTTCAATACAATATTTTATAGTTTCTAACTTTCCATTTTAGGGAGTTGATAACGCTATTTTTCTTCTTCTATATAAAGCTCTTTAAGTTTTATAAAGGTCTCTTACATATGTGCATTTCTTACAAACAAGGTACTAGATTGGTTTAATGGTTGATGCATGTCAATATTCTCTTTTGTTGGAGTGGTCCAAGTGAAATTTTTTTTAACAATGTCCTATATATTTGCAAAAAATATTTATGTTGAAGGCTTAGTGTATCATGTGCTTAGAGATATTATAAATGTATTCTTTTGTTTTGTGCTTGTATTGGTTTAGATCACTTTCCTCTAAACTTTGCCGAAAAATATTTGTCTAAAAAGGTTAAGTACCCCTTCAAGTTTAAAAGAATGTGCTTGGCTCATTTGAATCTTGAAAAATACATACATGAATGGTGAAGCATTAAAGTTGAAGGCACATCTATGTTCAAAGTGGAAAAGAATTATCCACATGTAAAAGAAAGGATAAAAAATTGGAATAAGGAAGTCTTTGGAGACATATTCTAAATGAAAGTGGAAACTTAAAATGATCTTAAAATTATGTATGATCAAATTTAAGAAGAGGGGTACACTGAACATCTAATAAATTTTGAGAATGACATTCTAGTCAACTGCCACAATATAACATTAAAGAGTAAATATTCTAAAGGAAAATATTGAAAGATATACGATTTTCTGGTGTAAATAGATATATACTATTTACACTTTACTTAAGTTTACTTAGGTTAATGCATTATTTTATTATTTTTTTTGTGAGACATTTAGAAGTTTGCATACCTTTATGAGTTGTCATGTTGACAACACATGGTGTCTACAACAATAGACTTTCCATCATTTACTAAGTTGTCATGTTGAAAACATAGTTATTCACACTCCTAATTTAGTACATAGTGTCTAAAACATAAATTTGCATGCTAGATTATTGTAGGCTTATCCTCTCATCATCGCACTTACTTTCGTGCTTAATGGAGGATGACCCATATGTGGTGGACATGTGCCTAGTTGTATGACTTATCATAATGTTCATTCCTAGGCATTATAGATGCATCTTAGAGGCCATTATATATAGGCACTCCTATTGTACTTGTACATTGAATTGAATACTATACAGTTGTTTTGATCATACTCTGGTCTATTTTGTGCTTGTGTTTGGGTTCCTCGGTCTTGGGTGAATTTTTTCCTAAGGAAAATTCTTACATGGTATCAGAGATAAGGGTTGTCACAAAGACATTAGAAACCTTGTTGCTTCATCTCTCAAAGGGACCTAATTTAGATCCGAAGCATCTATAGCAATTGGGAGCATCTAGAGATGAAGTAGACCTTGCCATTACATCTAGAGCAATAATTTGGTGAAAAATGACTATAAATTTGCCTGCCCTAGGCAATAGTTGATCATGAGGCAAAAAAAATTTGCAAACCAGAACCTAAAGACCTAATTTGGAAGCTGGGTATGTTCTTTTATTTGAATTGCTAATTTTTTTTTCAAATCTATTATTTCTCCATTTTTTAGAATTTCTTTTTTGAAATTATTTTAGCCCATTCGAGCATGCATATAAATCTTTTTTGCATAGGCACCGAGCAGTCACACCTTGGCCCTATGTAGAGAATATTCCATAGAATATTCTATTTATTATTTTGCAGGGATTAATCAAATATTGGTGGGTTTTACCAATTTGGCAGCCAATTCTATTTACAAATTTTCAGCAAAAAAATTTGGCTAATACACATCAACAAACAAATCTGGCGAATAGTCACCAAAACCTGGCCATAGCAACTAGACTAGCCCACCCCATATGATCCTTAGAGTTGTTTACATTGTAGTGTGTGGTTCAACATTTTTAAATAGCCCAAGTTGCATCCAACCCATGAATATGGGATTTTTAAACAAGACCTAGCTCCACTTAAAACACTGCCCTCACCATAAAAGCATTTCCCAATGATGAGAACTTGCCCCCTCTAGCCATCCTCAACTCCATGCAGTGTTCCCACAAGAGGCCATGTCCACAAAAAAAACCACTTGAAATGTAGACTCTGACATATGACAACCACAGGACAGCAGTCATCTAAATCAGCCAAAATAGTCAACAAATCATACACCACTTAAGCTTGCACAGTCAATGCTAACTCAACATCTAGTCATCTAGTTTGTATTGGTCACATAAGTTATAGGTCATCTTTCCATACATTTCCACATGGCTATCTGTACAAAGCCATATAGGTAATGTCATCATAACATCATGCTAACATCATCAAAGGGCTTGGAGTTTTTAATGTCATCAAAGTAACTGGCCTAAATTTAATGGTCATTTGATCATCATCCCAAGAAAAATTTGAACTACTATGATGGCCATTTGACTATCAAATTTAACATTTTGTTTTCCTCTCTAGACCCCTCTTTAGATGTAATTTTGATTTGACAGCATTACTTTGAGACGCCATAACTTGGCCATCCGGACTCCAAATTAGGTGCAATTCTTTTTAATTTTGGCTAAAATTTCTTAAACATTTCAGTGGTGTAGCTATTTTCTAGTTTTGGTGCATGGATTTGTCAGAAATAGCATTTTTTCCAATTGTACCTATCCAATCTTGCATTTTGCAACTTCAAACACATCGTACAGGTTCATCTGGACTCCTTTTTAGGTTCCATTTTTTTTTGAAAGTGTATATGTTTTCATCTACTTTTTAGATCTATAGTCAAATTGTATGCTTGTGTGGACAAAAATACGAATTCTGAGAATAGGTCCTATTTTGCATTGTACTACTTCACAATTGTTGTATTTTTTGAGCTACATTGTAAAATTCCAAATTTGTACTCTGTACAAAGGTTGTAATCAGAAAAATTAGAAGCCCACTTTGTCCATTTTGACAAGTGGTCTATTGTAAAATGTGCTACATATAAAGTGCAAAAATATTTCATTTGCGGGGAGATTTTTTGATTGAGTAAAAAAAGGGGGTGTGTACTATGTATTGTGTCTCCTTGATCTTATGCTCTTGCATTATGGGTTCTTTTTCAAAGTTAACTCTACATAATTATGCTATTTGGAAAGAAAACATTAAGGAACTATTAGTAGAAAAATGTTTACTATGTTATGTAAGTGGTGCAACAAAGAAACCTCCTGCTAATGCTAATGAAGCTTGGAAAGAAGACTGGGAATCCAAACAAGAGATGGACCTAGGAAACTTGTTAAAAAATATCTCCAATCCTATCAAATTTTACATTAAGAAGCTTACTGATCTAATAGAGGTTTGGGCTAAATTTGAAGCTTTGTATGGAACAATAGATGAAGACATAGCTTGCACCATAGAGGACAAACTTCTCAAGTTGGATCCTAGGAATTTTGACACCATCAAAGCCTATCTTACCCATGTAGACATGTATAGGGCACAACTTAAGGATTATGGTGAACCCATCAAGGATGGAAAGATGATCAAACACATCATGACTCATCTTCCACCTGAATATACTCCTTTTGTTTCTAGTTTTATTACTCACAAATTAACAATGGGTAGTGCCTATGTTTAGCCTTCATTCGAGAAATTTTCAGAAATGTTGATCTTAGAACATCATAATCTAGTGGGTATGATAATTCTCAAGTCTTCCAAGACCAAAGCCTTGGTAGAAAATGAAAGTAATTCAAATGGTAAAAACTCCAACAAGAAGCAGAAGCCGTGGAAGGCTTAGCCACAAGATGACACACAATAATCCTCCTCAAAACAACAATCTTCCTCAAATAAATCTTCTTCCACTCAACAATCTTCTTCACAACAAGGAAATTCTTCTTCCAAAAATAATCAAAAGAGGAACAATTCCAACAAAAAGGAGAAGAAAACTTGTTCCTATTGTAAGAGGAATAGTCATGATGAACATGAGTGCAAGGATAAGCAGATTGTTGGTCAACATAATGAGGAAACACAAAATTGATGTATCAAATGCCTATAAGGATAAGGGATCTTCACACACTTCAAAGGGTAAGGGACAAGCTTTGGTAGCAAGTACAAACAATGCTAAGGAATGGGTTCTTGTTTCAGGAGCAACACATCATATGGGTGCTTCAAGGGAGTAGTTTTCCTCTTTGAAACCATTAAATGTACCTTACATCTATGTGGGAAATGATACTCAAGTGGAAGTAGAAGGTAAATAAAATGTTGAGTTAGAAAATGGCATCTGGAAGGATGTTCTACATGTTCCTAATCTTAGCACCAACCTTCTCTCCATTTATCAAATAACTCACTATGGTTGTGGCAACAAAGTAGAATTCCTCCCCAATACAGTTGTGGAGAAAAATCTCTAAGATGATTCTATGGTGGTGTTTGGAAAGGCTAATCATCAGACAAGACTTTATTCTTTCTCACATTTTGTGCCTAAGTCCACTTTCCTTTCCTTGTTGACTCATTCAAATACACAAAGTAAACTATGGGATGAACGATATGGACATCTTAATTATCACTACCTTCAACAACTTAGTAGCAAGGATATGGTCATTGGTCTACCTCAAGTCAAGTATTTAGAGGGTGTATGTCTAGGTTGTGAAGCAAGCATCTCGAAGAGAAATATGACAAGGGGAAGTCTTGGAAGGCAACTGCTATTCTAGAATTGGTTCATAGTGATGTAGCTAGCCCATTTCCCATACCATCATTTAGTAAGGCCTACAATGTTCTCACATCTATTGATCACTTTTCATGGTGCACTTAGGTCTTTTTTCTTGCTCATATGAGTGAATTATTTGATAACTTCATTACCTTTAAAGCTCAAGTAGAGAAAAAATTAGGGAAAGCCATCAAGATTCTATGAATAGATAATGGCAGGGAATATGTCAACTCTAGGCTTATAGAATTTTGCATTCATGAAGGTGTTGATCTTCAACATTCAGTTGCATACATGCCACAATAGAATGTTGTTTCTAAAAGGAAGAATAGAACCCTTAAGGAAATGACCACTTGTATGCTTCAACATAAATCTCTCGATAAAGTGTTTTGGGCATAAGTTTGCATAAGGCCTTAGATGGAATTACACCTTTTGAGGTGTGGTGTAGTAGAAAACCAAGTGTAAAGCACTTCGAAGTTTTTGGTTGTCCAGCATGGGCAAGCATAACTCCACAAAAGTGAAAGGCATTAGAACCTCAAAGAAAATCATGCATATTTGTTGGATATCCTGACCATCTCAAGGCACTAATGGATCTAGAGAGAGAGGAGTGTTCACTTTGAAGAAACTTGTCCATGTTTGGCTTCTTCAAATCCTCCTTCTTCCTCCTTCGTGGACAGTAATCATAGTGATGATAGTGACTTGGAAGATGAGATTCCTTCAACCTTGACTCGCAAGACACCACCTTTGTAGGGTCAACAAATAGTTGAGGAAATTCCTTCTTCTTCTTCCACTAAACCTCGTTGGGCACAAAAATCCCTAAAGTAGTAGGTTCATTGGTGGGGAATCCTTTAGACACTAGGAGGACAAGGTCACAACACAAGTCATTTCCACATGCATATATAGCCATTGCTTCAGATCTATAGTCATTTAAGGAAGCATTTGGGGTTCTAGAATGGGACAAGGCTATGGAGAAAGAATATAGCTCTTTGATGAAAAAAACACTTGGGACTCAGTTCCCCTTCCTAAGGGAGGAAAGGTGGTTCAATGTAAGTGGATCTATCAAACCAAATTTTTAGTACATGGAAGTATGGATAAGCATAAGACTAGACTAGTTTCCAAAGGTTTCTCGTAGGTTCTAGGTATTGACTATACAAAGACTTTTGCACCAGTTGCCAAGATGAACTCCATTCACCTGACAATAGCTATTGTTGCAGCTCATGGTTGATTTGTGCACTAGATGGATGTTAAGAGTGCCTATTTGAATCATGATCTTCATGAGGAGATTTATATGGAGTAGCCATAAGGGTTCATACAAGATTCTACTATGGTTTGTAGATTGAAGAAGTCTATTTATGGTCTTGAGTAGGCTCCTCAGGCTTGGTATGAAAAAATGGATTCCTTCCTACTCTTAGTAGGATTCACCAGGTGTCATTTTAATTTGAATGTCTACATTATTCAGAAGGATGACTCACACTCGATACTAGTGCTTTATGTAGATGACTTGATAATTATAGGGAGCACTTCTTCCATCATTGCCAATATCAAGACCTCTCTATAAGATAGATTTGCTATGATAGACTTGGGTTTGCTACATTACTTCCTTGGTATTGAGATCACATAGTCTTTAGTAGGGATCACACTTTCTCAACCCAAGTATGCTCCTGACTTGCTTTCTTGGTTTCACATGAGTGACTGCAAGCCTACTCCTACTCCCTTTCTATCAGGTGTCAAGCTAGAGGCTAAGTGTACCACTCCACTTGTTAATGCTACACTATACAAAGAGTTAGTTGGGAGCTTTATCTACTTGACACATACATGCCCTAATATAGGTTTTGTAGTTGGCATGGTTACATGCTTTATGCAAGAACCACATGATCTTCATTGGAAGGCTGCCAAGTGCATTTTGCACTACATAAAGGGTACAAATACACATGGGATACACTATGCAGTATGCACAAGACTTTAGCTAGTTGGATACACAGACTTAGACTATGTAGGGGACCTTGATTCTCACAAGTTCACTTTAGGTGACATATTTCACCTTGGTTCTGGTCCTATTTGTTGGTAGAGTAAGAAGAAAAATAATGTTTCTCTTTCTTCCACAAAGGCTAAGCATTGAGGCATTGTCAATGGAGCTACATAGGCTAATTGGTTATAGCACATCGTGAATGAGTTTAGATTTGATCTGCCTTATCCTAAAGTTATTCATTGCGACAATCAGAGTGCTATTGAGATGTCTAAACATCCAATTCAACATCAGTTTACCAAGCACATTGAGGTTCATAAGCACTACATTAGAGAGTCGATACATGAGTAGATCTTTGCACTACAATATTGTCCTACAACAAAGCAGGTCACCAATATGTTCTCCAAACCCTTCATCAAGGTCAAGTGTATTCATTTGTGAGATCTCTTGGGGATGTGGGATGTTGAAGAAAGGGGAGTCCCTTGACTTCTCTCTTCTTCTTCTTCTAGGAGGGATCTTTTCCTCATCTGAGGTCTTCTTCTCTCTCATCTTCTTTATTGTACTTATCTCTCTTTTTGGAGGAGGGTTTTTCCCATAAGGATTTCTCTCTTTCTCCACTTTATGAGAGATTGCATTTCATCTTAGTATGTAGAGAATTGCTTTGTACATGGGTATCCAACATTGCCTAGTAGCTAGCACCCATCATGCATTTGTGAGCGTAAATGCATTCTCCTAAGTTACACTTAAGGGGGGGTGTTGGTGGAAATAGGTATTTACTATTTACACTTTACTTAATTTTACTTAGGTTAATGCATTATTTTATCATATAAAATTTATCAAACACTTAGGAGTTTACGTACCTTTATGAGTTGTCATGTTGACAACATAGAAGTGCTCAACTCTAATTCAGCACATGGTGTCTACAACACTAGAGTTTTCATCATTCACTGAGTTCTCAGGTTGACAACACAATTATTCACACTCCTAATTTAGCACATGTTGTCTACAACATAGATTTGTGTGCTACACCATTGTAGGCTTATCTTCTCATCATTGCACTTACTTCTGTGCTTAATGGAGGATAACACATATCTAGTGGACATGTGCCTATTTGTATGACTTATCATGATGTTGATTCCTAGGCATTCTAGATGCATTTCAGAGGCCTTTATATATAGACACTCCTAGTGTACTTATACATTGAATTGAATACTATATAGTTATTCTAATCATACTCTAGTCTATTTTGTGCCTATGTTTGAGTCCTTTGGTCTTGGGTGAATCTTTTCCTAACAAAAATTATTACATGGTATCAAAGCTAAGGGATATTTTCATCACAAAACCATTAGAGACCTTGTTGCTTCATCTCTCAAAGGGACCTGATTCAGATCTGAAGCATTCACAGCAATTAGGAGCATCTAGAGCTAAAGTGGACTTCACCATTGCATCCAAAGTGATGATTCAGTGACAATCGACTATAAATTTGCCTACCCTAGGAAAAAGTCGATCATGAGGCAAATCTTTTTGCAAACTAGAACCTGAAGGCCCAATTTGCAAGCTAGTTATGGTCTTTCATTTGATCTGCTAATTTATTTTTTAGATCTATTATTTATACATTTTTCAGAATATTTTTTTCAAAATTATTTTAGCCCAGTAGAGTGTGCAGAGATTGTTTTTTTTGTACAAGCACCGAGTAGTCACAGCCTAGTCCTATGTAGAGAATATTTCGTAGAATATTCTATTTATTATTTCGCAGCCATTAATCAAATACCAAAAAGTTTTACCAATTTGGCAGCCAACTCTATTTACAAATTTTTGACAATAAAATCTGACTAATACACATGGGCAAAGAAATCCAGTGAACAGTCACTAGAACCTAGCCATAGCAACTGAACTAGCCCACCAAATACAATCCTAGTGGCCATTTATATTGCAGTGTGTGGTTTGACATTTTTAAACAACCCAGGTTGCATCCAACCCAAAAATTTGGGATTTTTAAACAAGACTCGATGCTGCTTAAAACACTCCCCTCGCCATAAAAGCATTTCTCGATGATAGGAACTTGCCCCATTCGGCCATCCTTGACTCCATGTAGTGTTCCCATAGGAGGCCACATCCATGTACAAGATTGTCCGACATGTAGACTCTGACATGTGACAGTCATAGGATAATTGTCATCCAAATTGGCCAGAATAGTCAGCAGATCATACACCACGCAACCCTGCACAGTCAGTGCTAACTTGACATCTAGTTAGCCAGTCTATACCTCCCACATAAGCTCTAGGTCATCTTGATGTACATTTCCACGTGATTGTCTGTATAGAGCTGTACAGCTAATGACATCATGATGTCATGCTTACATAATCAAAGGGCTTGGAGTCGCTGACATCATCAAAGTCACTTGCCTAAATTTGATGGCCATCTGACCATCATCCTAGGGAAAATTTGAACTGCTATGACAACCATTTGATCATCAAAATTAACATTGTGTTTTCCTCTCCAGACCCCTCTTCAGATATAGTTTTGATTTGGCAGCCTATACAGAGGTTGTAATCAAAAAAATTAGAAGCCCACTTTGTCCATTTTGACAAGTGGTCTATTGTAAACTGCACTACATATAAAGTGCCAAAATCTTTCATTTGGGGTGGATTTTTTGATTGAGTGAAAAAGGGGGGTGTGTACTGTGTATTATGTCTCCTTGATCTTGTGCTCTTGCATTATGGGTTCTTTTTCAAAGTTAACTCCACATAATTATGCTTTGTAACTTGTTATAGAATATTATTTTTAAAGTCCTAACTTTGAGGTTGTTGACTCTTCTCCCTAAAATTAACTATGTCTAACAAATAGGTTTTTTTTATTATAAGAAAAATTTAGGATTCAATCATTATTGTCCATGAGAACATCCACTCACTAGAAGTCTCAAACAAACAAGGTTTTTTAATGAAATTGGATCTATCAAAATCTTATGATAGATTTGATAGGGGACTTTGGTGCAAAGTTTCGAAAGTTTTTTGTTTTAGTTAGAAATTTATTAAATTATTTTTTTGTTCTTCATCTACTATTGTTTTGGTGAAAGACACATCTTTTAATTTCTTCAAAGTTTCATGTAGTATCAAAAAAGGTGACACCATTTATCCTATTTTTTTATATATCATGGTGAAACCTTTGCGTAGATGTATTGGAATATTTGTTCAAGATGGAAAGATATAGGGTCTCCAACATTTTTCTAATTTTTCTTCTTATTCCTACAACCAAATTTTTTATGACACTATCATTATGTGAATGGATTTTGTTAAAGAGGAAAAAAAGTTATAATTTCTATTTCTTCCTATACATAATTCTATGGGCCAAATTATCAGTTGCACCAAAAGTTCCATTTTCTTTATCAATAATCTAGAAGAGAGACAAAAAAAGAATATCTAAAATCCTTGATTGTAAGATATATTTTATTTTCCTTTTTCCTATCTTGGTCTCCCATTAGGGATCAAGCCTTTTAATTCTTTTTGGAATTCCATTATTGAGAAAATTAGTAGCAAGTTGATTGGTTAGAAAAGAGCTCTTTTAAGTCAAGTTGGGAAAATCTAACTTTTCAAGTTGTATGCATTAAGCCTTTTCTCCATTCTTGCTAAGTATGCTAATATATTTGAAAAATCTAGGGGAAGTTTCTTTGGATGGATACATAGGAGAAGGTTCAATCTTGCTAGTATCTTAGGAAAATGTTTGCAAACCAACTAAGAAGGGATGTATTGGCATCAAAACTATCAGAATGATTATCAAATTTCTTCTCTCTGAACAAATTTAGAGAATATTTGAAGAGGAAAAAGAATGGAACTCTCTAATTAAGAAAAAGTATGTCTTTGTAGATCCTAACCTTGATGATTACCTCTATTTAGATGTTTGGATTAACGATTACCAAATCTAGAATAGTATCCATAAAGATAATAACATGTTAAGTAAGCAAAAAGATGGAATCATTGTAATGGAAGGAGGAGCAAGTTTAGGGATGATAGTTGGATTATGGATAATCCTATTTTTGAAGATCTTATCTTCTTCCAACATGTAGAAAAATGTAAGTGTTTACTAGAGATTGAAGTTAGAAACTACTAAAGAACCAATGAATGAATTATACTTAAGGATGTGAATCCTACTCTTCCTCCTATTAACTAAAATCCAAATTCCTATTTTACTTGACTAAGTCTTAATGATAATATGTTCTACAATCACAATTTTGATGGAAGGGTCTTTGTTTCTCTATTTTATCTATGAATTTTAAAAACTTTGAAAGTTCATTTTTGCCTAAAGCTTGGATTAACTCCCTAATTCCTAAAATAAATATCTTTCACTAGTTGTTCTTCCAAAATTAGGTATTGACTACTAACAATTTATGCAAGAAATGCTTTACTCTTCCTAATCGATCATGGGAAATATATATGATTCCGTCATTCTTTTAATCAAATATGTTTGGACTACTATTCTTTAGCCCAAATGGCTCTATGTGGGAAAATATTACTTATTTTTTCCTTAATGAAATTTATGAATACTTTTGATGAGTTTGCTTTGTTTACTCATTGCTCAGGATGCTCTGTTCAACGGCCTTGGAAGAACATTTTAATCTACATTAAGGGTATAGTAGTGTCTCATTCCATTTGTTGAAGCAATTTTCAGGTTTTAAGGTAAGTGTACATTTCAAGCCTCAAGATCAATTTTCGTAAGTAAATTTATGTCTTTTCTAGTGTTAGGTCTAACAAATTTCATGGTCTCCTTTAAATTTCATAGTCTAATAGATTTTTCCAACTACAGGCTTATTAGATTTTATCATTCATGTAAATATCATGCAATTTTATAACCAATCCCTAGAGTCTGGTGAACTATCATTAGTTTTATTATTCATCTCAAAACCCCAATTCATCACTATAGGGCTTTTTATGTATTCTAGTAATATTTACATGCCGAAAAGATTTGATCTCATTCAAGGGTATCTCTAATGGCCAGTCTGTAGAGACTGTTACTATGTGAATGGATCAAGTTCCTCTAACAACCAATCTATAAAGACAAGGGCATCTTGTTCAAGGGTATCTTTAACAGCTAGTCTATAAAGACACCAAAGATGTGGAGAAATAATGGAAATGTGGTTCCTTATCAAGTGTGATTTCACTCAATAGACCTCTTGATGAGATTTTTAGTCTATGGGAAAATCCATCTTTTGACAAGTTGGGCACAACTTATAGCCAGGTAAATAAGATATGAAGGACAAAACCTTTAATTTGGGCATGCAAATAGCATGAATTATGAAATACTAATTTCCTCCTAGATAATGTGACAAATGCGCTTAAGAAAATAGAAGAGTACTAGATGGAGAAAAAATGAACTTGGTTTAAAACAAGATAAGTCTTGCAAATTGTTTTCTGAAAACCCTTACCTTCAACAGTGTTGTAAAAATTTTCGTGAAGCCTCCCCCCACCCACACTTTGCTGCATGAATAAATGAAGTTTCACATATATTTTTTTTTTGTATCCTTGACAACATCAAAATTTCAATGCTAAACTTTATCAAGATCATATTTTTAAAAAAATGAATTTGACAAGCCAAATTGACCTATCATCGAAAATGAAAATGACACCCAAATGTACTAATGTAGATTAGATTAAAGTAACTAAAAATTTTCTACATATCATTCAATATACTATCTAATCTTTCTATAAGCATAACCATTGCACATTGCTGAAGTACAATTGCGAGTACTAATATTTTAGACTGAAACAATATATGTACCTACAAGGTATGTTCAATCTACAACGACATATGAGTGAACGTTGAAGACGTGTTTCCATAAAATTACTAGCAACGGAAGTATGTACACTCCAATTTTTAAAACAATTTTTTTTGTTGTCACCACCCTATTGGACTTACTATGTGATATAGGCATATTGGGTCAAATGTAATAAGACAAACCGCCTGCTTTCAGATTCTGAGATGGGAAACAATTTGTCAAATCAACGTTGGGTTTCAATGGATGCTGGCGCCCTAGTAGTTAACGAGATCATAGCCGGAATGTGCGTGGAAAATTCCCATGTCCTGGACGCCGTCCAATCTTGGCTCTTTTGATATATATTTCGACTGATATGGATCAACATCGTGATTGCATAGATGGATGCCGTGAGAGCGAAAATAATCCACAGATTAGCAAGACTAATTGGAGATCCGTTGGAGTCAGTTAGAAACGTCTCTAAATCTGGGGAAGACGCTCTTTCCCCAAACCATTTCCTACGGATGCTCGCCATAGTGTACTGATTCTCCGATATGTTTAACACTGCTTCGGATATGTCGGATAAAAATGGCGACCCCTTGCGGAAAAACTGTAATACCAAAGTTGAATTTAAAATCAAGTATCGGAAAAATTAAGAGTAGAATGAAGTGAGGGATGGAAGAAATGCTTACAAATCCAAAGCCTCCAGATCTAAGGTATCCTTGGTCTACAATGGCGAATTTGTCACATGGGTAGAGAGATTTGACCAATTGAATGTATGGAATTTCATCCACTATGGCACCCACTTCCCCGTGTATTAGCTTTTGCACGTAATCATGCGGACTCTCTAAAGGAACCAGTCTGGCTTGAGCTATTTTAAGATCATTTGTGAGATAAGTTTTCACAAATGAAGTTTTCATGTAACCCACTTGAACATTGCTTGTTGTGAGACTTCTCATGTTTGTAATTGATGGTGCCAATCTTTCCACTGTGAGAATAGAGGTGAGATGTGCAGTGTAGCTATTGTTCAGTATTAGAGCGCTGAAAAGACATATAGCTAGGATTCCCTTGCCCAGACTGCTCTTCACATCCTCTCCTGAAACAAATTACAATGCTTTCATGAATTTAAGAATGGAGAAAACAAAAAACAGAAATAGAAATTGTTCAGTAGCAGACAAAACATTTTTTTGATCACATGATCACTGATATAAAAAATGGCTTTACAAAATGTATTACAATTGATTCAAGCAATAGAAGGCTTCAATTACAATGAAATCTGCACAGTACACTAAAAGCTAAAATAAATCTTATGCAATGCATGCAACAAAATCGATAACTAGAACATCTCATTCTTATAACTCATCTACAAAAATATAGAGAACTTGAGTATCTTATGCAATATTGTGGCTGAATTACAAGGCCAATAAAGAATTCTATATGGTGAAACTGATTTGATGATGAAAAGTATGTGGAAGCAAAATACTTACTCTGAGCAAATACGAAGGTAGAAAGTGAGGATCTACAGATGAAACAAGATAATGTATTAGTTTTCTGTAAGGGCAGATGAGTTTGGGAGCCCTATTCATAAATTAGCAATAAATTACAACAGCCTGCTCATAATAAATTATAACATAAAAATATATTAAGATGTTTTAGGAATGATTGTGTGTTAATTTTTAATCAGAACAGTATAAATCCTGATGACAGATACATATAATATAATCAGAAACATTGATGATAAAAAAATTAAGCAAGAATCATTTCGAAAACCATATTTCCATATAGTCAAATTCTGAACATAAAGAAATGTTTTCTCACGTTAAGGAAGTGACTACTTGGTGGACGACATTCCCTTGAAAGTCATGGTTGTGGGCATGTTCCATGAGCCACACAAGAAACGCTGTGAAGACGAAGAATGCCGCTACTGTAGCCCACATCGCTCTACTGAAAGGATGCAGAAAAAACCAAGTCCGCCCTCGTACGCTTTTCAATGGCACCATCATCACCAGACCTGTTTGTGTGTACGGCTGCGTGAATTCAACGTACAAAGATCGGTTCCATAGTATAGTGGAATCTCCCACCACCACGTCGAATCTCTATACAAACAAGCAATCCTTCAGTCTATACCCTAATTTCTATTATAGATCAAAACCCTAAATTTTTATTAAGACCTAAAGAGGGATCATGAGGGATTATATTGCCTTCAAATAACTCCATTACAATTGCATAATAGTCAAAGAGATTTGAGTTTCCTTTTTCAAAAAACACATAAATAGAAGTAAGATTATACGGGAGTGTGTAATGGAGGCCTGAAATCGTAATATACATAGACATTCTTTTATTTTCATCATTATCCTTTTGTTGTATATAATTTGCTAGGAGTGCATAGCGTACCTACGCGTACCATTTTTTATATCAAACAAGTTGTATCCATTTTTTATACCAAACAAGTTGTATCAAAACCCTAACTTTTCAATAAGAGCTGGAGAGATGTTAGGAGGCATTACATTTCTTTGGACTATCTGCGTTACGAATTCATCGTAGTCGGAGAGATTTGAGTCGCCTTTGTAGAAATCCTCGTAAATAAAAGGCAGGTTGTACGGGAGTGTATCAATTGCAGCCTGAAATGTGTCACTCGTGAAGCCTGAAAAACGACCCATGAACTCAATATAATCAGAAGCATTGCTCCGTCCGACCTTCCCAACTACAAGTTTTCTGTAGCCGTTGGGAATTTCTGTGGTATCACCAGGCCAAATGATAGCCCCCAACTTATTTTTTTCCTTTTGTCGAGATTCAAGCTCCCCACTGTCTTTCCTCAAAAACCCAACTGTTTTATAACATTTTCCAACCACGTTAACAATCTCATACTCAAGATTTTCTAAATCATCACTTACTATTATTGCTTCAGCAATCTTCTCACGAAGCAACTTCCCTCCTCTCAAAACCATCATCGAACCAGGGAAATCCGTGTCATTCAAGGGAGTTTTCCCATCATATCCAATCTCTATATTTTGTGAATCCAAGCCAGAAACTGCAGTTGCAATGAGCTTTAGAGAATTGTAGGCTTGTATCCCAATTTGGTTGATGCTATCCTCTGAAGAGATATTGAGCCCCAGCCTCTGCTTTAATTCTATGAACTGTGGTGTTGGGACGCTTTTAACTCCCACTATTCCTTGCAATGTTTGGATAGAAGAAGAAGAAAGAGAATCCAAAGAGGAAGCAATAGATTCTGTGACAATCCAAACATAAGGTTCCGCCATCATTCCAAGCTCTTGTGCAATGGAAAACATGTTGACAGCCAGAGGCACACTTGTATGCACAATAAAAGCTCTAACACCACTTCTGTTCTTCAATTCCGCCAATGTATCCCTCATTTGCTCTTCCCTCCATCCAGAAGAAAGTGCTGTAGCTTCCGAAATTGTTATCCTGCTGTTTCCCCAGTCCTCTTGAAACCCATGCAGCGCCTCGGTCAATTTGTAGACACCATTTAACCAGAACTCATTGTCTTCGTACAACACGATCACTGACTTCCACCTGAAATAGACTGCTATGGCTGCTATGGCTTTCATGTCCTCAAAATTGCTAGAGATTGTGTGAAGTAAATAATTGGACCCACTTGTAGCCTCGAACCCATGTGAGGCGCTCAATGAGAGGATGGATACATGAACTTCTTCCGCTAGAGGCGCCAAAAGTTTTGAAATCTTAGGGGCCTGCACCAGGATTGCCGCAACCTCACTTCTTAAAACTTGCAGAACTGTGTCAAAAAAATTCCCAAATAAATTTACTGTGAGGATTGAAAAATCAATTTGAGTATATTTATTGTGAGGATTGAAAAACCAATTTGTGAAACAAAGACAAAATCATTTGAATAAAGAGAGGAGAAAATAACCAAAAACGCCCTTGAAATGGTTTAGAGCAATGTTCTCACCGTTTCCAAAAAATTCTTGAGATTCTAGAATTGTGAGGTTGAGGCGGGTGCCATTAATCTCTTGGAGAGCAAAATGTAAAGATGTATTGGCCGCCTTTCCTGCAGGCGTATTGAGGTCCACAATGGCGGCAATGTTTAGTGTGTCATCAGCAACAGCTGAGGTCAGTAAAATGAAGAGAGTGCATATTACAAGAAGAGAGGCGCAATGAATCATTGCCATTGTAGTGGAAGTCACAGTTTGAGCGGCTAATTGTGATGAACATAAAAATGCACTTGCAAATTAATATAGTAAATAACATTTTCAGTTCGTCAAACACACAATGTTATTCACGATGAATCGACTTTAGATAACTTTCCAGCTTGGCGGGAAAATTGACCCGGAGTAGTGGCTGTGAGGTGTGCTCCAAGTTAAAAGAAGACGATAGAAATAAAGGAAGAGATGTGCAAGGTAACTTCCCCCATATTTCCTGACGACAATCAATCATCGTAGTCCTTGTCATTGTGACGTCCTAAGGCACTAGGTTACAAACTATTTATTCGTTTCTTACCAGTGGATCTCATCAGACAACAAATGAAATATCGAAAAAACCGCCCACAACATTCTGCTCAGGCAATGGCTATAATTTGTATAGATTCCACAAGGTAAATTTACCGTTTATCGGTATCATCTCCACCTCGCAGATGGATATTCTCTTGTCGTTAGGGTTGGTCTGATTGTAAATATTTAAATGAGCAAAGAAATGATACAAAATAAAACAAAGAAGATGAACCACAATACACGGTATCTATCTTGGCTCATCAGAATTTGTGGCTACTGTTGTGACCGCCAGTCACCATCGCCCCAGCCTGGGACCCCCTTTATTTTAAGTAATATGGCAGTTGTTCCTGAAAATGTGGAGCGCAGGTTAGCAGGACTCAAGGAATGGTCAAATCCCTGGCTGCATTAAAACTGCGCCTTCCACAATCTTAGATATCTCACAAAGGATAAAATCCTTCGTTCGGTCAAAAGCCCGCTTCTTACCTATTATGGAGCGCAAATTTGAGTTGATGGTGGAATGTTTCCCGCGGATGAAATCCCCATCTCCTTGAAAACTGCGATGTCAACAGTCCATTCAGCGCAAGTCAACAGGAGTCATGGAGTGTTTTGCAAAGGATAAATCCTCCAGTTTTGAAAAAGCTCGACCCCAAAAAATGTGGAGTGCAAGTAAGGAGTCAGGAAATATTGCTCTAGAATAAAAAAAAATCCTTTCATTCCAAAGAAATCCCGCTTTCCATAAAAATAATATGAATTGTCATCCACGTCCTACATGCTGTCAGAGATACTCTCGCAAGCCACTCCATGCGAATACCCTCAATGGGAAGAGATTGGACACATAGAGTTTGGCGGTGAAATCTGATTTTCACCTCATTATCTGTACTCAGCATCTTGGAGTGGTATCGGGTTTTCTCAATAGAAGGTGCAAAAATATCCAAGGTCAACGACACCAAGTACCACACATAGTAATTCATTAGTGGAGAGCTCGTCGATTAAAGTCTTGAACGCTTTGAACATGATGCTTCCCCAATGCAGTAAGATGGACATGCCAATTAAGTCTATACTTGATGTTGTGTTAAAGAAGCTCAATTCGATCATATCAAAATATGGAAGATACACAATGCCTATCTTCATTAGCAGTGTCTTTATGCAATATGTGTCTGCCCATCCATATGAAATACAGAGTATATCACACTAAATTGCTAGAGGCCGTATACAGCATCAGAACCTAAACCTTTGCCCGTAGTGGATAACTCAAACAAAGGGTGATAAATAGTTGTTAAAGATGTATATCCCTACATGGAGAACCGCGGACCAACACAATGTATAGGCTTCGGTTTCAAGCATGGATTGAAATAGTATGCTAACCACCAGAATAACCTTGCCGAGTATCCCTCTTTGTCTACTCGCACACTATGGTATTTTCTGATTTCATATGGGATGGGTGTCAATCTTCCTCAAATCGAAGTCCATTTTCATGTTCTCACTGCTAGTTTCAAAAGAAATTGGATTATTGCACGAAGGTGTGGAAGCCGCAAAGTCTGAAGGCATGGAAGCCATAGATGAAGATTTGACGTGGCAATTCTAAAGCAAAGTGGTCTTCAATATTCATCCACATAGCATGGGTAATATATCTTATCGGGATTGATAGAGACAAAGTCTGAAGGAGTAATGAAATATTTTGAAAAGAAGAAAAATCTGCTAGTTCAAGAAAAAAGCCCGCCCTCTAAAATTACAGAGCGCAAGTCTGAAGGAGTCATGAAAAAGATAAATTCTTTCATTCCTTCAAAATTCTGCTTTCCATAAAAGCGAAGAGCGCAGTTTTAAATCAGTAGGGGAAAAAGATTAAATCTTTCATTCCATGAAAACCTCGACCTTGTAAAGCGTGAAGTGCAATTTTTGGATAATGAAGGAAATATTATGCAAAGAAAAAAATCCTCCATTCGTGAAAAAGCCCGCTCCCGCAAATTGATTGGAGCACAAGAATCTGTTAAAAAATCATGGAAAGCGAGAATATTGGAAAATTTTGTGGAAAATCCAAAATTTTAGAGGAAAAGAATGAAATTTCTTATGAAGTGAAAGTTGGATTCAGAGAAGAAAAGCGAAAAAATGATTTTCCTTCAAAAAGTTTTTTTTCGGATTTACATTAAAAATTAAATATTGGTAAAACTAATATTTAATTTGATTTTTTTTTGAATAATAATCCTAAAAATAAAAATGGAGAAAAAGTTGCAAATGAATTTGATTTTTTCATTTAAATATAGAAATTAATTAAATATTGATTTTTTAATTGATATTTACTTAATAAAACTAAAAAAATAAAAAATTAAAATAAAGGAATACTTAGCTTCATCATGAAGCTAAGAGCATAAAAAATAGCAACATTTTGAATCAAATAGCAAAAAAGCGACAAGTGGCACAAAAAATGGAAACCTTAATGGTTAAGTAAAGAAGCTGCCTAATTTTAGTCTGCAGCTTTAAAGGCATCTTTTTTGAAGGATAATTTCTATATGAAACCCTCTCATTCATACAAGCTCACACAAAAATTTGAAGAGAAAATTGAGAAAAAGAGTAAGATTCGAGGAGTTCAAGGAAGCATATTTTTGGAGAAATTTTCAAAAATTGTTGAGGAGTTTTCTGGGAATTCATGTCAGAAGATTTTGAATCCTATCAGAAGGGAATTTTCTTTGCAGTGAGTTGTGCAATTTCATATTTTTCGCGAAAGTGTTGAAAAGTGAATATTGAAAGTAGTATGAAAATTTTGGGAAAAATCCAAAAATCTTCGTCTTATGGACAAGTTGTATTCGTTGTTTTTAAAAAACTTTCCTTGCATAGTCTTATGTGTGTACATTTTCTATTTTGCAAGAGAGGAGAATGGCAGAGCCCAAGGGAATAGGAGAAACATGAGAACAACTGAAAAAGAATGAAAGGAGAGGATTCTATCTTGAATCCAAAATTGTGTCAAAGTGGGCAGAAATTGGAGATACAAGTCTTGGTAGCCTTGATTTGGAAGATTTTAACCAGAGAATTCTTGGATATAATGACTATCATGCAACACACCTGGCTACAAAAATTGTGACAAGTGGAATTTTTGCTACATCTAGTTTTTCTCCTTCTTTTCAGCATCCAAAGCTAATCGTGGAATGTACCAAGCACTACAGTCTTAGAGACAGAACCATCCAGGATTTTGAACGAAATATTCTCGTAGATTTTTCTCTGGCATCCATTTTTGAAGCATTTGGAATTCCTTCAAATCCAAGGATGGTCACAAAAACACAAGACCAAGCACTGAGAATCTATACATCTGGAATCAATTTTTGTGAAGAAATAATCAACAAAAGATGGTTGAAAAAGAATAGACCGCATCATTCCAAGATTCCTAAAGAAATAGTGTGGCTCAACTTGCAGAAGGAATATAGTGATATGGTCATGATGTTGAGTCACATATTTGGCATGCCTTATTCTTATAGGCTTGAATCTTGGATGTGGTATTTTTTTGAGCAGGTGATGGAGGAAGGCGACAGAATAGATTGGGCTGGGCTCATAAGTGATAATCTAAATGAATAGTTGATGAATCTAGAGCATACAAGGAAATTTTACATGAGCTCCTATGCCATCTAAATGCTAGCATGGAGGAAAATTTATGATGGACTATGATGCAAAGGACCAATTGGAAGCAGAAGCCAACACCTCAAATTCCATGAATGTTACCCACAGTTGCATTTGTATTCAAAGGATGATTACATGAGGGCTAATGATATATTTCCCATGCGCATAGTAAGAACACTACAAAAGAGGCCACATATAAGAATGTCAATGGGTACAATGAAGTTGGTTGAAGAATATGGATCCTGGTTCATTCAATTTCCTACCTTTTCATACATTTGAGTTCAAGGATTCTCCACGGAGCCATACAAACTCCCCAGGTATCCAACAGATAAGATGGTTTTGTTAGAGCTTACTTGACAACTTAGTGCCTATGAGAAGATTCAAAAAGGAAAGAAGAAGTTGGGATTGCAGTTTCCAATTTCCATATGAGAAGGGAAAAATGAGGTATGCCCATGTCTAAAAGCTGTAGAGAAATCATCAGATGAGCTCCACTTCTTCCGCCTTGTACTTTATCGAAAGAGGAATGATTTTGATCCTTACAACAAGATCTCATCAGTAGGAGGATCAAAGTACCAACACAAGGTTCAGCTTGAAGACTTTTGGGCAAATGCAGTAGATGAGAACGAGATCAGAAAAAGGTTGCATTCAAGACTACCATTGAACATTATTAGAACATGCAACATATTCAAGGTTCCTGATCAAATAGAGGAGGACCCAAATGTGATGCGAAAAGGATTCAATCCAGAAATGACAGCTCAACCATTTGATTGGAAGAAGAAAGAAATTACAGATCTTGAAGCCCTTTCAAAACTAGTCTTAGATTTTACAAAGTGGTGGATCAAGCGTAAGATTGAAAAATTAGTTGCACCAGCTAATGGATTCACATATAGGTTGCTTGGCCATAGACCACTTAAGGATGAAAGATCAAGAAAAATATCTGAAGGGACTATTGAAGAAAGGGGAACTCCATCCGAAGATGTAAGAACCAAGAAAGGGAAGGAGGTACCTCGAGAAAAGCATCCTAGGATTTAGGAAGTCATCCAGGAACCTCAAAATAAGAAGCGAAAACATGGAGATGCTCCCTCTTCTCTGAGTCAAACTCCAAGTGTCCAAGAGATAGAAACTTTTGAAAGGCAGGATGTAGGGACAAGTATAAGGAGATTTGAGCAAGAAGAGAATTTGGATAGGCCAATTCATGATAGGTTGAGTATAAATGCTTATGAAAAGTCCATGCAAGAAAGAGGGAGAGATCAAGATATGGCTACAAAGGAAAGTCTCACTACGATCTTAGAGCGAGAAATGATTAATGATGGAGATGGTCGACTAGATGAAGAAACTCTAGGAGTAGCAATACATCTTCCAAGTGCTAAAGCTATAGTTCCTGAGGTTACAATGGATAGTCCAAGAGGTGAAGAGGAGATTGACATTCGAGCGGTCCAAAGGAAAGAACAATTGGTAATTTTGGGAAACTAAAGTATACCCATTCTGGAATGGTTGAGGCAACGAATTCAATTGCATCAACAAAGGGAGGTTGATCTAGAAATTGAATTACAAGAAATTTTTGACTGATCAAACCAATCAAAAGAACAAAGGAAAGCAAAAAGATATACTAAATTCATTAGAGGAGAATCAGGATCCAGAATCTTGCAGATTGCGACTCCCACAGTTGACAAAGGGAAAAATCAAATTGCTCCAGATGAATATCATGTTACAGAAGTAAATCTTGGTCGGGCCTCTCGAGAGAAAATATTGTAAGAATTTGATGACTCCACACGGCCTTTGAAGGATAGGTTGAAGAAAGTAGAAGGATATGAAAAGCAGAAAAGAGAAATTTGGGCCTTATGTCAATACATCAATAACTTGCCTCATCCAGTAAGAGATGAAGGTCCATCATTTGTCCCTCCAACAGGTGTTTCTAGTGAAGTGGTAGGTGATATTGATAGAATCAAGTGTATTGCTCAGGGTGCAAAGATTTGGATCGAAGGAATTCAGGAGGTAGCCTTCAAACATGCAGAAGAATTAGTGAAAGTGCATAATAGGGCATTGGTTGCAATCTCTAAGATCCAGTGCATGGAGGAATCATGGGTGGATGAGCATATTTACCAAGAAGAGGTGATTACTGACATTCATAGTCTGATGGATACCCCAAAGCAAGAATTGATTGATGGTCAAGTTATCAGCAAAGCAGATGTCTATGATTTTATTCGATGGTACAGTTAGTTATCATAGCTAAGGAAATGTTTGAGAGCTTTACCAAGGAATCTAGTCGATGGAAAAAGATTGTTGATAACATCAAGCAAGGAATATAAAATGCAGTTGCATCCTTGTTATGACAAAGATTGGGGGAAGAAGAAATGACAACTGATAATTTGAAAGTCAAGTTAGATGAATTCTTTCAGCTAAATGTATATGTAACAGATGATTTTGAGAACTTCTCCATCTTCTCAAATACAATGCACACTACTAAGGACTTACTACCAGATTGGGATGAAAGCTTGGAAAAAGCAGAAAGAGCAATTGCAGTTCTAGAATTCAAGCAAGAGTCTGCACCAAACATCAGTACAGAGGAGTTGGAAATAGTGTTATATTGATTTCAATCTTTCAGGTGAAGAAATCAAAGATAGATGAATTAAATGCATAGTGGGTGTGCATAGGGATCACTTATTACACCCCACTCCCTCTTAAACGAGCATGCATAGTGGGCATTTATTACCCACTATAGTAGTGGATTCCTTGTGGCATTAATGTAGATTCCTTTCCATTTCCATAACCCTAATTAGGGCTAATGTGGCATGATCTTGGCCATCAATTATTGTAATCATCTGGGCCACCTATTGTAATCAATGGCCTATATAAAGGCCTCATTTCTCATTTGTAAGGGAGACTTGTATGAGATTGTTTCTATGAGCTACTAAGATAATAAAGTTTTTATTAGAGTTTGGTGAATACTTGACGTGTCTTAGTGCTTGCTTGTTCTCCTAAATTTCTTCAAGTAGATTAAGTTTAGCATAGTCAATGTGTGGTGATTACAATGGAGAATATGATGGTGTATTGATGAATTCATTTGGTTCGCACTTTTGACATTTTAGTGATTCTAATTCGTTGTGTAAAGTTAGCCTGAACCCCTTTCATGCATATGCTCAACTTCTATCATTTGTATACATTGTTCTTTATGATGGTGTATGCGGCGATATGAAAATCTTTGGCATAACCCTTGAAGATTGCACTGGTTCATGCTTAGTTGTAGTATAACTTGGCGAAACGAAATTCAGTAAATTGAGGAATTTGTCCACTAGAATACTATTTGTTGTTATCACTACCCTTAGAATTAGAATAGAATTCCTGAACCCCATCCTATTTAATTTCTGCATATTCTGTGAAAATTTCCAAAAAGCAGTTCATTGCAAACCTTAAGATAGCTCCCACATCCAGTATGGCTTGAAATGAATATGAATAACCATGTAAGGCCCCCTTGTGATCATTAGCAAATCACATCAACCATCGATCTTATCCATAGTCAAGACCTGACATTAAAGGAACATTGAATTCATTGTATGATCTTCTAGCAATCTTAGCATTCACAAGACTTTAGTCAAGAGAGGATAAGATATTTTGATATTTTGTTCTACTGTTTGGTGTGTCATAAAACATGCATCAATAGAAACTAGTGCTAGAAGGAGGGCTTGACTAAAAGATTTCATAGCAGTTTCACGTACTAGAGAACATTAATTCATCCTCGCCCGAGGTATATCGAAGATCCTTTAGATTTACCCCGGGAGCTCACGAATTACAAGAGTTGAGTTTTGATCCAAAGCCTATGCGAGGAAATAAAGAAGCATCTACGAGCCAGAATTCACCTAGTGTAGTTGATCTCACAAGGATATTCCAAACTCCACCACCTCAACATCAAGTACAAGGATCAATCCAAGGAGGAGTTCCACCAAGAGCTACACAAATTCAAGAGTTATTTGTGCAAATACCCATACAAGTTGTTTCAATTGTAACTGTCCAACAACAAGTTCCAGCAATGGCCCGGCAATGGCATTTGCAAAATACATCACCCCTTGCAACATTTTTCGCATACAATAATATGCCAAAGAATCCTGAACACTTTTGTTCTAAATTCTTTGTGAATGATGTGAATCACACTGCTAATGAACACATTAAAATTTTTGAGGATGTCCTCCAAAATAGAAACGTGCAAGATGAGGATGTTGCATGTAGACTATTCCCTTATTCATTGGGTGAGGAAGCATTTTACTGGTGTATCAAGCTACCTTCAAATTCAATACAGACTTGGCAACAATTGAAGGATGCATTCCTCGGGAAGTTCAGATTGCCTATCACCCCTGCAAAATTGTATAGGCAGTTTATCGAGATAAGGAGACAAGAACGTGAATCAATTGGTGCTTTCAATAATCGATTTCAAAGGGCTTATTCAAGATTGCATGATCCATATCACATAGGAGATGATGCAGCACAACCTATCTACTATGCAGCCCTAGACTGTTTCACATCTATGTTTGTTCAAAAAACTCATCCGGCTCCTGCAAGTTTGATCCAAGCATATGCTGAGGCGGAGAAAGTTAGTTTACAATCACCGGCAACTACAAATGGAGCACCTAGCTATTTTGGAAATAAAAATACATTGAGTCAAGGAGCTTTGAATTATGCTTTGACTATCAATCTAGTTCCTGCCCCTCCGAGCCAGGTTGTGTTACACCCTGGAGCACCTATGTCGCAGGCAATGTGCACACAACCAATTTATCTCCAGAAAATGACAAATTCTACAAGGACTCAACAGGAAAAAGATGAGATGAGAGATTTGATTGAACAAGTGAAAAAGTTGTCCACTGAGGTCACTTACCTTAGAAATCAGAATAATCAGTTGCAAAATGCACAAAGGAATTATCAATCATATCAAGGTAGCAATCGAGGTTATCAAGGGAATACCCCTCTACATCACGATAGTAATCAAGGACACAACCAAGGATTCAACGAAGGTAATCAAGGATATCATAATAATAACCAAGGTCATCAAAAAAGATCATGGAACACTAATCCAAATAATGGGGGCATACCATCACCATTGGATAATCCTCCATCTGAGAATTTCCCAGCTGATAAAGTTTTCTTAGCAGAAGTTGCACTATCTGGATGGTGTAGATTACATGAGACTAGTCAACATTTTGAATTACACTGTCACGAATTTCAAAGAGCAACAGCTATTTTCAAGGGAGAAGTGAGGAACACTACCACATCTGAGAATCCTCCTCCTATGAGATATGAGATGGTACCCTCACCAAGATATGACCAAGCATTGGTTTTTGATGATTTTATGTTACCTCCTCCTGATTCTCAAGATTACATGCCAATACAAGCTAATCAGAAATTCCCACCAACTTCAGCAAATGGTCCTATAAAGGTGCCACGTTATCAAGTCCAACCAAAAAATCAACCTCCACTAGTATCCCCGAATGAATCACTACATAAGGATGAATTTTTATTCCCTCCTCTATATAATAGTGTCTTGGTGGAAGGGACAAGTGAAGTGCAAGCTTATCAACAAACATCTGGTAATACTCCAATAAAGACATATCAGAGGAATTATAGGAACCATGAACCATTAACATCATCAGTTCCTCCAAATAACTTTTCAACTCCCCCACATCCAAATGCGAACAATAATCTTGAGCCTCTCAAAGACTCCCCTGAATATCGACAACTCATGAGCTCTCAAGGAGATAGAGGCCAATCTCCCATGACAAATTCTTCACAAAGTGATAAAGGAAAGAATAATATTCAATCCTTTGCTCAATAAGGAGAACAAAGGCAATGTGAAAATCTAGAACAAAAACAGAAAGGAAGTCCTTCTAGAGAGGAATTGAAGAGGTTGAGTTCTTATGTACTAGAGGAATTCAAGAAAATTAAAGTGAGTCTTCCACTATATGAATTGATGAAGATTTCATAAATTAGAGATACATTATTGGAAAGTTTCAATGATGCCCCAACATAGATTATTTCTCAAAATGTATCACATCCTCCAAGAGGGGTATCCAATGTCCAACAATACAATTTTGTGCAAAACACCAATGTTGTAGATGATGTATCACCATATGCATCTAAGCTTGCTCAGAATCCTTCAAGTTTCATTGGAATGGTGCAAAACTCTCAGGATGATCAAAAGGTTACATCAAATGGACAAGTATCTTCAAAAGATCCATCACTAGAAATGATCAAAGATAATTCTCCTATAGTGGAAAATTCCATGAAAACTCAAAATGGGAGAAATTCTATACATAACAATGAGACACTTGATTCAAAAGGGCAGAAGCTAGTGGTTTTTTTATCAAGGGAAGGAGGAACCTGCACCTTTCCTAGTATCTGTTAGAAGTTTTAGAAAAATGTTACATAATTGCTTAATTGACTTTGGCACATCAAGTAATATAATGCCTTTGGACATATGTAGAAAGTTGGGATTGATTCCAATTCAAACTGACAAGAAGGTTACACAATTGGATAAAACTGAAGTCCCAATCATGGGAGAGTTGAATAATATTCACATGCAATTAGCCTCTTATCCACATGTTCAAAGTTGTATTGACATATCTATTATGGATATTCCTGAAGGGTATGGCATGCTTCTTAGTAGAAGAAATGAAATTGAATGGTTATATTGCAATGGACTTTTCACACATGTGGCTCCCATGGAAGGGAATTGCCAATCAGATAAGGATAGAGAGCACTCTAAGGCTCCGATTGTTGATCACTGAGTATGGTGAACATAATGAGATCTTGTTTATGGAAACCATTTTGGGATCATATATTCCCAAAATTGGAGAAGTTTTAATGTTGCAAGGTTACAATCAAGGGGGATGTCCTGATGTGACTCCAACTTTCACAAAGGTACCAGTTCTGGATGATTCAGAACCATCACTGAATGAAGGAATCTTTGAAATTTTTAGGAATTTTATCCTAAAAAGCATTAAGCAGGAAGTTGAACTAGGAAAAGATGCCTCCATTCAAAATCTATTGTTACCTAACTGGTGTAGAATACATGATGCTTTTCGTTCTGAGATATCATGCACCATGTGCAAAGAAGCAATTACACAAGTTTCCAAAATGGTTCCACAAGCATGGATAGTAGAAAATGTGGTCAAAATGAACTCACCCTATATGAAAATTTTAGACCCACAGCAGGAAAGAATTCGAGAAGGCAAAATAGGACGAGAAGAACATAAAAAAGAATCCAACGATTCAAAGGTAAGATCACCCATGGAATATGAAATTAATCAAGTGTGGACCCTATCCTTTGATGGATCCAAATCAAAGAAAGGTAATGGAGCTAGTGTTGAACTCATCAGCCCAACTAGAGAAACATATTTGGCAGCACATAGGTTGCAATTCCCTTGTACTAATAATGTGGCTGAGTATGAATCATTGGTCATTGGATTGCTCCTCACTATCCAAAAGGGTGCCAAAATCCTACATGTACATGGAGATTCAGAGATAGTCATTAGACATGTATGCAAGAAATATACATGCCATGAGAAAAGATTGGGTCAGTATCACAATAGAGTTTGGGACCTAATCAAAAGCTTTGATGCTTTCAATATTAAAAGGATAAGTTGAACAAGCAATCCAGTAGAAAACTCTTTGGCTCAATCTAAAAGTTCATTAGAACCATTAGCCATGGATTGTGTGAAGAAATTCACAATTGAGCTGACTTCAGTACCATTAGTTCCTGACAACATCACAAATTTTCAAGTGTTTGAAGATGACAAGCATATTCTTGATTTTCTGACAAGCTCGAGAGCATTTGAAGCACAAGTCATAGATGAAGGAGAACAACAACAAGCTTGTCATGTCCCCTTTTCAAATAATTAAAAATAATAATCTTTTCTAAGGCAGGCAGGCCCAAAAAGGTGAAGTTTCAGAAAAAAGGGGATAATCTTTGGAAGCTAATGGACTAATAAATGAAAATTATTATTAAAATATGTTTTATTAACCCCTCTTGGACTTGAGTTACGTTTATGCCCTCTTTTAAGGAGTTTGGAGGCATTTTGGGCTCATTCTAGAACTTGATTTTTGCTCATTTCTTTGTTATTCTTCAGAGGCTGCCAAACCTGTGGAGAAGGATACCCAAGAACGGGAGTTTACAAGTTTCCAGGGAGACCCAAGAATGGGAGTTTGCAAGTTTCTAGGAAGGCTAAGGATGGAAGTTTGAATCCATTCCATGTGCATGCTCATGCAGAGTTTGCCTTTGTGCTGAACAGTGCAGATTTGTGAGTTTTTGGGTGTATTTTTTGTAAGAGTTTGGTGTTTCCGGTTGAGTATTTCATATCAGTTTGGGTTGCTATTGTATATCAGACTTTTAAATGTTAAATAAAAATATGTATTTGGATATGATTATACTTTTGTGATATATTATTTAGTTTTTGTGGTGATTCTGAGCTATTTTGTGCTATTTTTGGGAGCCCGATGAGCATTGTTTTTGTCCTCCATTTGGAGCTATTGTGTGCATGTTATACAGATCTAGAAATGTCATTTTATAGGCTGTTATGCTGCTCAAATTTTTGTAAAAAATTCTACTTTCATATTTATTAATAATAGGTGAAGCTATGAAGCTTTTGGCACTATTTCTGGCATACCTGATTTGGGGTTTCTTGAGAAATTTGGTGGATCTTTGTGATATTAGTTGTTTGATTTTGAAAATATAATTAGAGCTGTGAAATATCATATAAAATCAGAAAAGGGACATTTCAGTGGTATCAGAGCCATGATCTTGCCAGCTTGAGGGTTTGTAGAAGCTTGCATGTCAGTTTTCACAATTACCCAGATCTTGCATGTCAGTTTTGACAACTACCCAGATCTTGCATGTCAGTTTTGACAACTGCCCAGATCTTGCATGTCATAATTTATGGTTGCATGTTGCTTCTAATCAGCTGCATGTCAAAATTTATGGTTGCATGCTACTTCTAATCATTTGCATGTTGGTTCTTGGTGAATTTGGTGGCTGCATGTTGCTTCTAATTAGCTGCATGTCAAAATCTATGGTTACATGCTACTTCTAATCATTTGCATGTTAGTTCTTGGTGAACTTGGTGGTTGCATGTTGCTTCTAATCAATTTCATGTCAAAATATATGGTTGCATGCTACCTCTAATCAATTGCATGTTAGTTCTTGGTGTTTGAAGAAGTTATAACCTATTGGGGTTACACTCTACTTTATCCAGAATGGACAGGTATAGTACAGAGTCTCAGAGGACACGATCTTGGATGATTGATATCCAGAGTCAAAACAGTAGAAAGGATGGTTATTTAGACATTGGAGATAAACTTAGGAAAATAAGCCATGACATGTTTGAACAGTTGGTTGAGCACCACCGTATAATGAATGACATGTTGTCCAACCCAGCTAAGATGGATAAGTTGACTGGATTTCTATTTGGCAGATTTTCTCATAAGGCAGATGAGACAATTACCAAGAACTTGCATGACGAGTTTGAGAAACTAGCTTATAGCCAGGCTGAGGTCTCAGATTCTACTCTACCATAGGAGGTAGTGAGAAAGGATATTACGCAGATTGATAGTAATGGTCAACTTGATACTGAAATTGAGACAATTATATACAGGTCATTAAAGGGTGGTATCACAAGTATTCAGGATGGTATAGTTACAACAGGTAGTGACTACAGCATAGTCGGTTCAGATGATGATTATGAGGATTTTGTTGTACATGATGGTGAGATACCTGGTAGAGATGAGTAGACATTGAGCATTCATGACTTTGTTGAGAAAGAGTACCAGGCACAGTTAGATGCTTCGTCACATGAGGTTGAGGCTGGTAGTACTTCACATGATTTGTCCAACCAGCTGAAAGTGAACAAAGATAGTATTGTGACTTCATTATCTCATCATGACAGGTATATGGAGTTAGTTGGTATTGGTCATATTACTCAAGTGAGGATTTTGCTTGAGTTACTGGTTGATTCTAGTTTATAGATATGGACTCGAGATTGTTATATTGATATTTGGGATTTAGTTGACTGGAGATCTTTAACACTTTTTGGTAGCAGTGTTTGTTTGGGTGCTATCATGGATTTGATTAGCAGATTGCACGATGTTGTCTTTTCTTTTGCTAGTAGCTTGTCTGATGTTGGTATTAGTTTTTATACACTGGTGTTGGGCTTTGTTCATATATCTAATTGGCCATACTTGCTGAAATGTGTTGATGATCTTTCATATTTGGCAGTGTGTACAGATGAGTCCTAGGATCATATTGGCATTGATGACATCCAGGAGGTTGCAGTGGGCAGTTTTGAAGACTTAATTTCCTTGGATACAAAGGAGTTGGACAGCAGTGCTACAGTTTTTGATACTCCGTTTGTTGATATGAGCTTTAGAGTTGATTCACAGGATATGGATGGTAATACTCTAGAGACTAGTAACTTTGACGATACTCCTTTAAACAGTGCATCAGAGGAGGTTTGTAGGAGACAATCAAGTCAATGCCATCATGTGTCTAATCAGTTGAGAGTTAGTGAGTGAGACATTGCTATTGCTTGCCAACATTTTGATCCTACTCGTCAATTGTTAGCAGTTTATGGATGGGGTTCTCCTGCTAGTGATGAGCAGGGAGGCAATTATCTTTCCTTGACAGAGTTCCACTCTTTATGGGAGGCTATCCAAATTCTGAGACAAGATTATATGTAGTTGGTAGCCGACAGAGATTATCTTATGGAGTGGGGCAGTACAGCATATGATGCATTGTTGGCCAAGGAAGATGAGGTGAGTGAGCTTACTGAGCAACTTGAGGTGACTTCTAAGATTCTTGAGAGTACACAGTTAGCTTTCAAGGAGTCACAGTTTCATTTGGCTAAGGTGACCATGGAGTTAGAGCAACTACAGTTTTTAATAGATTCTGTACAGTCACAAGCTATGGTGTCTGATGATTCGAGGATGTCCATGGTCGAGATTTTCAAAGATAGTGGAGATAGGGATGCATCCATCCTTGATACTAACATTGGCATATCAGGTTCATGCCCACTAGAGTCAGGTTCAGTTGAGTTGGGTGCTGCAGCAGATTGTTGTGGTATGCCTAACATGGTGGTGACCTCTACCACTAATGGCACGAAGACTAAAGATGTTGTATCAAAGACCATGTGTGATGTTGGTGAGCCAATAGTTGGCATGGTTCCTGCTAGTAATACTACTCCCTTGGTGATGACTTCAGAGGTAGTAGTCAGTTCTAACTTGGTTAGTGATCGATTGCAGTTAGTTACATCTGGATTGCAGTCTGAGCCACTGACTGAGATTGGTGCATTCTATCAACATTACATTGTGAGGTATGCTCATCAATTTATCTTTGATGACCATGTTGATGAGATGATGATACAGAGATGTACTTTGGTTCCTAGTGCTTATCATCAGTTATGGGATAGTTTGACGCCTTGGGATGAGAGTCATGATGGGCATGACATGGTGATAGGTTCTACAATTTACAGCTTGATAATACATGACTTAGAGCAAGATTTTTGGAGTGATGCTTCAACGGGTGTTGTTATTGATTCTACTCCTTTGGCTATGACATCTCCTGACTTAGGTGGTGATCAGCCACAGTGGGTTGTATCACTTGTTCATGGTGAGCTGTTGATTGAGGTTGGTTTTCTTTATCAACATTATATTGCAGGGTATGTACATTAGTTAGCATTTGATCCTTTTGTTGAGGAGTTGATGACAGGCAAATTTGGTTTGGGCTCCAATTCTTGTTGTTTATCTTGTGATGGATTTTCACCATCATGGGTGCATGGTAGTTATGGTTATGAGATAGTGGTTAGTGATCTACAGAGTTGTGTTGACTGCAGGCATTGTATAGTGTGTGGATTCTCCATACTTGGTACAGTTTCATTCAGGAGCATTCACCATTGTTGTAGAGTTGGATTGTACATTCCGTATAGGCCAGTGGAATGCATTCATGGTATTTACTGTGTTGGTAGTCCATTTTACTTGGGTTTTGATGTTCTAAGAGTTTGTGTCTCATGGGTTTCTGACTATGGAAGTTGTGATTTTGGAGTTTGGTTGAGCTATAATTGTCAGTTTGATTACAGATTCCTCTTGGTCATATTGCAGAGGATATTGCAGGAGCCTGTGTTAATTGGTAGTGATATAGTTCAGGACTACATTTGGGATCTAGGTGGATTGATTGGTTTATTGTTCAACCATTTCTTGAGGAAAAGAAATGTTTGGGAGGTGAGGACTTCTCATGTCCCCTTTTCAAATAATTAAAAATAATAATCTTTTCTAATGTAGGCAGGCCCAAAAAGGTGAAGTTTCGGAAAAAAGGGGATAATCTTTGGAAGCTAATGGACTAATAAATGAAAATTATTATTAAAATATGTTTTATTAACCCCTCTTGGATGTGAGTTAGGGTTATGCCCTCTTTTAAGGAGTTTGGAGGCATTTTGGGCTCATTCCGAAACTTGATTTTTGCTCATTTCTTTGTTATTCTTCAGAGGTTGCCAAACCTGTGGAGAAGGAGACCCAAGAATGGGAGTTTGAAAGTTTCCAGGGAGACCCAAGAACAGGAGTTTGCAGGTTTCTAGGAAGGCTAAGGATGGGAGTTTGAAGCCATTCCATGTGCATGCTCATGCAGAGTTTTCCTTTGTGCTGAACAGTGCAGATTTGTGAGTTTTCGGGTGTATTTTTTGTAAGAGTTTGGTGTTTCCGGTTGAGTATTTCATATTAGTTTGGGTTTCTTCTATATATCAGAATTTTAAATGTTAAAATAGAGATAAAAATATTTATTTGGATATGATTATACTTCTGTGATAGATTATTAAGTTTTTGTGGTGATTCTGGGCTATTTTGTGTTATTTTCGGGAGCCCGATGAGCATTGTTTTTGTCCTCCATTTGGGAGCTATTGTGTGCATGTTATACAGATCTGGAAATGTCATTTTATAGGCTGTTATTCTGCTCAAACTTCTGTAAAAATTTCTACTTTCAGATTTATTAATAATAGGTGAAGCTGTGAAGCTTTTGGCACTATTTCTGGCATACCCGATTTGGGGTTTCTTGAGAAATTTGGTGGATCTTATTGATATTAGTTGTTTGATTTTGAAAATCTGATTAAAGGCATGAAATATCATATAAAATTAGAAAAGGGACATTTCAAAGCTCAATTTGAAATCGATGAGATTATGAATTTAAGGACAAATACCATTCCAAAAGGAATGATTGAACTAGAAAGAATTTTTGATGTAGACAGACTAAGTTCCCTCAAGTACCAAAGTACTAAAGGAGGCGAATGTGAAAAGGTGAACTTGGGAATGAGAGAAAATTTCAAGAATGTATTTATTTGGAAATTTTACACCCCCACAGAAAAGGAAGAAATATTGAAGCTTATGAAAGAATTCCCTAACGTGATTGCTTGGGGATATGAAGATCTGAAGACATATGATACGTCTCCCATTATACATACTATTCCATTAAAGCCAAATAGTAAACCATTTAGACAAAAGTAGAGACCAATAAATCCATTGTTAGAACCACTAATACATCAAGAAGTGAAGAAGTTATTGTCAACAAGGATTATATTCCCAGTTTGACACTCAACGCGGGTCGCCAACCTTGTACCTGTTAGAAAGAAGAATGGAGAAATAAGCTTGTGCGTGGACTTTAGAAATCTCAACAGAGCTTCAGAGAAGGATAATTATCCAGTGCCATCATTAGATGAAGTGATACAAGTTGTTAAAAGTTCTCAAATGATGTCATTTTTAGATGGTTATTCTGGATATAACCAAGTGATGGTAGAAGAAGAAGATAGACTAAAGATGGCATTCACAACTAGACTAAAGATGGCATTCACAACTAAATGGGGTACATTTTCTTATAGAAGAATGCCTTTTGGTTTGATCAATGTAGGAGCTACTTTTCAAAGGGCCATGAATTATGCTTTCAAGGATTTGGTAAAGAAGTGCATCATCATTTACATGGATGATCTCATAGTATTCTCTCGACGCAGGGAAGATCACATCAATGATTTGAGGAGAATCTTCCAAAGATGTAGAAGATATGGGATTTCCTTGAATCCAAAGAAATGCATTTTTGTTGTCACTGAAGGAAAATTGTTAGGACATGTAATATTAGAAAGAGGAATCTCAATTGATCCTGAGTGCATTGAGGCAATATCAAAGATAGGATTTCTAGCTAGTCAGAAAGAACTAAAGTCATTCTTTGGTAAAATTAACTTCGTAAGGAAGTTCATAACTGGATTTTTAGAGATAGTAAGGCCATTAAATGATATGTTAAAGAAAGGAGCAAGAATAGATTGGACACCTACAGAAAAAGAGGCATTTGAAGAAATCAAGCAAGCAATCGTGGATGCTCCTATTTTGTTGAGTCTTGACTACACGAAGCCTTTTTATATATATTATTTTGCCTCAAAACACACTTGCACAACTATCCTCACCCAGAAGGCAGATGATCAGGATGAACATCCTATTGCATTCATGAGTTCACCCTTGAAAGATGCAGAATTGAGATATCCAAATGTTGAAAAACAAGCTTATGCTTTGGTGAAAGCAATAAAGAAATTCCAACACTACATCTAGAGAAGAAAGGTTTATGCAATAGTTCTTGATCCAACAGTAAAGACTTTGCTAATGCAAAATGAATTTGGAGAAAGAAGAGGAAAGTGGATGGCAATTATTCAAGACTATGACATGGAGATACAACCAATGAAGTTGGTACGAGGACAAGCTCTAGCCCAAACCATGTCTACAACTTGTCCAGGGTTAGTACAACAAATATATGTGTTAGAAGAAGTATCCCCAGATGAATGGTATGATGATATTGTTCATTATTTGCTAAACCATAAGTCTCCATCACACTTGAATTCTATTCAAAAACGTTCATTGAGAATGAAGAGTCAAAATTTTATGCTTCAAAGATCTGTGCTATATAGAAAGAATCATGATGGGATTTATTTGAGATGTGTTGGAAAGGAAGAGGCTGGACACATCATCGAGCATTTTCATAGTAAATATGGAACCAGTCATGGAAGTGGTTTGGCTATGGCTCATCAAATATCAAGAGCAGGGTATTATTGGCCAACCTTGTTTAAAGATACTTATGAACACATGAAGACTTGTCGCACATTTTAGATAGCTATGACATGTGAAAGAAATCCTGCTATGCCATTACAACCTATTATTGAAGTAAAACCATTCAAAAAATGGGGGTTGGATTTCATCGGTCCCATCAATCCACCATCATTAGGACACCACCAGTATATCCTGACTACTATAGACTATTGCACCAGATGGACTAAGGCTCAATCGTTGAAAAATTTCACAATAGAGGTTGTTATCAATTTTCTTGAAGAAACTATCATTACTAGGTTTGGATTTCCCCATGCATTTGTATGTAATAATGGGCTAGCATTTAGATCCTTGAAGTTCTCAAACTGGGCATTTGACTATGGGATCACACTAAACTTTTCATCAAACCACTATTCGCAAGGGAATGGATTGGCAGAATCAACAAACAAAAATCTATTGAGTGCAATGAAGAAGTTATTAGACAATAATCCTAGAGATTGGCATACACAGCTGAGATTCACACTTTGGGCAGATAGGATCACAATAAAGAGTTCTTTGGGGACATCTCCATATCATTTGGTCTACGGACAAGATCCATTTTTTCCTATCCAATTAAGGATTCCAACACTATGATTCATGCAAGATTTTATGGAAGGAGAAGATAGAGTGCAAACACATTTGACCCAATTATTGCACTTGGAAGAGAAGAGGTACAAAGCATTGGAAAATTTTGCTAAACATCAAGGAGTTGTTAAGAGATGGTTTGTCAAAATGGCAAAGGTTAAAGAATTTTGAATTTCAGATCTGGTACTTCGCTAGGATAAGGCACGTGAAATGGAAGGTGGGCATGACAAGTTTGATAATCTGTGGAAAGGTCCTTATCAAATTTCTGAAATTTTGGGAGATAATGCATTCAAGCTTAAGACTCTAACAGAAAAGGAAGTTCAGTTGCCCGTCAATGGGCAATTCCTCAAGCATTATTTCTGCCCTTAGGTTTTCTTTGTGAAGCCTAACTTGTACATATTTAGTTTAGGTTTTCCTTTGTGGTGTTTTTTTGTTTTTATTTTTTCCTTTTTTTAGTTAGGTGGGGTTTTGGTTTGTCTCCCCTCTCCTGGTTAGGAGATTTGTCTTTGCGTAGTTTCGGATTTTTTTCCCTTGTTTGTTTTAGTTGTTTTCCTCAGGTGGTCTGGTTTTCTCTCTTCTTTTGGTTTGGCTTTGGTTTTGGCTTTTGCTAGGTGGCTCATAGTTGTGAGAATCTTCTTTTTGCAAGTGGAGTGGTGTCATGATTTGGTTACTTCATCTGAAGATTTCACTGAGTTTTGTTTATTTCATTTCTTGGATAATTATTATGAAGTGCATTAAAATCTCGGCTATCCTTCATATATTTTTAGTAGGTTAGAAAACATACTTGACTCGGAAGGTTAATCATACATTGTGTCTTGATGCATGAACTCTAAGGATGCCACATATTTCACACTCTTAACTATTGCTCTAAGTCCATTTATGTGTCTTTGGAAAGGTCATGACTTGTGAAATTTTTAAAATCTTGCTTCAACACCACTGTAACTCCTAAACCCATGGTAAGCTTCATTGTTACAAGCCAAGAGAAAAGAAAGAATTGAAATACCAATTCAAAAGGAATAAAAAAAAAGAAAAATGATGAAATAATAAGATTGGCTTTGGGGGTACACGAAAATCTCCATAGGTGTTCTAAAGAATAATTCATCAGAAGTGGAGCAATCCCCATTGGTTTTACAGCGACAACTCCATCGGGGCTATGGACACCTAACTGGCAGCGGGGCAATGTCCAAGATGCTTTTGAAGTCAAGAGGAACCAATAACTTGTCATGATCAATCCTAGGATTTTTGAATGGTCTTGTCAAACTAGAATTAATACATTTGCACACACTTAGGTTGTCATAGAGTAAATGTGTTTTGATCCAATATACAATTATTCTCCCCTTTTGAGCTTTTTCTCTCTCTTATTGGTGACATAAGATTGAGAAACTAGAGATTCAGAATTCGAATTAAGTTTTTTCCTTTAAATGTTTTTAACATTTCACCCGTGGAGTGGCCAGATGTTGTGACTGCCAGTCACCATCGCCCTAGCCTGGGACCCACTTTATTTTAAGTAATATGCTAGTTGTTCCTAAAAATGTGGAGCACAGGTCAGCAGGACTCAAGGAATGGTCAAATCCCTAATTGCATTAAAACTGCACCTTCCGCAATCTTAGTGAGGGATTTGGCATTGGTGGGAAATATCTCACAAAGGATAAAATCCTTCGTTCCGTCAAAAGCCTAGTTCTCGCCTATTATGGAGCACAAATTTGAGTTGATGGTGGAATGTTTCCCATAGATGAAATCCCCAACTCCTTGAAAACTATGATGTCAATATTCCATTCAGTGCAAGTCAATAGGAGTCATGGAGTATTTTGTAAAGGATAAAATCCTCCAGTTTTGAAAAAGCCCGACCCCAAAAAATGTGGAGTGCAAGTAAGAAGGAGTCAAGAAATATTATGCTAGAAGACAAAAAATTCCTCCACTCCAAAGAAATCTCGCTTTCCATAAAAACACTATGAACTGTCATCTGCGTCCTACATGTTGTTAGAGATACTCTCGCAAGCCACTCCTTGCGAATACCCCAATGGGAAGAGATTGGACACATAGAATTTGGGGGTGAAATCTGATTTTCACCTCATTATCTGTACTCAGCATCTTGGAGTGGTATCGAGTTTTCTCAATAGAAGGTGCAAAAATATCCAAGGTCAACGACACCAAGTACCACACATAGTAATTCATTAGTGGAGAGCTCGTCGATTAAACTCTTGAACGCTTTGAACATGATGCTTCCCCAATGCAGTAAGATGGACATGCCAATTAAGTCTATACTTGATGTTGTGTTAAAGAAGCTCAATTCGATCATATCAAAATATGGAAGATACACAATGCCTATCTTCATTAGCAGTGTCTTTATGCAATATGTGTCTGCCCATCCATATGAAATACAGAGTATATCACACTAAATTGCTAGAGGCCGTATACAGTATCAGAACCTAAACCTTTGCCCGTAGTGGATAACTCAAACAGAGGGTGATAAATAGCTATTAAAGATGTATATCCCTAGATGGAGAGTCGTAGACCAACACAATGTATAAGCTTCAGTTTCAAGCATGGTTTGAAACAGTATGCTAACCACCAGAATAACCTTGCCAAGTATCCCTCTCTGTCTACTTGCACACTATGGTATTGTATGATTTCATATGGGATGGATGTCAATCTTCTTCAAATCGAAGTCCATTTTCCTATTCTCACCACTAGTTTCAAAAGAAATTGGATTATTGCATGAAGGCGTGGAAGCCACAAAGTCTAAAGGCATGGAAGCCATAGATGAAGATTTGACATGGAAATTCTAAAGAAAAGTGGTCTTCAATATTCATACACATAGCATGGGTAATATATCTTATCAGGATTGATAGAGACAAAGTCTGCGAGTTCAGAAAAAGCCCGCCCTCTAAAATTTCGGAGTGCAAGTCTAAAGGAGTCACGAAAAAGACAAATTCCTTCATTCCTTCAAAATTTTGCTTTCCATAAAAGCGAAGAGTGGAGTTTTAAATTAGTGGGGACAAAAGATGAAATCTTTTATTCCATGAAAACCCTGACCTTGTAAAGCGTGAAGTGCAATTTTTGGATAATGAAGGAAATATTATGCAAAGAAAAAAATCCTCCATTCTAGAAAAAGCCTGCTCCTGTAAATTGATTGGAGCACAAGAATTTGTTAAAAACTCATGAAAAGCAAGAATATTGGAAAATTTTATAGAAAATTCAAAATTTTGGAGGAAAAGAATGAAATTTCTCATGAAGCGAAAGTTGGATTCAGAGAAGAAAAGCGAAAAAATGATTTTCCTTCAAAAAGTTTTTTTGGATTTACATTAAAAATTAAATATTGGTAAAACTAATATTTGATTTGATTTTTTTTTGAATAATAATCCAAAAAATAAAAATGGAGAAAACATTGCAAATGAATTTGATTTTTGCATTTAAATATAGAAATTAATTAAATATTGATTTTTTAATTGAAATTTAATTAATAAAACTTAAAAAAAAATCAAAATAGAAGAATACTTAGCTTCATCATGAAGCTAAGAGAATCAAAAATAGAAACTTTTTGAATCAAATAGCAAAAAGGTGACAAGTGGCACAAAAAATGGAAACCTTAATGGTTAAGTAAAGCAACTGCCTAATTTTAGTCTACAGCTTTAAAGGAATCTTTTTTGAAGGATGATTTCTATAAGAAACCCTCTCATTCATTCAAGCTCACATAGAAATTTTGACAGAAAATCGAGAAAAGGAGTAAGATTGGAGGAGTTCAAGGAAGCAGATTTTTTGAGAAATTTTCTAAAATTGTGGAGTTTTTTGGGAATTCACGTCAAAAGATTTTGAATCCTATTAGAAAGGAATTTTCTTTGCAGTGAGTTGTGGAATTTCATATTTTTTGCAGAAGTGTTGAAAAGTTAATCTTGAAGGGAGTATGAAAATTTTGGGGAAAATCCAAAAATCTTTGTCTTATGGACAAGTTGTATTCATTGCATTTAAAAAACTTTCCTTGCATAGTCTTATGTGTGTACATTTTCTATTTTGCAAGAGAGGAGAATGACAGAGCCCAGGGGAATAGGAGAAATGCGAGGACAACTGATAAAGAATGAAAGGAGAGGATTTTATTCTGAATCCAAAATTGTGTCAAAGTGGGTAGAAATTGGAGATACAAGTCTTGGTGGCCTTGATTTGAAAGATTTTAACCGGAGAATGCTCAGATATAATGACTATCACCCAACACACCTGGCTACAAAAATTGTGAGAAGTAGAATTTTTGCTACAGCTGGTTTTTCTCCTTCTTTTCAACATCCAGAGCTAATTGCGGAATGTACCAAGCAGTAGAGTCCTAGAGACAGAACCATCTAGGATTCTGAACAAAATATTCTCTTAGATTTTTCTCCAGCATCCATTTTTGAAGCATTTGGAATTCCTTCAAATCCAAGGATGGTCACAAAAACACAAGACCAAGCACTAAGAATCTATACATCTGGAATCAATTTTTCTGAAGAAATAATCAAGAAAAGATGGTTGAAAAAGAATAGACCGCATCATTCAAAGATTCCTAAAGAAATAGTATGCCTCGACTTGCAGAGGGAATATAGTGATATGGTCATGATGTTGAGTCGCATTTTTGGCATGCCTTATTCTTATAGGCTTGAATCTTGGATGTGGTATTTTGTTGAGCAGGTGATGGAGGAAGTTAACATAATAGATTGGGCTGGGCTCATAAGTGATAATATAAATAAACAGTTGATGAATCTTGAGCATACAAGAAAATTTTACATGAGCTCCTATGTCATCTACATGCTAGCACGGAGGAAAAATTATGATGGACTGTGATGCAAAGGACCAATTGAAAGCGGAAGCCAATACCTCAAAGTCCATCAATGTTACCCGCAGTTGCATTTGTATTCAAAGGATGATTACATGAGGGTTAAAGATATATTTTCCATGCGCATAGTAAGAACACTACAAAAGAGGCCACATATAAGAATGTCAATGGGTGCAATGAAGTTGGTTGAAGAATATTGCGCCTGGTTCATTCAGTTTCCTACCTTTTCATACATCTGCATTAAAGGATTCTCCACGGAGCCATACAAAATCCCCAGGTATCCAATGGATAAGATGGTCTTGTTAGAGCTTACTCAACAACTTACTACCTATGAAAAGATTCAGAAAGGGAAGAAGAAGTTGGGATTGTAGTTTCCAATTTCCATAGGAGAAGGGAAAATTGAGGTATGCCCATGTCTAAAAGCTGCAGAGAAATCATCAGATGAGCTCCACTTCTTCCACCTTTCACTTTAACCAAAGAGGAATGATTTTGGTCCTTACAACAAGATCTCATCAGCAGGAGGATCAAAGTACCAACACAATGTTCAGCTTGAAGACTTTTGGGCAAATGTAGTAGACGAGAACGAGATTAGAAAAAGGTTGCATTCAAGACTACCATTGAACATTATTAGAGCATGCAACATATTCAAGGTTCCTGATCAAATGGAGGAGGACCCAAACATGACGCAAGAAGGATTCAATCTAGAAATGATAGCTCAACCATTTGATTGGAAGAAGAAAGAAATTACAGATCTCAAAGCCCTTTCAAAACCAGTCTTAGATTTTATAAAGTGGTGGATCGAGCGTAAGCTAGAAAAATTAGTCGCACAAGCTAAAGGATTCACATATAGGTTGCTTGACCATAGACCACTTAGTGATTAAAGATCAAGACAAATATCTGAAGGGATTGCTGAAGAAAGGGGAACTCCATTCGAAGATATAAGAACCAAGAAAGGGAAGGAGGTACCTCGAGAAAAGCATCCTAGGATTTAGGAAGTCATCCAGGATCCTCAAAATAAGAACCAAAAACATGGAGATGCTCCCTCTTCTCCGAGTCGAACTCCAAGTGTCCAAGAGATAGAAACTTTTGAAAGGTAGGATGTAGGGACAAGTATAAGGAGATTTGAGCAAGAAGAGAATTTGGATAGGCCAATTCATGATAAGTTGAGTATAAATGCTTACGAAAAGTCATTGCAAGAAAGAGGGAGAGATCAAGATATGGCTACAGAGGAAAGTCTCACTATGATCTTAGAGCGAGAAATGATATGATGGAGATGGTCCACTAGATGAGGAAACTCTAGGAGTAGCAATACATCTTCCAAGTGCTGAAGCCATAGTTCCTAAGGTTACAATGGATAGTCCAAGAGATGAAGAGGACATTGACATTCAAGCGGTCCAAAGGAAAGAACCATTGGTAATTTTGGGGGACCAAAGTATACCCATTCTAGAATGGTTGAGGCAACGAATTCATTTGCATCAACAAAGGGAGGTTGATCCAGCAATTTAATTACAGGAAATTTTGGACCGATCAAACCAATTAGAAGAACAAAGGAAAGCAAAAAGATATACTAAATTCATCAGAGGAGAATCAGGATCCAGAATCTTGCAAATTGCAACTCCCACAGTTGACAAAGGGAAAAATCAAATTGCTCCAGATGAATATCATGTTCTAGAAGTAAATCTTGGTCAGGCCACCGAAGAGAAAATATTGGAAGAATTTGATGACTCCACACAAGCTTTGAAGGATAGGTTGAAGAAAGTAGAAGAAGGGTATGAAAAGTAGAAAAGAGAAATTTGGGCCTTATGTCAGTACATCAATAACTTGCCTCATCTAGTAAGAGAGGAAGGTCCATCATTTTTCCCTCCAACAGGTGTTTCCAAGAAGTGGTAGGTGATATTGATAGAATCAAGCGGATTTCTCAAGGTGCAAAGATTTGGATCGAAGGAATTTAGGAGGTAGCCTTCAAACATGCAGAAGAATTAGTGCAAGTGCACAATAGGGCATTGGCTGCAATCTCTAGGATCCAGTGCATGGAGGAATCATGGGTGGATGAGCATATTTACCAAGAAGAGGTGATTACCGACATTCAAAGTCTATTGGATACCCCAAGGCAAGAATTGATTGATGATCGAGTTATTAGCGAGGGTGATGTCTATGATTTTATTCAATGGTACAGTGCAGTGATCATGGCTAAGGAAATGTTTGAGAGCTTTACCAGGGAATCTAGTCGATGGAAAAAGATTGTTGATAACATCAAGAAAGAAATATCAAATGCAGTTGCATCCTTGTTGTCACAAAGATTGGGGGAAGAAGAAATGACAACTAATAATTTGAAAGTCAAGTTAGAGGAATTCTTTCAGCTAAATGTAAATGTAAGAGATGATTTTGAGAACTTCTCCATCTTCTCAAATACAATGCACACTACTAGGGACCTACTACCAGATTGGGATGAAATCTTGGGAAAAGAAGAAAGAGAAATTGTAGTTATAGAATTCAAGCAAGAGTCTGCACCAAGCATCAGTACAGAGGAGTTGGAAATAGTGTTGGATTGATTTTGATCTTTTAGGTAAAGAAATCAAGGATAGATGCATTAAATGCATAGTGGGTGTGCATGGGGATCATTTATTACATCCCACTCCTTAAACAAGCATGCATAGTGGGCATTTATTACCCACTATAGTAGTGGATTCCTTGTGGCATTAATGTAGATTCCTTTCCATTGCCCTAACCCTAATTAGGGCTGATGTAGCATGATCTTGGCCATCAATTATTGTGATCATCCGGGCCACCTATTGTAATCGATGGCGTATATAAAGGCCTCATTTCTCATTTGTAAGGAAGAATTTTATGAGATTGTTTCTATGAGCTACTAAGATAATAAAGTTTTTGTTGGAGTTTGGTGAATACTTGACGTGTCTTAGTGCTTGCTTGTTCTCCTAAATTTCTTCAAGTAGATTAAGTTTAGCATAGTCAATGTGTGGTGATTACAATGGAGAATATGATTGTGTATTGATGAATTCCTTTGGTTCATACTTTTGATGTTTTAGTGATTCTAATTCATTGTGTAAAGTTAGCCTAAACACCTTTCATGCATATGCTCAACTTCTATCATTTGTATACATTGTTCTTTACGATGGTGTATGCGGTGATATGAAAATCTTTGGCATAACCCTTGAAGATTGCACTGGTTCATGCTTAGTTGTAGTATAACTTGGCAAAGCAAAATTTGGTAAATTGAGGAATTTGTCCACTAGAATAGTATTTGTTGTTATCACTACCCTTAGAATTGGAATAGAATTCTTGAACCCCATCCTATTGAGTTGCTGCATATTCTATGAAAAAATTCAAAAGCACTTCATTGCAAAACCTTAAGATAGCTCCCACATCTAGTATGGCTTGAAATGAATATGAATAAACACGTAAGGCCCCCTTGTGATCATCAACAAATCACATCAACCATCGATCTTATCCATAGTCAAGACCTGACATTAAAGGAACGTTGAAGTCATTTATATGATCTTCTAGAAATCTTAGCATACACAAGACTTTATTCAAGAGAGGATAAGATATTTTGGTATTTTGTTCTATTTTTTGGTGAGTCATAAAACATGCATCAACAACTACTTTCACACTTAGCACAAAACTATTATTTTCAATAATATCTTATTCAAATAGATGGGCTAGTAGCTGTTACAAAGAGTTCCATGAATACGAAGAGTTAAGACATGATCATTGGCTTCATATCCTGACAATCTCCCCCATAGTCTAGCTAATGCGACTATGAATAGTAACATTTCCTACTTCCAAATTCAAATTTCACAGACCATCTAAATCTTGTAACTAGAAACCCATATATAGCTCCTCCATGAATATATCTGAATAGCTGGATATGCCATGCTTCTAGACCTTCCTCATAAGTTAGAGGAGGAGGAATATATACAGTAGAGGTGTTGGTGGCAGGAATACCTAGGTTATTTTCTTGCACCCAATGTCTTCTTATCTATTGACTTGAGAAAACACAGAGGGGGTCTTTCTCTTCTGCTCAATCGTAGGCTTCAGGTTTTTGGCATCCTAAATAAGTTTTGATCTTCTTCATGTTCAGATCAAGGATAAATTTAGTCATGTATATTCATCAAATCATAAATTTTACTAATCAAGGATCTTGAATTTGGTAAAAATATTTATACTTTCAAGGTGGCCATGTCGTCCACACTTTATGAAAATTGGGTGCAATTGCTTAGGCCAATCATGACTAATGATACATAATTATTTTTAGTTTGGTGATGACATCGCCAATGTAATTTGATCTTTCCAAATGATAAATTAAATGTTTTTCCCTACAATTTCTGAGGAATGACTTATTCAATGTTCACATTCGCCAATCTATGGTAAAAATTTAAGTCAGGCCACATAGACTTGAAAGGTGTCTCTATGGTGGACACTTTCCAAGGAACTTTTTATCCTTCTAATCTTTGGCCTGAAATAGATTTTACTATTATAAACAAGTGTCATTATTTCAAAAACTTTCTCTAAAAACTGTTGTTCTTTAACATTTTAACCTAAAATAAGATTCATACCATTGATTTAAGACCATCTAATAGTTATTAAAAAGGCTTATTTTATTTTAGATGATATATAATTATGGTTTCTGGTATTTGTACTTTTGGTCATGATTTTCTTAAATAATTAAAGATTTTGTAGGGTTTTACAAAATCTTCATATGAAGTAAAAATTATCAATAAAATTAATAAAATTCCTACTTCAAAAAAAAAAACCAATACAAATTAATTTTTGGCCCTTAAAATAATGTTAGATTCACGACAATTTTATACATTTTTCCAAAAAAGAATTTTTTAAAATTATCCCTGACTCAAACATTAAAAATAAGTGATGCTCGAGACAAGTTACACCTTCTTTGCTGCAGTTACCATTAGTTTGTATTCACAATTGCTTTTTCTTTAATGTAGTTCATAATTGAGTTGATCACATGTAGTTCTACCAATTCTGTCAACGCATGGTTTTCAATTAGTTTCTAACTTTTTATAATAATGTGTAATGTGTAATTATGATATAATAGAAAGATCTTCTCATTTGGAATTGCATTAGAGAAGTATACTTCTTAGACTTTCTCCACTGTAAGGGTTGTAAATTGAAAGATTATTTGTGTTAGGAATTAGGGGAGAGGTATTCTTAGCATGTTTTTGATCATACTTGTTCATATATGTAATGTATGCTGCAAAAGAAAGTATAGTAGCGTGAGAGAGAGTATTTGATATGAAAGATCAATTAAAATGTGTGTAAAAATCCTCTATTTATCACGCTAACAACATAGAAGTGCGCAAATCTAATTCAACACATGGTGTCTAGAACACTAGAGTTTCCATCATTTACTAAGTTTTCATGTTGACAACATAGTTATTCACACTCCTAATTTAGCACATAGTGTCTACAACATAAATTTGCATGATACATTGTTGTAGGCTTATCCTCTCATCATCGCACTTACTTTCATGCTTAATGGAGGATGACCCATATGTGGTGGACATGTGCCTAGTTGTATGGCTTATCATAATGTTCATTTCTAGGCATTCTAGATGCATCTCAGAGGCCATTATATATATGCACTCCTAGTGTACTTGTACATTGAATTGAATACTATATAGTTGTTTTGATCATACTCTAGTCTATTTTGTGTTTATGTTTGGGTTCCTCGGCCTTGGGTGAATTTTTTTCTAAGAAAAATTCTTACATGGTATTAGAGCTAAGGGAGGTTCTTGTCACAAAGGCATTAGAAACTTTGTTGCTTCATCTCTCAAAGGGACCTGATTCAGATCCGAAGCATCTATAGCAATTGGGAGCATCTAGAGATGAAGCAGACCTTCTCATTGCATTTGGAGAAATATTTTGGTGAAATTTGACTATAAATTTTCCTATGCTAGGCAAAATTTGATTATGAGGCAAAAAAAATTTGCAAACTGGAACCTAAAGACCTAATTTGGAAGTTGGGTATGGTCTTTTATTTGATCTGCTAATTTTTTTTTCAAATCTATTATTTCTCCATTTTTAGAATATTCCTTTTGAAATTATTTTAGCCCATTTGAGCATGCATATAAATCTTTTTTGCATAGCCAATTCTATTTACAAATTTTCAGCGACAAAATTTGGCTAATATACATCAACAAACAAATTCGATGAATAGTCACCAAAACCTGGTGATAGCAACCGAACTAGCCCACACAATATGATCCTTAAAGCTATTTACATTGTAGTGTGTGGTTCAACATTTTTAAATAGCCCAGGTTGCATCCAACCAATGAATATGGGATTTTTAAACAAGACCTAGCTCCACTTAAAACACTCCACTCACCATAAAAGCATTTCCCAATGATGAGAACTTGCCCCTTCCAGCCATCCTTAACTCCATGCGGTGTTCCCACAGGAGGCCATGTCCATGAAAAAAACCGCTTGACATGTAGACTCAGACATGTGAAAACCACATGATAGCAGTCATCTAAATTAGCCAAAACAGTCAGGAAATCATATGCCACTTAAGCCTGCACAGTTAGTGCTGACTCAACATCTAGTCATCTAGTATGTATTTGTCACATAAGTTCTAGGTCATCTTGCCATACATTTCCACATGGCTATCTCTACAAAGCCATATAGGTAATGTCATCATAACATCATGCTAACATCATCAAAGGGCTTGGAGTTGCTGATGTCATCAAAGAAACTGGCCTAAATTTAATTTTCATCTGATCGTCATCCCAAGACAAATTTGTACTACTATGATGGCCATTTAACCGTCAAATTTAACATCATGTTTTCCTCTCTAGATCCCTCTTTAGATGTAGTTTTTATTTGACAGCTCGACTTTGAGAGGCCATAACTTGGCCATCCGGACTCCAAATCAGGTACAATTCTTTTTGATTTTGGGTAAAATTTTCCAAACATTTCAGTGGTGTAGCTATTTTCTAGTTTTGGTGCACGGATTTGTCAGAAATAGCATTTTTTCCAATTGTACCTATCTAATCTTCCATTTTGCAACTTCAAACACATCGTACAAGTTCATCTAGACTCCTTCTTAGGTTCCATTTTTTTTTGAAAGTGTATATGTTTTCATCTTCTTTTTAGATCTATAGTCAAATTGTATGCTTGTGTGGACAAAAATATGAATTTCGAGAATAGGTCCTATATTGCATTGTACTGCTTCACAATTGTTGTATTTTTTGAGCTACATTGTAAAATTCCAAATTTGTACTCTATACAAAGGTTGTAATCAGAAAAATTAGAAGCTCACTTTGTCCATTTTGAAAAGTGGCCTATTGTAAAATGTACTATAGATAAAGTGCCAAAATATTTCAGTTGTAGGGGGATTTTTTGATTGAGTTAAAAAAGGGGGTGTGTACTGTGTATTGCATCTCCTTGATCTTATGCTCTTGCATTATGGGTTCTTTTTCAAAGTTAACTCTACATAATTATGTTATTTGGAAAGAAAACATTAAGGAACCATTAGTAGAAAAAGGTTTAGTACGTTATGTAACTGGTGCAACAAAGAAACCTCCTGCTGATGCTAATGAAGCTTGGAAAGAATATTGGGAATCCAAACAAGAGATGGACCTAGGAACCTTGTTGAAAAATATCTCTGATCCTGTCAAATTTTGCATTAAGAAGCTTACTGGTCTAATAGATGTTTGGGCTAAACTTGAAGCTTTGTATGGGACAATAGATGAAGACATAGCTTGCACCATAGAGGACAAACTTCTCAAGTTGGATCCTAGGAATTTTGACACCATCAAAGACTATCTTACCCAAGTAGACATGTATAAGGCACAACTTAAGGATTATGGTGAACCCATCAAGGATGGAAAGATGATCAAACACATCATGACTCATCTTCCACCTGAATATGCTCCTTTTGTTTCTAGTTTTATTACTCACAAATTAAGAATGGGTAGTGCCTATGTTAAGCCTTCATTTGAGAAATTTTTAGAAATGTTGATCATAGAACATGATAATCTGGTGGGTATGGTAATTCTCAAGTCTTCCAAGAACAAATCCTTGGTAGCAAATGAAAGTAATTCAAATGGTAAAATCTCCAACAAGAAGTAGAAGCAGTGGAACGCTAAGCCACAAGATGACACACAACAATCCTCCTCAAAACAACAATCTTCCTCAAATCAATCTTCTTCCACTCAATAATCTTCTTCACAACAAGGAAATTCTTCTTCCAAAAATAATCAAAAGAAGAACAATTCCAACAAAAAGGAGAAGAAAACTTGTTCCTATTGTAAGAGGAATAGTCATGATGAACATGAGTGCAAGGAAAAGCAGGTTGTTGGTCAACATAATGAGGAAACAAAAAATTGATGTATCAAATGCCTATAAGGATAAGGGATCTTCATCCACTTCAAAGGGTAAGGGACAAGCTTTGGTAGCAAGTACAAACAATGCTAAGGAATGGGTTCTTGTTTCAAGAGCAACACATCATATGGGTGGTTCAAGGGAATAGTTTCCCTCTTTGAAACCATTAAATGTACCTTACATCTATGTGGGAAATGATACTCAAGTGGAAGTAGACGGTAAAGAAAATGTTGAGTTGGAAAATGGCATCTACAAGGATGTTCTACATGTTCCTAATCTTAGCACCAACCTTCTCTCCATTTATCAGATAACTCACTATGGTTGTGGCAACAAAGTAGAATTCCTCCCTGATACAGTTGTGGAGAGAAATCTCTAAGATGATTCTATGGTGGTGTTTGGAAAGGCTAATCATCAGACAAGACTTTATTCTTTCTCACATTTTGTGCCTAAGTCCACTTTCGTTTCCTTGTTGACTCATTCAAATACCCAAATTAAACTATGGGATGAAAGATATGGACATCTTAATTATCACTACCTTCAACAACTTATTAGCAAGGATATGGTCATTGGTCTACCTCAAGTCAAGTATTTAGAGGGTGTATGTCTAGGTTGTGAAGCAAGCAAGCATCTCGAAGAGAAATATGACGAGGAGAAGTCTTGGAAGGCAATTGTTATTCTAGAATTGGTTCATAGTGATGTAGCTATCCCATTTCCCATACCATCATTTGGTAAGGCCTACTATGTTCTCACATCTATTGATAAATTTTCATGGTACACTTAGGTCTTTTTTCTTGCTTGTATGAGTGAATTATTTGATAACTTCATTACCTTCAAAGCTCAAGTTGAGAAAAAATCAGGGAAAGCCATCAAGATTCTACGAATAGATAATGGCAGGGAATATGTCAACTCTAGGCTTATAGAATTTTGCATTCATGAAGGTGTTGATCTTCAACATTCAGTTACATACATGGCACAATAGAATGTTGTTGCTGAAAGGAATAATAAAACCCTTAAGGAAATGACCACTTGTATGCTTCAACATAAGTCTCTCAATAAAATGTTTTGGGCAAAATTCTACATAAGGCCTTTGATGAAATTACACCTTTTTAGGTGTGGTGTAGTAGAAAACCAAGTGTAAAGCACTTCAAAGTTTTTGGTTGTCTAGCATGGGCAAGGATAACTCCACAAAACTGAAAGGCAGTAGAACCTCAAAGAAAATCATGCATATTTGTTGGATATCTTGACCATCTCAAGGCATACAAACTAATGGATCTAGAGACTCCTGAAATCTTTTATGAGAGGAGTGTTCACTTTGAAGAAACTTGTCCATGTTTGGCTTCTTCAAATCCTTCTTCTTCCTCCTTCATGGATAGTAATCATAGTGATGATAGTGACTTGGAAGGTGAGATTCCTTCAACCTTGACTCGCAAGACACCACCTTTGTAGGGTCAACAAACAGTTGAGGACATTCCTTCTTCTTCTTCCACTAAACCTCTTTGGGCACAAAAAAACCTAAAGTAGTAGGTTCATTGGCAGGGAATCCTTTAGACACTAGTAGGACAAGGTCACAACACAAGTCATTTCCACATGCATATATAGCCATTGCTTCATATCTATAGTCATTTAAGGAAGCATTTGGGGTTCTAGAATTAGACAAGGCTATGGAGGAAGAATATAACTCTTTGATGAAAAAAAACACTTGGGACTTAGTTCCCCTTCCTAAGGGAGGAAAGGTGGTTCGATGTAAGTGGATCTATCAAACCAAATTTTTAGTAGATGGAAGTGTGGATAAGCATAAGACTAGACTAGTTGCCAAAGGTTTCTTGTAGGTTCTAGGTATTGACTATGCAAAGACTTTTGCACCAATTGCCAAGATGAACTCCATTCACCTGACACTAGCTATTGTTGTAGCTCATGGTTGGGTTGTGCACTAGATGGATGTTAAGAGTGCCTATTTGAATGGTGATTTTCATGAGGAGATTTATATGGAGTAGCCATATGGGTTCATACAAGATTATACTATGGTTTGTAGATTGAAGAAGTCTATTTATGGTCTTAAGTAGGCTCCTAAGGCTTGGTATGCAAAAATGGATTCCTTCCTACTCTTAGTAGGATTCACCAGGTGTCTTTTTAATTTGAATTTCTACATTCTTCAGAAAGGATGACTCGCACCTGATACTAGTGCTTTATGTAGATGACTTGATCATTATAGGGAGCACTTCTTCCATCATTGCCAATGTCAAGACCTCTCTATAAGATAGATTTGCTATGATAGACTTGGGTTTGCTACATTACTTCCTTGGTATTGAGATCACACAGTCTTTAGTAGGGATCACACTTTGTCAACTGAAGTATGCTCTTCAGTTGCTTTCTCGGTTTCACATAAGTGACTGCAAGCCTACTCCTACTCCCTTTATATCAGGTGTCAAGCTAGAGGCTAAGTGTACAACTACACTTATTAATGCTACATTATACAAAGAGTTAGTTGGGAGCCTTATCTACTTGAGACATACATGCCCTAATATAGCTTTTGTAGTTGGCATGGTTTCATGATTTATGCAAGAACCACAT